>JABFEA020000001.1:17259273-17274523 GCA_019775915.2 Cyphomyrus plagiostoma | reverse complement strand
CCCCCCCCCCCCCCCCCCCCCCCCCCCCCCCCCCCCCCCCCCCCCCCGCCCCGCCCCCCCCCCCCCCCCCCAGGGGGGGTCGGCGTGTGCTGGGGCGCTTTTGTGAAACAGATGCTCTGCTGGGCTTAACGTTGGAGTAGCTCTGACCGTGCGGGCCGATCCCTGATCCCCCACTCCCCTCCCTCTAATAACCCCTCCCATTTTTTCCCATGCACCCCCTTCACCCCACCCCAGCAGAAAATAGAAATGTCAGAGATTCAAATGTTTTCAAGCAAATGGCTGAAACAAATTTTCTCCTGTTTGCTGACAGTGGTTTTACTGCCAGACTGTAATAAAAAGTCAATGAAGCAGAGGGTGTCAGTGTATCCCAGTGAAGGCGGGGGGTGGGGGCATTTTTCACCTCTTTGGCTTCATGAAAATATGAGTCTCAGAGAAGATGCAGTGAGCAGGAAAAACTTCTCCAAAAGATAAAACCAACAAAACGCATGAGTTTTAAACAAATGTCTGCAAGACTTGAAACTGCACTGAGGCCTACAAAGAGCAGGAAAAAAGAAAAAGGACCACGATTATGAAAAGGACATGACCATCCCAGCCCTCCAGTGCGTCTGGCACACAGGCATGATGCGCAGGACTGCATTGTCAAAGCACACACTCCACTTTTCCACAGGCATGATGAGCACTGCAGACAGACAATGCAACATGAGCCCAGTGTAAAACTGCACAAAAGTAGCTACAGAGGCAGGTACAGGAGGTGGGTACAGGAGGCGAGTACAGGAGGCGGGTACAGGAGGCGGGTCCAGGAGGCGGGTCCAGGAGGCGGGTCCAGGAGGCGAGTACAGGAGGCGGGTACAGGAGGCGGGTCCAGGAGGCGGGTACAGGAGGCGAGTACAGGAGGTGAATGCAGGAGGCAGGTACAGGAGGTGAGTACAGGAGGTGACTGTAGGACGTAGGTACAGGAGACGAGTACAGGAGGTGACTGTAGGAGGCAGGTACAGGAGGCGAGTACAGGAGGTGATTGTAGGAGGCGGGTACAGGAGGTGGGTACAGGAGGCGGGTCCAGGAGGCGGGTACAGGAGGCGGGTACAGGAGGCGAGTACAGGAGGTGACTGTAGGAGGCAGGTACAGGAGGCGGGTACAGGAGGCGAGTACAGGAGGCGAGTACAGGAGGTGACTGTAGGAGGCAGGTATAGGAGGCGGGTACAGGAGGCGAGTACAGGAGGTGACTGTAGGAGGCAGGTACAGGAGGTGGCTGCCAGACAGCCATCCATACCATCTACCACATGTCACATTTTTAACTAGCTTCACCACGTCTGCAGCATCTGTAAAAATTCATTTGACGCTGGATTTTTCTATTTGGCTCGCAGTCTGTAATAAACATTGCATAACCATAAAAAAATGCTTCCATTACGTATTGCCAAGTGTATATTCTAATGAAACGGCATATTTGTTAACCAATAAAAACACTGGTTTGAATGACACATTACATGTGCTTGCTGGCTGTTTACCCCCTTAACAGGGTAAGGGGGGGGCGGCATTTCAAATATGGCCTTGAAAAGAATCCGTTTGCCATGCGGATTCCCTCCACAGCACCTTTGCACAGGCGCTATATGTCTGTCAGGTATAATTATGAATTTCTGGAAAAACTAAACGAAGCCACGCGAGGCACTCTGCAAGCCTTTACGGACTTCATTATCCACGGGCTTGCAAGCTGCGGCTGCTTAGCTGCTCAACGTCAAAAGGAACGATCCCACCACCGGCTGCCTCTCTCAGGCCGCAAGTGCCGGCTGTCCCAAGACACGGCGCCGTGTCTGAAGGCTCTGCCTTCAGCCAGACACAAAGGTCCCTGTCTGCGAGAAGAGGCACAGAGCTTCCAGAGGGCCAAGGCGCCAACGTCTGTTAGACCACTAGCTGCTGTGTGTGGCATGAGAATGATCTCCATGGACGATTTTTTTGTCTGGGTGAGATTTTTTACGACTGATTAATGAACAGTTGCAGTCAACAGATACTTCATTCATTGTGACGGAATTTATTGTGTATATGAGATCACGTCCTGAAAATGACCAAAATTCTGAGTACTGTACTGTGGTGGAGGTAGAATCTCACATATATTATGGTAAAATGTAAACTGCAAAACTTGCGGATCTTGCGGATCTTGTGGATCTCCACAGAAGGACATAAGAAAAGGACCATTTACAGTTGCATGTGGTATCAGTGACCTACTTCACATCTGGTATGAGTGACCTACTTCACGTGTAGTACGCAGGGCCTGCTTCATGTGTAGTATTTGTGACCTGCTTCATATGTGATATCTAAGGCCAGCTTCATGTGTGGTATCTAAGGTCTGCTTGCCGTGTGGTATCAGTGACCGGCTTCACATCTGGTATCCATGACTTGCTTCACATGTGGTACGTGTGGCCTGCTTCACTTGTGGTATCCATGGCTGGCTTCACATGCAGTTTCCCTGATCTACTTCATGTGTGGTATCAGTGACCTACTTCACTTATGGAATCACTGACCTACTTCACGTGTGGTATCCAAGGCCTGCTTCACATGTACCATCCCCAGCCTGCTTCATGTGTGGTGTCACTGACCTACTTCACGTCTGGTCTTTTTCATTCCTAGTGTACATGTTTTTACATGTGTTATCTGTGGAATGTTTCCCAAGTGCTGTTTGCGGCATGTGGTATCGATGGCTGATTGTATCTGCAGCATGGGTTATATCTATGGCCTGATTTGCTCATAGTATCTGTGGCCTTTTTTTTAGATGTGTGGTATCCGGCTTCACATATTGAATTCATGGCTTTTTCCATTACTGGTATCCATGCCCTTTTTCACACTTGTATCCAATGCCTGCTTCAAATATGTGGTATCTGTGGCCTGCTTCAAACATGTGATATTCATGGCCATTTCCACTTGTGGAATCCAGGAACTGTTTTATGCGTGGTATTTGTGGTATGTGGTTTATGTGGCTTTTTTACATGTAGTGTCTGTGACTGGTTTCACATGTGGTATCCATGATCAGATACATATGTGGTATCCATGACCTTTTTCACATCTATTGTATATTGCCTTTTTTACATGTATTATCCATGGAATGCTTTACATGTGTGGTATCTGTGGCCTGTTTCAGAAGTGTAGTATCCATGGCCTCCTGCTCATGTGTGGTATCCGTGGCCTGCTACACACGTGTGGCCTGCTTCAGAGCTCCTAGCACGAGCCACAATCCTTTTCCAAAAGCAGTGATATCAGACCAAGGCAGAGTAGGCTGGTGTCAGAGGTATTTCATTATATGCTGACATTTCAGCATGGGGATTTCCATAGTCATTTCCCACTTTAAATGGATGTCCAACAGCATTTATGTTTGTACAATGAGCAATATATAAACTGACTTCTGTCATTTGAAAATGTCATTTATGAACTTTTATTATATTACAGCCAGTCCAGAATGTTTCACTTCCCAGACTGATCATTATTCCCCAGGATAGTCGCTGCTGTAATTCAGCCGGCTTGACCACCACATGTGGCCGCTGCTTTTTAAACCGGCACAGCTCTGTTCTCGGCTGGCCATGCCTGGCTGCTGATCTTCTAATGATCACTACGCCGTTCTCAGCTCACTGAGTCTGGCTGCTGATCCAAAGATCACAGCTCTGTTCTTGATTAGATGGGATTAACAGAATTTGGCTGTTGAATATCACATAAACAGAGTGCTGTCAGTAAGTTGAAACTCTCTGTCTTTGCTCAGTATAAGGTTTAGTTTTGGAAAAGAAATTATACAAAAGAATGTCACCAGTGAGAACTGGGTTTCAGCACCACCTAGTGGTAGTTTCCCTGGGTCTGTAGCTTTGAAGCATTGAATATCATTTCAGTGAATATCCTGTGGTTTAGTACAATACTTGATTAAGATTTAAAAATTATTTTTTAATGAAATTCAGTGGTATTGTTGATTCTCGAGATTGTGGTTGATCGTTACTATGTCCCTATTATTAAAGTAGCATATTATGAACTGCTGGAGAAACACAGGCTGAACACACACAATCTTTGTGGCAATTCCCACCACACTCAGCAGATACTCTAACGGTGGCAGTGGAGCCCTAATGAAAATGTGTTTTAGATGTTCCTCAGGTCTGTTCGATGTGCTCTGGAATACAGTTCTCATCAGCAGGGATCTACACTGGCATGCGCCTGAAGTTATATATATTTCCTGTGCAGCCTGTGATGCCTAACGTTGACATTGATTAGGTCCTGTGCAAAGAGAGACGCAACATTAACTGTGGCTCAGCGAAGGACCTCTCCTGATCATCGGAGATGACCGTTACATGTACTACATGCCTTCTACCATTCGTTCATACAGGAAGAGCTCCAGGAAGACCTCAAGGACCATCGACATCCTGCTTACCTGCAAACCTGCATTATAGACCTACCGTCATATAAGACTTCCTGGATACACATCGTTCATGATGGCTGTATGGAATCTGTCCGTCAATATGCTGATTTTCCCTAGTTCCATTTTTCATAATATCAAATGTGTAGATTTTCGAGCATAAAGATATTCTAGTGTTAGCTATATAAGGAACCTAAACAGGGGGATTCGGATGTATACAGCCCATCTGGGTCAGGGTCTCCAGCTCGTCCTAGGAAGCACTGGGAAGGGGGGGGGGGAGCTGCTAGCTCAGCCACGTTCTTTTGCCCCAGGTGGCCCGAGGAGCGGATGTCCTCGATCTTCCAGCACTTCCACAGGGTGGCCTGTAGTGATGCCTGAGCTGGCGACAGACCCAGACACAGCGATGAACTGATGCTGACCACTAACTGCCCAATGCTTTGCAGAATGTCTTTGGAAGTTTGGGGTTGTTATGACAACAGGTTATCGCATGTAGGATCGTGCATAGTATCAACGGACTCATCTCCAGTCACCACCGTCATGCGTTGTCTGTTAGCAGTTACGCCTGTTTTTACATGTTTGGGAATGAAAAGAGCGTCTGACAGAGCAGACACCAGCGCATGTCTTTGGCTTCTTTCTGTTTTTTCACACTTATTTGAAGGCGTCGTCGTACGATAGTAGCACAATTCTCCAGGATTAAGTATGAATGGGTAATCCTTTCATGACGCACACATGAGTAAATGTAGTTAATAGTGCACAATGCTATCGAGGCGTTTGTGTCATGAATAGAAGCCAACTGAGGGATGTTTCCAGGACTGTAATGGCATTGACTGGAAAGGAAAAAATTTTTGTTTTGTGCCTGTGAAACCAATCAATGAATTAGAAAATCTGCTGGAAAAGACGATGGAATGAAACTCTGCGTTGCAAGGCACATTGCATGGAATCACAGGCAGACGAAGCACGGGCTGCTCACCGGCATCGCCGCTGAAGTTTCCCATGTCACCTGTGCTGCTCATGCTGCAGCTGACTCGGGCCCTGCATAGTGTGAGCTCTCCTCATCACCATCACTGAGCAGAGCGCCAAAGGCGCCTGCATTTCCAGCGCTGCTCTGAACCTTTATGGCGTTCGGATGCCCTGTTAAGGGTGTTAGTGGGATTACTGGTTAGAGGAACTGTCCTCATAATGCAGTAAGGGAATTTCCCATGTGATACACTGCAACTATTTTACATGTTCTACACTCTTAATAATTAAAATAATTAATTCTACAGACAATGTAACTGATAATGGGAACAGTACAAATGCCAATTTACATACCGTAGTTCAACAAATTTAAAACAGGCATTGTGTCTGCAATTAACTCACTGAAATCCATGCACATTTTTTTGAACAGGAAGTACAAAGTAGATGGTTCGTTATTAGATACGGTGTCACTGAAGAAATTTTCAAAGAAGTTCCTTATATACATACAGGAAGTTAAAGTGAGTCATAAAGGAAAGGACAGGCGCCAATTTACAAATAATAATAATAATGATCATGTGACTTTCAAGCACACAAAGAAACGCGAAAACAGCAGGATATTACAGTGGATGTTTTACTTTAAGGGAATGGCCTGTTTCTCTTTAACTTTTCTTTTTCTGCTTTAGCTGTCTGTTTGAGTGTTCACGAGTAACTCTGAAGGGGTTGCTTTCTTTTGATTCTCAATTTCCATGCTCGCAGATTTTAAAGACTCCCATATGGTTTTAATCAAGATGCGTTGATTCAAAGCATGAAGTGCCACATGGTGAGATGACAAAAATGCATCCCCATCTGCTTTGCCGCCGTTTGTTTGCGATCTTCTTGTACGCAGTAGGATCCGGGCAGTCCGCGACGGACCATGTGACTGCCGCGGCCAATCACCTGTCGCATGTGGATGTCTCATTTGGCATGCTGGAAATAGTGGGACAGACAGTGTGCAGAGACCGGGCATCGTGGAACGGTAAGCACTGCCAGGTACCAGATGTTTGTGCTGAGCGGTGAGTTAACACCAGCTAATCTTCAGTGTGGGGTTTTACATCCACGGGCCATTTCCGTTATTTAGCCACAACACTGGAATTTGACCTATTTACAACTGCAATGAACACATAGAGGACAGCCTAAAAGGTCTAAAATAACGAGCAGCTGCAGTTATTTACGGCACGTCCTGCATCATGTAGATGACACAATCTGTCTGCTATTCTATAAGACCGCGTTTCCCAGAATGCCTCAAGTAGACACATCAGGGTGAATCAGTTTGATGCAATGCTGTTTTTGTTAAGGCCTGTTTCGTACTCTCACTCTTTCTCTCACACATACGCGCACACACACACACACACACACACACACACACAGTGCAGATTGTTCTCTATGTTCATTAAATTTATGCTAAGCAGAGAATGAAAGCTGCCCAAGGTCATTCAGGGCCATTCAAGGTCACTCCAAGTTACCATCTCCATCTCTGTGAGTGTTTTCCCTTGGAGTCATTCCCACACAGTCTCCTTGACTCTGCTTTCACTTTGAACATCCACTTGAGGTAAAGAATAATGGCTGCTTGTCCAGCCACTCATGTTGATGGCGTGTGGAGCTCTGCTCTGGATCTACTCCATAAAGCAAAGGCCACTTCTGCATGAGCAGCTGGCAGCTCAGAAGCACACAGTCCAAAGGCCTGTAAGGAAGACTCACTTCTGGACGCTCTGAGGCCCGTGACCCAGTTACCTCTAACCCCGCATCTCTGTCTGAGAAAAGGTACCTGCTCCATCTCCAACCACACCATCTTACCTGGCCAAAGCAAGCCAAGATTAATGGAGCTGCCCCCAACCTTCTGGCAAACCAGCACCTGTACGCTGTCCGAAATACATGGGGGATTGTCCTAGCAGGCCGCTGGCCAAGCACCCCTAGTTCTCAGATGGCGGTTCTTGAAATTATGTCCTCCACTGAGAACATCCAAACGGAGCAGCTGCAAACTCTCCAGGAGAAGAGGATGCTGGGCCCTCAATCAGTGTGAAAGCTGTCTCTGCACGCAGTAGACGGTGTTCGGCCTGCCCAAAGGCCTCCAGGCCCACAACCAGCTATGGAGTCAGGCTGGGAAAAGGATCACCAGACTAATAGGTGCCTTTGTGGCATCTCCTGGTGCTTGGGCTCATCAGCAAACTCATGTGATGCCTTCAGGCAGCTTTATAAAACCGAGTTTTCATGCACAAGACGTCCTGGTGTCTGCCTGCCTGTGTTGAGCAGTTAAGTGCACCGCTGCGTGTGAAATGTAATGTTTTTCTCCACGCTTATTCGTGAAAGACTTCATTACTAATTTACTCCTTTATTTTTTTTAAGCAGAGCTGTATCTAAATCAGAGGAAAGCAGCTTTCTCCCTGACATCACGCTAGCTAGGAGTGTTGACATCAACTCCCCTGAATCTCAAAGAATTACAGCCATGAAAAGCAATTACAGCAGACATCACAGGCTTAGTAATACACAGAGACTTCTAAGAAATACATTAATAAATAAACAAATAAACATCTTATTAGTTAAATTACTTTTAGCAGAACCATAACGTCCAGATACAATTAATCACAAGGAGGATATGGTGAAGTCAGACAGTCAATAATCAAGTCGTTATTGGCCGTGCTGTCTTTTGGTAATTAGTGTTTGAAAGGTCATGTGACTAAGCAGACCTCATCCCATACAGGATATTATGCCACTAAGGGTGAGGTGGCTTGTGGTCTTTTATATGACAGAAGGGTCGTCATCACAGGGATTTGCCAGGCTAAGTTACCAGCAGCACCTAGCACCAAAAATAAAGACAAGCCAGAGCAAAGTGGGCTGCTTACACTGATCACACTGCGTTTGGCCTGAACACAATAACGCTCCATTCAGGCTGTTTACACTCACTACATTCTATTTGACCTGAACACAGTAATGCTCAATTCAGACTGTTTACACTGATCATACTCTGATTGGCCTGAACACAGTAATACTCCATTCATTTTGTTTACATGATTACACTCTGTTAGACCTGAACACAATAACTTTCCGTTCAAGTTGTTTGCACTGCTTATACTATTTGACCTCAACACAGTAACTCTCTGTTTTACACTGATTACACTGTCTGGCCTGAACACAGTACTGTTCCTTTCGGGCTGTTTACATTGATTTACACTTGTTGTTAACCTCAGATCTGGGTCATTACGTAATCAAGGTCTGTGACTCGTTGCGGCTGGATGGACCAGCTCAGGACCTGGGGGAGGGGTGACCCCCCGCTGCCTGGCGTGCGATGCTGCTGTCCCCCGCTGTCATGCCTGGGCACACTGCTATGATGCCCGCTGACCCGCGGCCCCGTGCCCCGTCACGCCACCATGCCCGTGCTCCTGGGGAGGCACCGGCTTGGGCCGGCATTGGTGACGGGGGTCAGAGCCCCGCCCTCCCTGTGGCGGCTGGGCTGCACGCCGGCGTCTCCCCCCACTAGGCGCTCGCTTGTCTTAGTGCCCAGCAATTACGGAGCTGGCAGGAGCTGCCGATTGTTTACCCTCCGCCATATTCCTACTGGACTTTATTAAAACACCATCTGTTGTCAGATCGGAGGTGGGGGGGAGTGGGCCGAGGAATGCATGCAGGAGGAAGGCACTCCGAGCTGGCGTCCTTTTTGGAAGGGCGCCCCCAGTGGTGTCGCTTCTTGCCAGCAGTGCTGAAGCATCGCGCCGTGTTCCCCCCGCTCCTCTCGGCGACATGCGGAGACGCGCTCTCGCACCCGGGGAGCGGCGTTAAGGCGCCACTCTGCGCGCCTTCTCCGATTGCATCAGCCCACATTCGGCCCAGACAGTTGGTCCTGGGGTGCAGGCGGGTACGAGCGGGCCAATTGGAGTGCCAGCTCGTGTGGAGGGGTGCTACGTCACGCGGAGGTGTGCAGGTGTTCAGCGGCATGCTGGGTAATTGTAGAAGAGCCTGTCTGCGTAATGACATTCTGATGGTTATTTCATTAACTCTAATTCGTTAGGGGAGATGTCATTTACCCGGGGCTGGGGGGGGCGGGACTTCAGGCCGGAGAGCAGGAGGAGTGAACAGCGGCTGTGCTGCTCTTGTCTCTGGATCAGGTTCCAGTGCACAAATGGCATCTCCACTTGATCATCGTACTGGTTAGATCACACAAAGTGTGAGTCTTAGCACAGTCACCTGGGAGTGACCGAATTGTCCTTTGACATAAAGGAGAAACCTCAGCAAATGTGTCTGAAGTCTGGAAAACAATCAGTCATGTGGAATGGAAGAGCTCAGACAACAAACTATGATACAGCCTTAGTCATATCAATAAGTTTGTTTTATTAAATCAGGAGAGTTAATGAGAGTGTGGTAAGACTGCTGGAACACGCTCTGTATATAAGCTAATCGCAAAACAGCAATAATGTGTAGCGGACTCCAGTAAACGGTGAACATCCTGCCTGGTTTTTAACACAAGTTGTGTTTCACGGCATCTGCACAACACATGGAGTTAATGCGCTGTGTGCGACTGAGAACCGCTCGGCAGGAACACGACACGCTTGTTAAACCAGGCGAGGAGTTGGATGCAGTGAAGCACCTTTCTCATTTATTCTCATTTAAGCAACCACAGTCACAAGAGAAAAAGGAAGCGTGATCTATTAATATTCCCGTTTGGATCAGAGACCGTCACCAGCGACCACTGATCATCTGTGGCTGCCAGACATCACTGATTCACAGCTAGGATTTTGGACCATATAGATTAGAATGGGACCGAGAACACAGCCTCTCCACCTCAGGGTTGCCAGATTCAATCAGCTGCCGGGCATGAGATTTTCAATTCGGGACAAGTCTGCACAGACATTTGCATATATGTAGTACATTCATTACCTTGAAAGTAGTCTGTAGGGTTTGCAAAATACCGCAATATATTTGATGTAGCTAATTTTAGATTTATATAGGGTTAATATGCACAGAGATCTGATTCTGATCGGGCCCAAATACAGCAGATAAATGCCTCCAATATCCCACAGTACAGCTACTGGTGCTAATCATCCCATCCAGGAAAAGTGAGCAGCTTGAAGTAAAAGGTGGTGACACAGGAATGAGGCTGATTATTGCACTTTGGCCGGTGACCTCTGACCTCTGAATGGGAGGCAAATAAGTCCAGCAGTCGGGGGGAACAACGCCATGTCTTATTCAAGGTAGGAGGGAGGCCCTAAAAAAAAGCCTGGGGCCCCCAGGAAGATGAGGACGGTGCCTGCAGGGCAGAGGAGGGGGTCTCCAGCCAGGAACATCACTTGGGGCAAAGGTCACATGGAGATCCTTCATACTGACACCTGCAGTGATGCCAGAGGGCCTCCAAAGCTTTGTGTCAGGATTATGCCTCAGGTGATCCAAGTAGGTCCAAATGGCGCCAGCACTGGTACACACCGAAGGTGTGTGTGAAACCTGCAGAAGGTCCAACAGCACAGTGAAAAATGACATTACATTTAAACACTTAAACAATAGTTGTTTTATTAAGCCATATTATCACCTCGCACCACCGCAACTCAGAGATGGGTTCTGACACCTCACACTGAGCTCTGCTGCCTTTCCTGTGTTTCCTGGCTGTTACGGCTCCTGCATTGCAGCGAACAGAGCCGGCCTCCACAGGGCCCATCTCCTAGACTCTCTGGAGCATCAGCTTCAGGTTCCCCGTTCGCCCTTAATTAGGCAGAGCAGGCGTCTTAAACAAACACACGCTGTTTTACGTGCCGCTTCAAAGCCGGCACGCCTCCTACTGCGGGATGTTCCTTCCGCTATGACCACGCTGCTAACAATCCACCGCTCTGCAGCAATCGCCATGGATACCGCGTAAAAGTTTAGCATCTCGTAAATAATAATAAAAGCAGGATGTCCCACAGTGCTGCGTCGCAGTGTGAATGACGCCTGGCAGTAGCGCATCTTCTGCTGGGCTCCTGGCCCAGTGTCCTGAGCCGTCCCGACCCCCATGAAACCCTGTTACCCCCATGAGGTCCCCCGACGGCCCACAATCCCCCCCGACACCCGCGCTCCATCGCCCATGTCATGTTCCAACCCCGGCAGGCCCGCCTCTCCCCGCCTCCTACAAGCACCTTTTGTCCCGGCTAAATGGAGCTGGATGTAGGCCTTTGACTGCGACTCTCCCGTGCCTTTGTGCGCCCGCTGACGGGGAGGGCGCCTCCATCTGTGCCACGCTCTTTCAATGCAGCTGAAACGGGAAAATAATAATCATAATAATGGCAGCATTAAAGCGAGAGCCATTCATCAGGCGATGGAGGGAGGCTGCCGTGTTTAAGCCAGCGCCGAGGCTGCACTGGCGGCCGTCTACAGCTGCAGCCGGGGTTGTTTAAATGAACACATGCACCGAATAATGAGCAAGCTGGCCACAGCGTGACACCCAGGGTTGGGGCTCAGGGTACGTGCAGAAAAACAATTGCTCATATAAGATTACAGTACATAATTACTTTTATTATTATTATTAATAATAAACTTCCTCTAACCTAAATGCTAACCCAAGGCCTAACACTAATCCTAACAATAACCCTAAATTTTGCCTTTACGCTAGCCCTAACTTTAGCCTTATGCTAGCCTTAATCCCAATGATAACACTAACTTTAGCCTTTACCCTAGCCCTAACCCTAAATTTATCATTTATCCTTAAGAGTAACACTAACTTTACTCTTTATGCTAGCCCTAACACTAACTTTAGCCTTATGCTAGCCCTAATCCTAACGATAACATTCACTTTTGCCTATATGCTAGCCTAACAAATAACTTTAGCCTTTACTCTGGCCCTTATCCTGAATCAGTGCCCTCCATGTTCACTGAGGTACATCTTCTGCATCAAGCTGCACCATGAACGTGGGCTTCAAGCCCCCCCCCCCCCCCGAGAGGCTCTATCGATTACAAGGCAGCCACACAAAGCACCCTAATGAAGGGTCGACATCAATAAGAACGGCACCCCCTCTGATGTTGCGCCGGCCCCAGCTCCACACCCCCCCCCCCCGCAGGGCCCAGCCGTGTCACGCTCGGCCCTCCTTTTGGAGAGCGGGGGGGCGTGACAAATCAGTGGCGTCCCGCCCACCCGCCCGCCGCCCGTGCGCTCAATGGAGCCACATTAGATCACATGGGGGCGAGCAGAAGGGGCTCTCCAGAGAGGCCAAAGCTCCCCCCACCTCCCCCGTGCTTTAGACACCCCCCTGAAAGAAAGTGATTACAGATCATTATCCAATTGAAGCAGATTGATGGGCTGAGGTCAAAGTAATAAAGCTTGTAGTGGCGAGGTGAGAGCCTCAATGGAGTGAGTGTGTGTGTGACGGGGAGCTGTGTGTGTCTGCAAGGCGCGGGCTCGGTTTGGGGGGGGTGCGCACAAAGACTGCATTGTCCCCGGGGAGGGTACATGCAGCTCCAGCGGGGAGACGGCACATCGGGTAAGCTCTGAAGATCGAATGCGACAGGGAGCATTGCGGATGGGGCGTCTGTTAGCGGGGACTGAAATTAGAGGTGATGGACCAGGAGGACGAGTGCAGGAACGCGTGTGACACAGACGGCACCGACACAGACCGCAGGCCGCAGCACAGACCATGAGGGACGGGGACAATGCACGTACTGCCTCTGTGCTTTACGGCGGAGCCACACGGCCTGGTGCACGCTCACGTCAAATACGGTCTTCCTCTCACCAAACAGACAGAGCAGAAAGAGCGCGGTCCGTGCAGAACAGACATTAAAAACATGTGCGCTGTGTCTGTGCTGCACAAAGGAAAAGCAATGAGCTGGAACACACTCATTTCATACACACACTACCTCTCACCAAACAGACAATTCCGACGCAGACCACAGACCGCAGCACAGAGCATGCAGAACAGGCGTGAGCGGTGTGCGATTCCCTTCTCAGGCTCGTCTTGGTGAAGGGCGAAGAGCGTCAGCTTCCTGACAGCGGGAAGCTTGCAGCAAAGATCCGTGTGTCGGGAATTCACCACCAGAGGCTGTGTGGCTGCTTTGCGGAATGATTAGATTATGGGAGTGTGTTTAAGGCCGGGGGCCGGGCCCCCTTACGTGGGACGCTCGGAGGAGCAGGCCTCAGGAATCCAACACTCAAAGCTGATGGGGGGTTGGGGAAGTCAGGCTGGCCCCGATTCCTCCACATGTCTCAGCCCCTTGGCATCCTGCTAGTGAAAGAACGGCTTATTTAACTGTGTCATCCTCAACGCTGAAGCCCAACCCTTTATTCTTGCTTCTTGTCTTCTCAAAACGGACACATAGACAAGGAGACACGTGACCGCACTCCGAGAGGAATGACCTCGGCATGGAAAGTACCATAAAATTGCCAGGTGCTGTTTATTGCAAAAATAATGAAGGACGTCTCTGTAAGAGTTAAAGTGATCAGAGTAGTTAGCAGCATGTAATGTGAATAATTTATTAGTGTGCTTTAGTCATTCAGTGAAATATATTTCAAGAGAACACGTTGAACCTGCCATGGTGTTTTTAGATTATTATTATTTTTATAATCAACAATAAAGCAGTAATATGCAACTGAGACTTTGCAAGCAAAACAAGCAGAGGTGCCTAGCCATCGAGTCATGGTAGTTTGGTAATTGAAAATGGCAGGTTGGGGGAATTAACTGAAGAATGATTATGCAGGGAATTAAATATGTTAATTCCAAGAAGTAAATATCATTTGCAATGCAATAACCAATTTTGAAAGTTTCCCTCAGGAGATGTTTGCCTTTACAGCACCAGGGCCTGAAGTGCTCCTCACAGTTCGCAAGGTCATCCCCACGGTGAAACTTCTGGATCTTCATCATCCGAAGCCTGACCCACGAGTGTCCTCTTCACCGGAGGGGGACCGAAACATCACAGAACGGTCAGCATCGTCACGGAGGTCCCACTGCGAAGTCAGTGTGTCTTTGGGCTTGTTTACTCAATGTATATGTTTGTCAGCTGGCGAGGTTATAGAATTGTTCTCCAACCTGGTCCTCGGGGACCTGCAGTCAGTCCACATTTTTACTCCCTCTCAGCTCCCAGAGCAAAAACATGAACTGTCTGCGGGTCCCTGAGGACCGGATTGGAAAGCACTGGATTAAAGCTTGGAATATGGGACTGCTGTACAATGATCTGGAACCTTCTGTTAGAATACATGCCTTAGCTTCAAAGAAAACATGGAAGATCTGAACAACAGTAAAGCCTGCACTGAAGCACAAAGTGGAGGAATCAGGGAAGCAGCTTTGCAGACATCAAAGTGGCTTTTCTTATATACAATTAAGTTCTCGCCGCGACCAAAGTATGTGAGAAAGAGCCGAAGGTCTTTTCCATTCTGCACCTGAGAAGCTAGTAGCTGCTGTAAAAATGCACATCTGGAAACAGTAAAGGTGTAAAAACACGTGTGTTAAATGCTGATGACATCCTGGTCCGTGTCTTCCAGTCAATCACACTCAGCCTCTCATGACTCATTAGATCATCAAACATCATGACTCACATTTCAGTCTTTAATGCATAAAGAAGCATAGCTGTCCATTTGTATTAAAGGTCTGCGCGAGAGGGCACAGCCCAATCCAGTGCGGACGGCCTGTGAATGTACCTTTATCCCCCCCCCCCCCCACACCATCGTACCATGGTGTATCTTCAATAAATCATCACAGGTTTACGGTCACCACCCCGAACTCCAGCCGAGAAGCCCACAGAATGCAACACCACGCCCACAGGCTAGGGGGCGCTGTGACTGACGGCAAAGGAGACCCAGAAATAGTAGCTGGAAAAAAAAATTGGCTGAAATACTTGAAGCAGTGTCTTTGAAAGAGGAGCAGGGGGGGGGGGAAAGAGCAGAGAGGGGGTTATTAAAGCAGAAGCGTACAGCGGGTCCCTGAGAAACAT
>JABFEA020000001.1:17215949-17245913 GCA_019775915.2 Cyphomyrus plagiostoma | reverse complement strand
ATGTGGGCGGGGCAGAGCTTGTGCCCCTGAAATGCGGCCCGCCTGTGTAGCTGTGCATGTGGGCGGGGCAGAGCTTGTGCCCCTGAAATGCGGCCCGCCTGTGTAGCTGTGCATGTGGGCGGGGCAGAGCTTGGGCCCCTGAAATGCGGCCCGCCTGCACACCTCCGCGTGTGGCTGAGGGGGGCAACGCGCCCAGTGCCTTTTCTCTCTCGGATAACGAGCGAGCCCCTTTACGCCGCAGGCCTTCATACACAATTTAGCCAGAAAGCTGGGCCTGATCATGATTTAGCTTTTGACACGCTCTCCCCCCAGGCAAGCCGGGACTAATACAGATATCTGACTTCCAGAAAGAAAGGAGGAAAAAAAGCAGCCCCTTTATTGACTAAATGATAAAGAGGTTTGTAATGATAAATAACAGTCATTTTATTGCAGAATTCCCAGCAAAGACACACACTATACATTATACAGCAAAGCAACACTGCAGTCGACGGCCTGTTAAGCTGCAGTCCAGCCGCGCTGGGGCCACACTCCCCACCGGCCCTGCGATCCGGCTATTAATACGGCATCAACACGATACGGGGCGGCGGCTCTGTCCTCCTTGGCCGCATGCGGAGCATCAGCCTCACAATCCCGGAAGACTGCTTTGGTGTTCTGGTGCCACGTGGGCCGCTGTGGGACAGCAGGCCCGGCACGGGTGCGACCCGTCTGCAGGCACTGGTTCCTCTTTTAATTCAAAACAAAGGAATTCTTCAAAGGAGGAGACCGATTTAGCAGTTAATTTGCCTGAATTAAGATGTGTGTGTGTGTGTGTGTGTCTGGAAAGACAATTAATACTGAAAGGCAACGAAATCGGCACATTCTCAGTGTGGATGTAATATCTCCAGTAGATCTGACAGGAATGGCATTATTGCATGTGCTGTATAGTTATTTGGTGAAGGGTATTCAGCTGAATAATGAGCCCATGCCTCTGTAATTACCCTCTGGTGCGTAAAATCAGAACCGCTGTGTGATGTGTGACAGGTGCCCCTTTCAGCTTCCTGTGGCTTTACAGGGGACGGTTGTATACTACCTCCTTGTTTTGCTGCTTCCCCGATGTTCTTGCAGACGTGCAGCTCGGGGACGCTGCTGTAGAGCGCTCCGCCCTAATCGATGCCCTTACTTACGCTCCTCAAATCTGAACCGTACGGCCCCCATGCACCCCCCCCCCCCACCAGCAACCCTGCGCCACATTATCTTACTTTGCTAGCGTCACACGCCTCCATGCAGACCCAGGCTGCTCCCCGGTGGATCCACAGAGTCCTGCCCAAGACACGCCCTCCTCTTCAGCGGTATCATGTCCAGAGTTGGCCTCTGGAGGGATTTCGTCGGCGTTCATTTTCCTCAGACCCCACACTAAGGCCAAATATACGGCGGCATATTAAAGTGTACGATCTGGTGATAAAATGATAAAACGACGTCGCTTTTCTCTTGAGTGATACCTCAGCGATGGCTGCGGGGCCTGTGATTACTCAGAGGCCTGGGCAGGGGGCGGCGGAGTGACGCCCCGGTGCCCCTCATTTGTTAGTGTCAGGATGAAGAAGAGCGTGAAGCCGACTCAATAAAGCCCCACGAAACGCCTCATATACACATTCAGAGTGACTGATTAAGCGCTCAGGCAGGATCTCTGGCACATTCCGGCTACTTCAGCCACTTTATCGTTTCCCCACTTTAACCCTCCGTTTAGCCAGGAATGCCCAGGAACGCCCTTTTCTTTGCTTAGCAACACTTGCCTGGTGGATTTTTCTTAGGCACTTTGGCCCTCATCCTTTGGGCAGTGATCCACAACTCTCACCCTAACCCTAACCCTCTTATGGTCCAGTGAAAATGAGGTCCATTTGTGCTCGCGGACATTTTTTTCTCCATCCGTTGAGTATGTATTTATAATGTCCTTATAAGCGGAAGGATTGCCCTCCGAGTGCCAGGAGGGATACATCTCTTATACCCATGGTTGTCGATGAGCGCTTCAGTCAAATCAGAGTTACACATTTATTGAATAATTACTGTATTGCCTTACATAGTATCATGTAAATCTTGTTGCGTATAAGCTATAATTTCTCCAAAAAATAGAAATACATTTGAATACTATTAAAACGGATGCATTATTATTTTCAGATATGGGTTTTTTTTTTTTTTGTGATTGTCCGCAAACCCCTAAATGGCCTGAAAGCCACCATTGAACCCTGCTGGGGACCTGCTGGAACGTCCCATCAAACTGACAAGGCCAGGTGTCATTCATTCATTTACCATAAGTCATTAGTGATGATAAACACACTTGCAATAATTGTGTAAGAATGATAAAAAGCAAGGGCAGCCCGGCAGGAGCGTCACACCCCACGGGGCCACTACACCTGCTTGGGGGCCACAGCCGCTCAATTGGGGGATCTATTTGCTTAAAATATGATTAATAAAAGTGGAGTAAGTTGGATCAAGCCTAAGGGCTGAAGCATCCTGCAGGTTCTCCTGAGGTTCCTGCACTAACAGGAAATGTCTCAGCAATGACCCGCAAGCTTCATGTAGGAGCTCAGAGTGCTTGCAGTCCATCCCTCACCTGGTGATAGCCAGGCCAGCATGGATGGGCTACATTCCAAGAATAGCCCATTTGAGCCCTTGTTGTATGATCAATTAGGAGATCGGCTAGAACGAGAGCCTTCGAAAACATCCGGAAGCGTTCCTTATCTCTGTCAATTATTGATGTGTAACAAATCACTTCCACAGAAGTGGGTTCTGCTGCAATCTATAGTTATTAGTTATAAGGGCAGCTCACAGTGAAGAGACGAGAGCAAACCATTTCTGTCTTGGAGGGCAAACTGCAGATGAAACAAATACCTCAGCGAGCAAAACAAATGGAAATAGACACGCTAAATGTTTGCCATCCTGGATCCTGACGCCACACCTGCGGTACCTGTATCATTCAAACTGGCACACAGAGTATCGTGTTTCCACGTCTATGCTAACGGGCCCTAAGCGGAGCAAGTCAGGTGGAAGCCAGGCCCAGAAGGATCAGGCACTTCCCAGCAATAAATCCTTCACATGATGACAGAAATTAATACCCAGCTAAACACATTTACTGTTCCTATGGCTATGAAAATATAGTGATGATTTGGGAGGATTTAGGAAATGTAACATGAGAAGTCTGACTGTTTATTCTTTTATACAGGGTGATGCACAAAAACAACACTTGGGGTCTGTCCTGAGTCCCGACAGCACCCATGGCGAATGGTCTAGCCAGCTGTCGGTCAGCATCACCCTGAGGGCTGATTTCAGTGGCCAGTGGATTCGCCCGCAGAGGCCATTTGGGCTCTAGGTGCCGTCGCGATGCAATATCATCCCCCTGCTCTGCATCACCTCAGTCCGCAGCTCCGAAGCGAAAGGCATGTCAAACCGGGGAACTCAAGCACTAGTCACATCTCTGTCAAAGGCATGGCTTCAGGTTACCTGGTTGTCTTGTCTACAATAGTGAGCAGGTTCACGAGGCTGTGAGATGGGACACAGGACCCCACCAGAGCAACATTAATGTGCTCTAAGCGTCAAGCACTATGAAAAAACAGAACGAATGGTACCTTAGCTCTATGGCATGAGTGAGAACACAAACTTGTTTGCTAACCATTCAGACACTCATTGCCTTGATTGTGAAAGGTTATGGACCATTGGGAATGATTGGGCACTGTCGGCCCATGGTGGTCATACAGTAGACAATGTAACGTCAGCAGGTCACGTGCTTTACTCCACTGACCTGAAGGCTTGGACCTTGCAGCCATCAGGGCGTAATCTATGTCCATGTGCATGGCCCCAAGCGCAAGGCAGGACAGACCCTCGATGTGTCAGATGTCAGCTGTGAACTGGCTGGTGGCTGCCTGACACTTTAGCCACTGCCAGGTCCAGTGGCTTGTACTCGACAAATGCGATAAACAGCCCCCCACCGGCATGAAGCAGACCTGTCGGGGGGCGAGGTATGAGCCCAGCAGCCCACGATTGGAGGTGCTGTACTTGTGCTTGCTGGGATGCTGCTGCTGGCCGTCGAATGCCGTTTACCTACTGGTCATATGCTACTCCAAAGGCGTAGTCTGATGCGCCAATCATAAGGAAAGCGGAACATCGGGGGTGTGCGAGCATAGTCTCCCCAGCCAGAAGTGGTTTGACACCTGAGAATGCCTTAGGTCTTTACTGGGACCATGTGACGACATGCTTCATGGCTTGGCCTCACAATGCCATGCATAAAGGCGGCATAATTACAGATGCTCGGGGGATGAGCCGATGATAGACATTCACTATCCCCAGGAATTCCTGAAGTGCCTGTACTATGCGGGGTTATGGGGAATCACTCTCAGCAGACACCTTGGACGACAGAGGGACCGCATCAGTGTTTTCGGTGTCTACATTGCACTGGTATCTCAGACAACCTGAACAGGAACTTACAGCAGATTGATGATCAGATTGATGGTCAGGACCCAGGGGTAGGTGAGATGCTTGGCCCTGGAAGGGCTGGCGACCAGTAATCCAAACTCCATCAACCTTTGGAACATCTGCACTGCGTTTTTAAGCCCAAGTGTCACGCACCACAAATGACCTGATGGAGGTGACGAACACCATCTTGGGAATGTCCTCTGCGTGTACGGACACCTGGTGATGACCTCGAACACGAAATGGTGTCGGTATCCCCAGTCTGCCTTGGAAACCATGAGTAAGGGTGAGGCCCAAACACCGATTGAGCGGCACACGATCTCTGTCCTTGCTGCTGAACACAGCCCTTCCACTAGGCAGCTTCTCAGGTTCACAAACAGGCTACGCCATTCTGCAGCTACCACTTGTCCAGCAGGAAAATAGCCCAGTTTGTGCTGTTGGACCTCTGCTGGAAGATCACCAAAAGGTTATGCCACCCTGCAGCGCTCACTTATCCAGTTGGGAAAAGACTGGGTTTGTGCTGTTGGACCACAGCTCATGGCACTCAGCTGACATGCCCCGACATTTCAGGCCCCTATTAATCATCCTCCACCAGTCTCTTCAAAATGAATTAAATTTCATTTGAAAAGCTGAGCCACAAATTGTTTTGCTCCTGATTTGCGAGCTGCTGGAACACGCAGCTCCATGTCTGGGCGGGACTGGGGCAAATGGGGCTGCCGGGCGGGGCCAGTGGTGGGGGCCGCACCTCGGCTCGGGGGGGGAAGCAGCCAGCGCTCTGGCTGGGGATCCCTAATGTGGCATGGGGAGGCGGGGGGTACGTTTCCCCAGCACTTCATCACAGACTCTTATTCAATCTTGTTATCTGCCATTAAAAAAGTCACATTGCAGTTCCTGCACTTGGTGATAAATTGTTTTGCTCTGATGTGAAATGAATAGCCCCCCATGTATGAAACACTCAATGCAGCGATGCTCAGATGTAATATGTTTCTGCAGCAGTTGGAATGTAATGAGAAGAAGCAAGTTTGTGATTCATAACATGTCGCTTTTGTGTTTTTATTGAAATCACTGAGATTTATTTTCTAATGTTTACTAGATATAAGGAAAGAAGCACAAGGGGTCATCAGAGCCAATTTCAGAACCATCTTGCTGCCATCAGTCAGTGAAATCAGGCCAGTTCAGCGCTGTAATCATAAGCAGAGCATTATTCCATATTCCGGGGATTGCCATATTCCGCGGACTGTCATGAGACACAATCAGTGGAAATCTATTTAAGAGAGGGAGAGAGAGGTAGGGAGGGACAGAGAGCCCCCACTCACACAGCTGGACAGCTTGTGTGATCATGCTTTAAGGTCATTGGTCTGGACTTAGAAAAATTTCTGCAGAAAACCAGAGTGATTTTTATGGGAAAGCAGGTTTGAGGTTCTTCTCATCCTTAATGCAAGATCTTATAAGACTTGCAGAAGTCTATGATTGAAGGCTACACAACTGTAATCACTTCCAACTTCTTAGAACAAAGTTTATTATTTAATTCAATTTAAAAAAATTAGTCAAAACAAATGATCATTTCTATGCTTACTGTATAAGTCCTAACCAAAAGCAGCTCAGGACAGTCAGGCCACAAGTTCCTTGCTCAGCATTGATTGGCACGGTGTAAATGCTTTTATTTATGGCCAGTGTTCCTTTACCTTAGCTGACATCTCGCCATCTGCTTAGAGCTGCTGCTCACATGATCTAATACAATGTGTCAGCCAAGCAGAAACATGAATGTTTGTCCTTCTCTTTCCAAACAGCTCTGGGCTGCCAGGAGCGACTTTGCCGCAGTTTGAAGCTCCACCCGGAAAAAGCTCAAAAGGCAGTGTTGGTGTGCAAGAGACTCGAAGCATACAGTGACAGAATGACACTCTCCATGCCTGCAAACGACTTCCGCCGTATAAACAGGGGAGAAGCTCAGAGATTCATTATGTCAGGAGCACAGAGGAGGAGCGCAAATCCGACACACTGGAACCAGTTTCCTGTCGCTCCTGCGCTGGGGCCATCCACTTTCTTGCTCTCGCTCTGCCACCTACTGGATCTTGTCTCTTGTGCTGATGCAAGGCCTGTCTCCATTCAGCTGATGAAAGAATGCAGTGGAGGCCAATGCTGTGCTGCTTGAGATGATGTTAATGGAAGCATTCATTAACTGTGGAATGGGATGCACCCCCCCCTCCCCGAGGCTGTGGCGGGAAACATGCCACTTCATCTCCATAGATGCTAATAAAAAAATGGCATCTTTTGGTTTTTCCTTTTAGTCATTAATGGTCTTAATATGGAGGATACGGTAATACCCAGCATGCCTTTGGCCTTGCGTCTTCATGCAGTACAGTGGTGAGCAGGCCAATTATGAGGACCGGGCATCCGTGCAGCAGAGACTGGCAAACTTGGCCATGTTCTCCTGGAGGTCCTGATGTTCCCCTAACACAGATCATTCTCTTTGATGATGATGAGCCTGCCTGGTCTGAGGGCACCAGCACCAGATCATTCCTCACAAGGAGTTAATTATGATGTGACAATTAAGCATGTAAAGCAGCTTCCAGCTTGTTTATCCAGAGGATTTGGTTGTGTTTTGTCCAATCTTGTTCTGCACCCAGGTTTGGATGTTGTAGGTTTCATGGACGTTGCCAAAAGCAGCCCCTGGCTTTCCGATTGGTGCGAAGTACCATATCAGTGTATCAGTATCTCCACATGTTTGACAGCTGTCTGAATAAGATGTAGCTTTGTGTGAAAAATAGGCATGTACGCGCCAACAGCCCTAGCGATCCGACACAGTGACGGGGCCAGGGGATCGGAGCATCGAGGCATCATGGAATGAAGTGTGAAAACAGAGCAATGTTTCAAAATCTGCATCAAGGAAAACAGGGTGAGGCAAAGGAAGCATCCAGAAGGATGACTGTGGAGCCAGCTGACCCCCCCTGATCAGCTAGCAGATAAAAATAACTCTAACAAACACCCCCACTCCTTCCCTGGACTCTGTGTCACAAAGTATCAGTCATAAGCTTCGTCTGTCTTTGGCTATATTTAAGGAACTGAAAGGGAATTTATAATCTGTTTAATGAAATTTGGTCTTAAAAAAGGTCACACACTTAATCTTTTCATAGATGATTCCTCATTAACTCACTTTTTCCGGAAGGGATCTGTCTCAGATTCTACCAGCATTTATACCCGAGCAAGGGAAAAATAGCTGGACAGTGATAACTGACATCATATTCCTGTTGCTCTCAAAATTTTCATATAATAAAACAACAATAATATACTGATGATGAAGTAGACAATGCTTTACAGATTTTGCAGGATATTTCTGAAAATGTTACTAGCAGGTGAAATTGCTTTAGTTATATTGATATGCTGTGGTACCAAAACATATGCCAAAATTTTATAACTACATTTGTTTAAATAAATTTTAATGAAATATCTACAAGTATTTGAATGTTTCCCCTGAAGTCTGAAGCTTTGATGCTTGTTTCCGAGTGATCTTCCAAATGGCTGAACGCGTTTTCTCTGTCTCTGTGCTGACGTATCCACTCTGATATTAACATGCAGCTTATATAAGAGAAAAAAAAATGCAAATTGAGGTAAAAAGAGTAAGATATGACTTTTACGACAGTTTTAAATGATCGCGGAATGTCAGATATCACCAGAGGAACATGGTCAGCCAGAATGGGAATGAAGGGGGCCCCCAGTGTGGAGGTGCCTGGCCTTCAGGTGCGATCCGTTACTCAGACAGCTCGGCTGCACTTTCACAGCTGAAATTTGCCCCGGGGCAGCTGCCATTCCTCAGTGTCAGGGACTTAAATGTGTGCGGCTCTGAAGCCCTGCGATTACTGAATACACACAGCAGCTCTTACCTCAGACCGCTGCAGCTGCTGAGCACATACAGCACCACTTACATCAGACTGCCCGAATTAATGAACACGCACAGCAACTCTTACTTCAGAATGCCAGGAGTACTGAATACACACAGCAGCTCTCACCGCAGATCGCCATGATTACCGAACACACACATCACCTCTCATTTCAGATTGCCGCTATTACTGAACACATACAGCACCTTTTACCTCAGTCTGCCACAATAACTGAACACACACAGCACCTCCTACCACAGACTGCTACCATTACTAAACACATACATTGCCTCTTACCTCAAGCCACTGCCATTACTGAACACACCCATCAGCTCTTACCTCAGACTGCTGTCATTACTGAACACACCCATCAGCTCTTACCTCAGACTGCTTTCATTACTGAACACACCCATCAGCTCTTACCTCAGACTGCTGTCATTACTGAACACTGAGAGAGCAGCCATTACTTCAGATCACCACGGATACTGAACAAACACACCGGTTGTGAAAAGCTCACCTGAGTGACATCATGTCTAGCTGTTGCTGTCAGCATGGTTTTGTTTCGCACCTGTAACATGCACGGGGTGGGGGGGTGGCGGCTACCTATCCTTGGATACTGTTTAAGTCTCTTAAGTTCTGCTTGTTCCGTAAAAGCAAGAGCAAGCTCTGGGGGAAGCAGGCGCCCTGCGCCATTCACGCTCTCTGTAGCCTTTGAGCGCTAATGCTCTGAGCGCGTCCTTGGGCTGCTGCATTTACACAGGTGTCGCCCCCCGGCTTCCGTCGCAGCCGAAGTGCTTTCACGTGCCTTCTGGGCTCTGTAACATAACACCGGCCCCTTTATCCAATTTAGCAGATTATTGGAAACAGCTTCTATACATGATTTAGCCGCGGCACTGAGAGGGCCCATCGCACCCCCCGCCCCCCGCCTTCTGACATGGGCCTGTTGCTCTCAGAACCAGGCCCCAAATCGACTCTGCCAGCTAATACTATGAACAGGGCATGATTAGAGAAGAACGGTGTGACAGGGACAGAGATATGACCATAGTGTCAGCAGGACAGCTGCCTGCTAGCAGTTAGCACAGGCCATCACAGTGATGTGACATGGAAAGCGACTGCAGGATAGCTGCACGTTAGCAATTAGCACAGGCCATCACAGTGATGTGACATGGAAAGCGACTGCAGGATAGCTGCACGTTAGCAATTAGCACAGGCCATCACAGCAGTGCGACCGGAAAGTGGCTGCAGGATAGCTGCACATTACCAATCAGAATCACAGCAGTCAATAAAACAATTAGCATCCCAGTAATGCACTGCTGCAGGATCCCTGGTGTTCTATCACAAAAATATTGTTCTTTTTAGTAAATAAACACCATTCATCATTTTATTTAATAAGATTTATTTATGTTTTACATTCAAATCACTGATTTCTAAAGTTTTGTGACTTGTCTCCAAGTTGGCAGTATTTCATCATGTATGTACAGATGTTTGTGCATGTCAGAGGAACAGGCATCTTTCCCAGACCCAATCATCCTTGAAGAAGGGAACCACGGAGGCTGGAAAGCAGTCGGACAGCTGCAGTGACACTCTGCACAGTGTCTTCGGGAGCCTGAGGGAGAAGCCAATGGGAAGCAGAGCACACCTTCAGCATGTGGTCGGGGGCCGGAGACAGCCAATGGGAAGCAGAGCACACATTCAGCATGCGGTCGGGGGCCAGAGACAGCCAATGAGAAGCAGAGCACACCTTCAGCATGCGGTCGGGGGCCAGAGACAGCCAATGGAAAGCAGAGCACACCTTCAGCATGCGGTCGGGGGCCAGAGACAGCCAATGGGAAGTAGAGCACACCTTCAGCATGCGGTCAGGGGCCAGAGACAGCCAATGGGAAGCAGAGTCCTCTGTCCCAGATAGGGGAGACCTAGTAGCCACACTTCTGGGGATGGTCCTGAGGGTCTTAAACAGCGGGCATCATGTCACATGAGGTCTTTTAGCTGTAATTCCATTTGTTTCTTTTCTTCTAAACGGTTTTCACTTGGCCTAAAAATTTCATACGCAGTCCTGACAGGGTGATGAGGCCAGGGTGGGCAGAGAGCAGTGAGCAGGCTGAAACAGAGGCCATATATCAGGAAGGGTTAGCATGTGCATAATGAAATAACTGGAGCCATTATCAGCATATGAGGCATTAGCTTAGCTTAGCTTAGTTTAGCTTAGCATGCTGCCATTTAGCGTGTGGAAGAAGCATCCAGCAGGGGGGCAGAAGGTATTTTCATACCATCCATCTGACTGGTTGTCTTTATGGCATTGTCATCACCTTGTGGTTTGTGGATGCTGCTCTCTGTCTGGCCACTGTTGGTGTCCCATCACCAAGCAGGCAGCCCCAGGGATCTTGGAGAGTCTCACTTTTATTCATTTTTAAGCAACACTAATGAGGCACAGTTCTAAAAATCACCCCAATATGAGACTGGTGAGAGCCTTTCACTTTTATTTGTGAACTCAATATACCTAAGGATGACACCTGCAAGTTCTCCAGACCTTAGGATGTCACTCCAGGTTCTGTAGATCTCAACACATTACCTGCAGGTTCTCCAGACCTCAGGATGTCACTCCAGGTTCTCTAGATCTCAGCACATTACCTGCAGGTTCTCCAGACCTCAGGATGTCACTCCAGGTGCTGTAGATCTCAGCACATTACCTGCAGGTACTCCATACCACAGGATGTCACTCCAGGTGTCTTTCTGGCTCTTCGCTTCCTCAATAGCTCTACATAAGAACAGAGAACAAAATTGCAGGCACACTGTGTGCATGGGGGACAGTGCAGAGAAACAGTTCTGTGACACAGTATGTGAGGCAAGCAGATCTGAATTTGGCAGGACATCTGTCAGTGCAGTAAAGGCGCCTCTTTTCAACAGGCACCTCACTGAGGCTCTAAAATATTCATTTATACCACAACACGAGTGTTACTCCCCTATGTAATTATCCCAGAGAATGATATTTCCTAAATGAACCAGCTTTTATTATATAATGACACCTAACTGTTTGTGTTGGAAGTACAGATGGTGTTTGCGTTGATAGTAACAGATAAAGCGGCACGTCGAGAAATCCTCCTCTATGGAGACACTCGACATACGTTTAAAATCGACCAAATTAGTTTAGTCACAAAGTGTGAGATGAAGCACAGTGTCAGACAGCCCCAGGGCCTGAGGGGGAGTGGGGAGCTTGTCAATCACAAGCCCTCAATCGTCCCATTCACATCATCTCCAAAACCTGGCTTATATCACTTGGAGTTAAGTGCAGCACAAAGGCTGTGCTGTATCAACACAGCACTAAAGGGGAAACACATGTCCCCATCTTCAGATCTTCATCCTGGGCCAGACTCTTTCATCCTGAGTCAGTTTGCGCTGGTTCCAGGTGTAAAGTAGTGCTGAGAAGGTCGTATTGTGAAATGTGCAGCTGTCCACCAGTGAAGATTTCGGAGTGAGCAGCCAGGAGATGCAGAGATGTTCGCATCTGTCTTTGATATGCTGAGACCGGGCTACAGATCCTGAGAACATGCATTAAGACCCATTTTAATTAGACATGGTACGCTACCAAAAACACCAGTAACGTCAATTCATTTCAGACACGTTTCCATGGTGAGATTTGAACCAAACATGCCTTGCATATTGAGAAAAGTGCTGCTTGAGTAAATGAATACTGTCCTCTACTGTAAACACACTTTATTCTCATCTGTCATTTTCATTAATTGTATTCATCGTGGACCACATGTCAGAAAAGTATATAAATGACACGTGAGTGTGTGTGCAAAACCATGTAAAAAAACACCTTGCATCTGAAGCACATTCGGTAAAGTGGTGTTTCAAACCCAAGCATTTCACCTTTCAGCAAATCATTAATACGCCCACAGTGAAAAATGTTGCCCCTGAATCTGTCCACAAAATGAATAACAGGCCACTTTGTTGTCATGACAATCCTGCAAGCAGCCCGAGATCCTGGCTGCACGTAATTGGTGAGCAGAGATGCAGACAGGCCCGCACCGGCCCGATTCCTGCTCTCTGGGAGGTGTTTTAGAGGGTGTGCCGGTGTTGGGAATAAGCAGTACACACTCATCGCTCTTCCCGCTCCATCCTTGACACCAGCTGCCCTACAGCGCAGTCTGTTTAGCTCAGATCTGATCAGCATCTTTATACTTTATCAGCCTTGGGGTTTCAATTTTGGCTTGGATGCCTTTACAAATGAACACAATCACTGGCAAGTCGGAGTCCCCTGATTGCACAGAGGAAACAGAGCTGCAACTTGACTGGATTAGCATGTCACTCGAGGATAAAGCAGGAGGCCTGCCATTGCTATTCCATGCATGCACTCCGTCTTATTTTGCCAAAATGATAAAAATGTCTCTCGTATTATTACTTGTAAAGCCATATTCCGTATTCCTCCAGGCAATCTGTGTGATCAATGTGCTATCTAACAGAATCAGTTTGCCCCAGAATACTATTTATTTTGAAAATGATCTTCGGTGGGTTCAGGGTACCATGAAGCTATGCTGGACGGACATTCAGAGCTAGGAGATCTCGGTGGGACCACAGGACCATGGTATTTCTACGAGCTGCAAAATATCCAGCTTCCTGCTTCTGTATCTTGAGTTCTTGCATTTTGTCATGATTTCTTCATTTGTAGGCTCAAAGTAAAAGAGAACCTTTTCATGGAATTTTGTACAATGTTGTGCTGAATGGTCCTGCAGGGGTGGAAAATGCAATATTATGGCTATAAAGGTTTTATAATACCAGGGAGATTTGAATGGTGAGAATTAGCGCCACCATATTGGGAATTTTCATCATTTTATTTATTGCATTAAGAGGAAAGCGTGGTATTTTTAATTCAGCTCTCTTTCTCTCTCTCTCCCCCTGTAGCCCCACCCCCTGCCTTGTGTTTTTTGTTATGCAAGCTAAGTCTGACCACTTGTTACTTGGGTAACACAGGAAGTGAAACCGTAACAAAAAGTTCACTTGTAATTGGTCACGGTCACGTTAAGCAAACAGGATGAGATCTGAAACTGATTAGAATTCTTCCTCCTGCATTAATAGTCCTAAAATGAATTATGTGCTAAGGTCTAATGCCACTATTAGCTTTCCTGTTTTGAAGCTGTTTTTTTAGAGAAGTGCCCAGCCCACAAAGCCTGTTTTGAGTGAGAGGAGTAGGGCTTTGAACGGACCTGAACCTTCCTGTATAGTGATACCCGCTCGGTCCCATCTCCAGTGGGACAGTTCATCATCCCACTGGGGCTCCTGGTGATGATTAAATCCTGAGGTATGCAGACACCATCCTGTGGAGTCACACGGGGCCGATCACGCAGGTGTATTTGAGCTCCCGTCCGGTCGGGCCACAAAGCTGGGGCCACGTCTGTGACGACATACCAACTCACTCAGCTGCTCTTTCCCAAAAGATACCATATCCTCAAAAAAGGGCGAGCCTCCAAAAGTTAAAACTAAAAAGTTATAAAATATGTAATACAATTCTGTATTTAAAAGTCCCTGCTATACATTTTTAAGTTACTGAAAATAAAAACTTTCAGGTTGGACTTTTTTTACAGTTAGTTCGGTACTATTATTATCCACATTCATATTGTGCACATATATAGGCTATAATTTTATTGTATTTTTTTGGCCTGTCATTTTAATCTTGGCAAGTGTATCAGGTAGAAAATGATTTGAGAAAGCCTGGCTTAAGGTCTATTACTGAATTCCCGGGGAAAATATAGTGTTACCGGGCCTTTGTTGTGGTTTGCAAGACGGCAGTTTGCTGGAGTTTCACTGCTCAGTTCTCATCGTATTGAGTTCCAGTTAAACACGAGAATCTAAAGGCTCATTGACAAGCAGCCTGAAAGCTGAGCTCTGCCAGAAGTCACTTTAAAAAATGACATACAGCTTTATTTTCATAATTAAGGATTTACAGTAAACAGAGACAGACTAACCTACGGGTTCCTGTTGTATCGTTTTGATGTTTGATTTTATTTTATTTAAAAAAAAGAAGATAAAATTAGTTTTTCACCCCTCTCATCTGGTACTGAACCTATAAAAGAATTTGTCATGACTAGCTTGTAGGGACTGGCACATTCTCCCTCACAACATGCCGGATCGGTCCTTTAGTACGTTTGAAGAAAGTTTCCTTCAGGTCAGAAAAACATCCAAGAACTGGCAACACAAAATATTTAATTACAAACGGAATGAATGAAAGACAGAGGGTGATGGAAAATAGTACAAAGGAAAGGAAATAAAGAGGAAGAAGAGGGTGATTTTTTTTTTCAAATCCGATAAAAGAATTAATTTAGTGCAACGCTGCTTTTCTAAGGAACCAGGTTGCTTTTGTCTCTGGGTGTCTGCGTTAAATCCAGCTCTTTGTATTCTCAAACATGGTACACCATTTTCAATTTCTTGTGCAAAACTGCTATTATAATAGGAAGTAGCTTTTATGCCTACAACACATTCTCTGCCCTTTGTAATACTTATTTGAACAAACAGACTCAAAAGAAACCTTGCAAAGAAAGTTCTTTCTGCCCAAAACTATTTCATGAACTTACTGACCAGATATATATTCCAAAAGTACCGACTGTAATGTTTATTGGTTCAGAATCAGTGTGACAGCAAAATGCCGCAGGGCAGATGGAGGAAATAATGATGTATAGGAGATGTACAGTATAAGAAATATTTAGTTCTTTTTTAGTTTAAAATTAGGTTTAATGGGTTTGCAGCTATTGTATAATGAAAGATGACAGAAATATCAGTTTGTATTTGACCCATTTTTCTCCAAGATAGATGTTTTCACGTGACAGCTTAAAACTTCGTCCCCTTACCAGTTGTATCTGGACAGACAATGAGTGGACACGAGTGGACAATGAGTTTACCCCAGTGCCACGTCCAGGGAAAGGGACACATTTGTTGGATCTGGCCATTCGATAAATCCAGCCCTCAAGCTCAGCTGATGTAAAAACAAAAAGATACTGGAGCCTCGCACATGTGGCGTCCGCTTTTCCGAATGTGGCCATTCGCTCAGAACTCAGATGAGAACAGAACAGTGTTTCTAAGAAGCAGAGGAAAGATGTTATATTTCAGTATGATGTTTGTTGTTAGTCATGCATTAGCTGTAGCAGTGAGCTTGTGGCAGCAGTGTTGCATATATGTGAGTGTACAGGAGGACAGAGACAGTTACAGCATTGGACACCTGGTGCAGGCAGAGTAACTGCAGAGAAACCAGGAGCTCCTCCATCTAAGCAGAATGATTGGAGTTACCGATTAATTTATACTACAGTATATTCATCTCTGCTTTAACTCTGTGACTCTATGACTCTGTGAAATTCCACCATGCTGGGGTAAGTGTTTAAAATACTGTCTGTAAGAAATGCAAAATGTATGAATCCCCACATCTCAGCTTGATTTATGAGAGATAATAAAACACTATTTAATGCTTAAACATGGCTAGGAGCAATCTGCGGCTATCAAGACGTGGGGGTGTAATGGCTGCACATGACAGATTACCTCCCGGACTTGTGATGCTTGTTTAAGGTGCTCGACAGATATATGAAGCCACACGTGTCTGTAGACTAACTCTGTGCTGAAGGCCGTGGTGGGCCGGATCTGCGTTTGGCCGGGCGGGGTGAGGAGCTCCACACAAACACCATGTTAAAGTTCAAACCTTTCTCTGTGATCCACCTCCGGCATCATATCACCGCCGGGACGTCCCCAAGGCAGGCCCTCCAGCAGAAACAGGCCCTCCAGCAGAAACAGGCCCTCCAGCAGTGGCCAAAAAGAAGGCCAGTCACCCCGAACCATATACACGTATGGAGGAATGGCGTCACCTGCAAGGCTTTAGAAAGCAGGTATTTTTGGATGCAATTCATATAATTAAGCGTAATTAAGCATAAGTACAATGAATATGTGATATTTTATATGGCACAATAACTATGCTACATATGCAGGGATGGACATGACTAGTATGCAAGTATGCATTCACCTTTAAAGAGGATACATGCGACAATCGATTGTAGTAGCAGTGTAAATGCCTACTTATTTAATGTGCTTTTACGCTGATATAAAAACAAAATATAATGCATTTTAATATTTATATGCTAACTCTACTTCATTTGCGGTATACAGGTTAAAATGCGAGGTATTTTCTTGTCATGTGAGCGCAAACCCACATAAAATAAGTACACGTTTAAACTGTTACAGACAATTGATTGTCGTACGTATTGTTTTTAAAGGTGAATACGTACTCGCGTACCAGTCATGTCCATCCCTGTATATATGAGTATACAGTATTAAAGATTTAGTTTCGGTTAATAATGAATATGTGCACATGCATCCTGTTAATTCACACCGGCGTTTGCTGTCCGACACACAGGCAGTAGTGCCATTGTGTTACCTTAACATGAGGTCAAGTTGCGTCGCTCTCTGTAACCTTACTGTCCTTCATGATGTATGATTGCTGTGACCTTTGGCAGTATGTGGAAATAAAATATCACCGTAGGTGAGGATAAGGCACATATGGCGATGTTTGCGTAAAAAAAACGGCTTTAAGCGCCGCTCTGACTTGGTCTCTGCGTGAGTTTGAAATAAAAGCACCACAGAAACATGAAATGAGTCATAATTCAGTGACCGGCTCATTGAATTTAAATCCTTCTAAAATAATGTTAAAGCCTATAGCAAAAGGCCCCAACGAAGCAAAAATAATAATAATAACTTCAGTGGAAAATTAAAATTTCTATGACAAAGTGGCATGAAAAATTCAGTTTATTGTTTGCTCATTTTTCTTTTTTATGAAGTGCTGTTTTAAGGTTTTCATTTTTTCCAGTGTGTAATACTGAACAGTCCATTCCAATGCCAAGGAAAACAATTATGCTAATGGTTAGCCACAGGTGCTGGATCCCGCTGAAAGGCGCTAAAACACGGCACGTATGATTTGTGTGGCTGACACGGCCTGTAATTCTGATTCCAGCCTCCTGTATTAGTCTTCACAACCGCAGAATCCTTCTCTCAGCTTTTCTATAGAAACAAGGTAACCAGACTGTGGAAGCTTTAATGAACATGACCTTGCGCCCTGTAGCCTAGCAGCCTCATCAGAGCAGCCTGTGGCCTCGCGGCCAACACCCTAGCAATTCACATCATAACGATGCGCAACCTAGACGTTCAAGTCCTGGTGGTCCCTGGCCTAGCAGGCCATGTCCTAATGGTCTGTGTCCTCGCAGTCCATAGCCTAATGGTCTACATCCTGCAGGCCCGCATAGCACCGCCTCATGTCTTAGCTGCTGTCAGTCACAAGCGCTGTGCTGTACCCTGTTCTATGGGAAATGTCAGGGGGACAATGTTTGTGGGCCGTTTGGGAAAAACAGCCTTTAAAACTGACACCTTATGCTTTACAAAACAGTTATTTTAACTCCCTTTACATAAAGCACACCTCCTGACAACAGAGGGGAATTCACATCTAACACAAGCCATTTATACAGATTCACTTATTTAACCAACACTTATTAAGGACTTTCAACAACCCATGACTGATTGCAACCAACATCAAAGGAACGTTAAAATAAAATTCATTAAGATTTTACCTATGAAAAACCATAACATTCATAAAATATTAATAAAAACTGCTAATATTCCATTGAAGTTCTGAAGGACAACCCAAATTCAATAGTCCAAGATGAAGTGTTTTTATCAAAATTACTACTATTGTAACATAACATACTTTATTTGAAAAGTCTACATTCTTCTTGTAAATATCTGTATTTAATGAAAGCTTAATTTAATTATTTATGTACTGATTAAGTGATTGCCTTAACATTTTTGCCAGGCAGTTCAATTTGGGAAACTAATCGGTAAAGGCCCCGCCCTTCATTAATCGCTTTCTCTTCAGCCATCTTCTCCGCTGTTGGAAAGTGATCTGCTTCCCCCTTGTGGCTGTACAGCCACTTTTCCTAGTGAAATTCCCTGCTTTGTATTGCCTTTAAATGAAGTGAATTAGGGCAGTTAGCTGAAATGTATTTTCTGCTGTGGAAACGCCTGGGCAACATACTTATTCTCAGTGGCTGCTGGGTGACATATGAATTATCTTTAAAAGATAATTATCTCTGTATTGAAGAAGCCATGTTAGCAGGCTCTGTCGTGTAGATGCAGAACTGATCATTTCAAGCCAGTTAATTGGTTAATTTCGATTATCAGGTGTAGTTACACCCGGCAGTGATTAACAATCACAGGTGTGTTTCCTCTGACTTCCATGCTTTGCTCCCTCATTCAAAATGCAGCCCGTAGCCAGTCACGCGTTTAGGTATTTTAAAATAAACTGCCCTCAATTAATGAGACAGCATGAAGGTAACAGACTAACTGAATCTCTCACTCTGCTCTGTCAGCCTCACCCTGCCTGTGACCTTAACCGTGATTATTCTGATGCAATTAGTGGGAGGAATTGAACGTCGGAGCTGCTCATCTTGGACACGCTCGTCTTCATTATTAATAGGAGAGTATTGTCTGCTCCTGTATAATCCACCATTATGGGCGTCTTTAACGTAAACGTAAGGTGTTCTCCTCTGCCTTTTTCCAGACGTTCCTTAAAGTAGAAGCTAAAAAAATGTTCAACTGCAAATGCAAGTCAAAGCAGAAAGAAAGCAGAGAGCAGCGGTTCAGGTTGATCGATGCAAGGAAGGACGCGGAGGCCCTGAGAGGCGATATCACCAACAAGGCCGTTTCTCCTCTTCATCACGGAACATTCTGTGAGGGGCAGCAAGAGAGGCAACCAGAATGGCCCGTTAGCTCTGGATAAAAGGCAGCACAAATGGATTATTAGGGTACCTGCCATTTTCAATTCAACAGGGTCACATTTAAGTGTATATTTCCAAAGGTTCCCTTCCCATTGTTCATAAAAGATATGAGTTTTATGACAGATAAATTTAAGCTTATTTTATATAAAAAGTATTGTGTAATTTCTCCTCATATTTCGTGATGGGGCCTTGGATGAGAGTCTCTAGCAGTGTGTGGCTAAACTGAATTAGAAGGAGGCCATCAGCCTGCCCCCCAACCCACACACACACACACACACACTCACCCACTCCCAAGCATGTGTTGCAGACCACCTTAACCAGCGCACCGTACATCAGTTTGTACTCTGTACTGAACACACTCCACTGAACACACATCGACGGGAAGCCCCCTCTGTATGTTAATCTTGCTTCTCCTTGGTGTTTCCTTAGATTAGTGAACCTCCATGGAACTGTGTCATATCTGAGACGCAAACCCAGCCCTGGGCTGATTTTCCAGCTGCTTTTCTCGGAGCAGGTTCAGGTGCAGAGACTCGGGGACAGCTGAAAGCTACCAAGGTCTCACTCCGCTTTCGGAGATTTGCTGAGAGATGCAGCCGGTGTGAGGCATACAGATGGAGCTGCTCACCCGTCCATCCATCCATCCATTTAGGAGACACACTAATGTTTAAACAGCTTGTTCTTGGGTGAATATGGAGCATAAAGACACAAGGATCTGTTTGATGAACCGACATGGAACTAAAGTTTTAGAAGGTCGGCAAAGTGACCTAGTTTACATTTCTGAACAAGGTTACACTGACTCACTGAAATTAAAAGCTTCACATATTTGCATATCTCCATAATTTTTCAGAAAAGCATTTAACAGGGCATGAACCTGAAAGAGACAAAGGCACACGTGCATATTTAAGAGGACAAAGGTGTGAAATGAGCATGACGACGGTTGCTGTCAGCCATATTAGCGAACATCACCCCACCTGGAATGCGGAGACAGGAAGTGATGTAAAACCAGTGAATCAGCGTCCATCTGTTAACGTGCATAGGATTAAAATGCCTAGACCCAGATTGTTTATATGACATTGTGTGATGTCATCTTATAAACAGTCTGCCAACTGCTCCTGGTTCATTTTTAAAAACTGTACTATCAAATCTTTATCGGTCCCTGTGTGATGTTTGGATGCTTTGGCTACTCTTGTCTTCATCATTCACATTTGCTGTGTGTCAAGTCAGACAAGAGGCCTCACATCATGTGTGTGTGAATCCCCAATATCATTTTCCACCAGTCTCTGTACCTACAGCAAACTCAGGATGTGCCCACCTACCTGTTAATCAATCAACAATCACTTTATTATTATTTATTATTGGGGGCAACGTGTGGCTCAGTGGGCTAAGCCTGTATGCTTGTAATCACAAGGTTCAAACCCAGCCTTAGCACATCTGTGGGTCCTTGAGCAAGGCCTTTAACCCCCAGCTAATTTGGGCACCACCACAAAAGAGCAACTTGAGGGAGGCATAAAGACAATTTCCCCATGGGGATTAATAAAGTTATTATTATTATTATTATTATTATTATTATTATTATTATTATTATTATTATTATTATTCAAATGTCCCGACAAAGAGTTGAGATTGATTATATAAGCATGCGTGTAATACAGGGTGCCGACATGAGGAGTCCTGGACACTGCGGAATATTGTAAGGGGCCCAAAATGTGGTGGCCGTGTCTCTGCAGGAGGCCCCCCCACTAAGAGCAGTGTGGTGGAAAGTGCTGGAAATTCACAGAGATGGGTTAACCCTTTCCTCTCCGCACTGCAGAAGCGTGGTGCCGTCCACTAGGTGAGAAGCCTCATTCCAAATGAGTTATTAACCGTATTTTTTGAATAGATGGAAAAATTGTAGCCTGGCTATTTAAGTGTCATAAAGCAGGGGAATGCAGCTGCGGGCCTCCCAGGAACAAAAGGCAATACCATTACAATCAAATCTGAGATGGAAGAGGGATTGAGCTGTCCACTCGGAATTTTTATACTGTCAAAGAGCAGGGAGGGAGTAATGTGATCCTGGACCGAATTAACCTCTAGTGTGGATGGAGGGAACAATGTCATCTACTGGAAGCCAGGAGGGGGGTGGAGGACAAGGAAGAGGATAGGATCACAGGCGGAGTGGGTGACAGCTGGACCGTGTGCCGATATCATACACCTGATACCAACAAAGAGTGTGGAGTGTTGTGCTTTGGATTAATTTAGAATATACCATTTGACACATTTATAATATGCCCAGAATACTCTACCCGACTCATTTATAATATTCCCAGAATACTCTACATGACTCATTTATAATAAACCCAGCATACTCCGCCTGACTCATTTATAATATGCCCAGAATACTCTACCCGACTCATTTATAATATTCCCAGAATACTCCACCTCAATCATTTGTAATATACCCAGCATACTCCTCCTGACTCATTTATGGTTTACTCTGAATCCTCCATCTCATTTATAATATATCCAGCATACTAACCCGACTCATTAACAATATACTGATTCATTTATATAATACCAAGATTTCTTCACCTGACTCATTTATAATATACCCACAGTACTCCTCCTGACTCATGTATAACATACCTAAAATACGCCACCTGATTCATTTATATTTATAATATACCCACAATATTCCACCAAACTCATTTGTGATATACCCAGAATACTGCACCTGAATCATTTATAATATTCCCAGCATACTCCACCTGACTCATGTATAGTATACCCAGCATACTTCACCTGACTTATTTATAATATACCTGATTCACTCATAATATACCCACAATATTCCACCAATTTGTGATATACCCAGAATACTGTGCCTGAATCGTTTATAATATACCCAGCATATTCCAGCTGATTCATTTATAATATACCCACAATATTCCACCAAACTCATTTGCGATATACCCAGAATACTATCCCTGGATCATTTATAATATTCCCAGCGTACTCCAAATGACTCAGTTATAATATACTCAGCATACTTCATCTGATTCATTTATAATATACCCAGAATTCTCCAAATTACTAATTTATAATATAATTTATATTCAGCATACTCCACCTAACACATTTATATTATCCAAACCAAAGTTTTATTCATCGCATACATAGTTATAGTCAGGAAAGTGTGCAGTTAATTGCTTGTATGTTTTAAATAAGACTCAGAAGCTTGTATTCAATAATAAGCATGTCACTTACAAGCGTGGGCTTTCGTAGAAGTGACACAACGCATGTGACGCTGTCATTGAAGCCGCAAAGCCACGGCTATCCGACCAATAGGGAAACGCCTCCTCCGGGGTCAACGTTCATCTCAACGGAAGCTGCTGGCTGTTGTACCCGGAAACGACGTTTCATTCCGGTTCTTTTATTTACACTAGGGGCGTTTTAGGCTGGAAGACCGGCATCTGTAATGGTCGGTACATTTGGAGAAAATCGCTCAAGTTAAGCCTCAGTGCCGATATGCTTGCTTTGAAAGGTGATAGGTGTCCCCGGTGTTTACGCTGAAACTCGAGTGGACACAATCCCATGTTGCGGAAGTGAAGCGTGTCTTTCCCGGAATGTCTGCTATGAATTTGCACAGGTTACCTACGTGGGTGTGCGGGCTGGCCGGTGACACGTTGCGGAGCCGTAAGGCTTGATGAGGAATCGGTCGGTAACTTACTTGCTAGCCCCGTGTCCTGATCCCAGCGTGAGCAGGTAAGGATTCAGCTGCAGATCGAGCCTTTTCTCCGTGAGATACAACCAGCATCGTATCCTTATTCGGAAACCGTGCAAACGTGGCAACTTTTATCAAATGTCCGCAAAAACAGGACGAAATCTCTCCGTTAACGGTGACGTGTTACCTTGCAAAAGTTTCTTAACACAAATAGAAGTTTACGTCGAGCCAAGGACGTTCGGTATGTGTAGTGTGTTAAAGTTTCCTGTTTGCTGACACTAAGTGCAGATAACAAAACATTTCTATCAGGAAGAAACGCCCTTCAGCTGCACGGGGACCGTGTTTGGCTGTCATGACGTTGATGTTTTGGCTTTACATTGCTTTTGTATCTGTAGCTCGCCATGAGTGACAAATTCGGCTTCATTAATTACAACAACGCCCGGAAGCACATCTCCATATCGGTGCCGTCGGCCACGGAGGTCATGTCGCCCCATATCAAGTCGGTGGAGGACCTGCGAGTGCTGGGCATCAACCTGAGCAGCTTTGGTACCGTTGCCCAGTTCTTCATCTGCGTCACCGGTGTCTTCGTCTTCTACCTGGTTTACGGGTACTTGCAGGTAAGCCGGACTCCTCTTGTATTTAAAGCCGCCAGCGAGTAGTCAGGGCAGACAGAAACATCCAGAAAAGACGCACGCAACTCCAGGCAGAGCAGTGCTGTTGGTCTTGCGCTTACAGGTGTTGTTAGGTACTGCTGAATGTCAGCTACGCAGTGCACTGAAGCGTGAGCCTGCGTTTCCACGGAGAAAAGGCCAGTCAGCCAGGCGAATAGTGACGGAGTAAAGCACAGGATGGTTAGCAGGCAGGGCAGTGTTTCATAGGCACTGTTGATCTGAACACTTCCAGGAGCTCATCTTCTCCATGGAGGGTTTCAAACCCTTCGGCTGGTACCTGACCCTGGTGCAGTTTGGCTTCTATTCACTCTTTGGACTGGTGGAGCTGCAGCTGACCCAGGATAAAAGGCGGAGGTAAGAGCCCAGCCATCATGCCCGCAGTGACACCCATGCCATCCTTTCGGACACTTATTACCAGCTTGATGCCGTCTAAGCTTTTCCCAAGGTAGTCTTCCTGCACCCTCTGGCCCTTTGCCCCAGATCCCTGTAAAGTGGCCCATGATTCTCGCCCCCCCCCCGTTTCAGTAGAATGGTGCCCTGTTGTTCAAGCACTTGTGATCAGCAGGGGTTTATTTTTAACAGGGGACTGGGGTTGAGGAGCGTTGCGTGACCCCTGAGATACGAAACCTCAGATATTAACTCCTCCCAGTCCAGCCAGATCTGGTTGTCAGTATGTTTACTGGACTTTATCCTCTTTCAGAATCCCAGGGAAAACATACATGATTATTGCCTTCTTAACCGTGGGAACCATGGGCTTGTCCAATACATCTCTGGGATATTTGAACTATCCCACTCAAGTTATCTTCAAGTGCTGCAAACTCATCCCGGTGATGATAGGTGGAGTTTTTATCCAAGGTAAGGGTCAGTGCTGGACCCTGTTTTTCCTGGGGGGGGGGTTGAGTCTGTCTGAAACCCGGAGGCAGGGTTTCAAGGGGCATCTGGGCAGTTACAGCCTCAGTTTATGCATGCGGGCCAGTGGCTGTGGGGGGATGGGGGCTTGACACCACCCCTGGCTTTGCTCTGTAGCCTGACACTGTGTGTTGCCGGGTCCTGGGGGCTTGGGGGCCTTAGTGTTCGGCTGCCCTCGGCTCAGGGTGCGAAAGGCCTCACCGGTACTGCCTTGCAGGGAAGCGCTACAATGTGGCCGACGTGTCCGCCGCCATCTGCATGAGCCTGGGGTTGGTGTGGTTCACGCTGGCTGACAGCAAAGTCGCCCCCAACTTTGACCTCACAGGTGCGGCACCCCTTTTAATTACCGTATAATTTTTCATTGCTGCCTTTTACTATTGTTGCTGATATGTTGTTTGTCGTTGTATGATTCCTTTATGTATATCTTCTAAAATGGATTAAAGAAATCCCCCATGTCTGTGTGAATGTTCAGTGGAGACAGCGCCCCCCCCCCCCCTTGTGCTTGTCCCTGTGTCACATAGACTGTTCCCCTGCTCTCCAGGGGTCATCCTCATCTCGATGGCGCTCTGTGCTGATGCCGCCATCGGGAACGTGCAGGAAAAGGCCATGAAGCTCCACAATGGCTCCAACTCGGAGATGGTAAGATGGGAGCAGTACCACCCGGGAGCTGGAATGTCGAAGCTAACGTGCTAACCATATGGCCTTGGCTTGCAGGTCTTGTACTCATACTCCATCGGCTTTGTCTACATATTCGTGGGCCTCATCTCTGTCGGGGGTCTAGGACCAGCAGTGGCCTTCTGTTCCCAGGTGCCCTTATAAACATCACAGCAGCTAATAAACTAAAATAGTCAAAATATGCTATATCTCTGCACTGTTCTGATTGGTGCAGTCTGTCGCTAATGCTGCCGGTTAGGTTATTGGTTTGTGTTGGGTTAGACTAATCAGTGTCTGATCATTTAGGTCACAGGTGTCAGACTCCAGTCCTGGGGGGCCGGAGCCCTGCACATTTTTGGGTTTCCCCTCGTTTAACACACCTGATTCAACTCCTTGTGCTAATTACCACACAGCTCTTGAACTGAATCATTTGTGGTGGAACAGGGAAAGAGCTGAGCTACACAGGGCTCCGGCCTCCCAGGACTGGAGTTTGACACCCCTGATTTAGGTGATTGGTTGGTCTAATCCGACACAAACCAGTGAGAGACAGAACTCAGTAAACCTGCCCCCTCCCCTCGCTCTGTACTGATCCCCTGCCCCCCTGTCGTGCAGCATCCGCTGAAGACCTACGGTTATGCCTTCCTCTTCTCACTCACTGGATACTTCGGCATCTCCTTCGTCCTGGCCTTGATCAAGCTCTTTGGCGCCCTGGTTGCAGTCACAGGTGGGCGTCTGCATCCCTGCTAGCTCTCTGAACGTCTGCATCCCTGCTAGCTCTCTGAACGTCTGCATTTCTGACATGATATGTCACGGGTGGCGTCGTGACGGGTGTCACTAATGGCTGACTATCTTTGCTCTTCTTTTCTCTACCACCTTCATTCCCCTTTTCAGTGACAACAGGCAGGAAGGCGATGACAATTGTCCTGTCCTTTATATTCTTCGCAAAGCCGTTTACCTTCCAGTAAGTGGCATCGTTCCACCTCCAACCACCTTCCGCTACAGTGACGTCATAATGCTACTTGCTGAGCCATTTCACCTATGAATAATAGTCTGTCTTTGCTGGTTTCTTTGCAGGTACGTGTGGGGTGGCCTCCTCGTGGTCTTTGGCATATTCCTGAATGTTTATAGCAAAAACAGGGACAAGATGAAGCTTCCGTCTCTGGCAGACATCAGGAAGCTGGTGTTATCGAGGAAACGGGGCAGGCTGCTATCGCAGGATGTGTAGACTTCGGACCTGACGGACATGTCACGATCCAATCAGGACCTGCGGGCGGCGGGACTCTAAGCCCAGGCCTGATGGCACCCCGGGGACGTGAGGTCGTCTTGCTCTAAGCTTGCGGGGAGCTGGTCACCTTGTGGTGCGCTGGCCATAGCACGGCACACTTCAGGTTTAGAAGAATGGGACCTAGGGTGGTGGGAGTGCAGGGGCAATTGCCGTCTGTGCTCCTGCCCTGGTGTGGGTATGGGGGTAATCGATACATATGCTGCCACTCTGGCACGGTTAAGGGGGTAATCACTGTCCGTACTGACTTGGGTCTGGGGCTCATCTCTGTCTGTGTTGCCACACTGGCACAGGTGTGGGGGTATTTGCTGTCTCTGCTAATCGTGTCCGTGATGAATATGTGGAAAAAGTGCGCGTTTGACGCGTGCCGGTGAACGTGCCTCACGCCTCTGCCTTCCTCCAGTGTACCGAACCTTGAACTATGTTTGTCGTACAAAGAAAACGACCTGAATGTCTGAGCCTCGGCCGTCCTGCCCGGAGTCGAGGAAAGCTAGAAAATTCTGACAATCATGGTGGGGCCGTGTGGGAAGTGGGGGTGGGCGGAAAGGAGAGCCTGCTGGGAAGTCGGGAGAGGGGGGACTGGTGTGACGTTAATATGGATGTGAGTGTGACTTTTATAAAACGACTGACATGGCTGCACGTGTGAGGGGGGGGGTCTTTGGCCCCCTCAAGGATTGGGCTCAGGACCTGTACAAACACCTGTGAGGGCATTTTGCCATCATTATGTTTAATTCCAAGGCTATGTTATTTACCATAATTTTTCTGACTGTTTTCCTCATCATAATTTTGGACCTACTTTACATATTAAACCTGCACAAACATCCTGTAACTCGCCTGCATTCCAAACAAAAGGGGAAACGTCAAAGCATGCAGTCCAGCTTTTATCTGCAGAAAGCATCTGGCTGTGCAGTCCGTGCTCCGGAGCGGGGATCATTTCTCAGGGCTTACAGGGGAGGAGGTCACTCCACGTGAGCGTGCTCCTCCGTAACGTCCATCACCCGCAGTGGTCCGCACAGCTCACGCACCCTGCCCACTGTCCTCATCTCTCACTAGCATCATCACCTGTTTTTGTTTCCATCAGGCTATCTCTGCATTTCATCGGGAATGTTTAATAAAAAAAGAGGTTTTTTTTGTTCGTTCTGTCTTGGCCTGTGTGGTAGAATAGAAAAAAATTTGTGACTTTATTAACCCCTGTGTGTGTCTTGCATTCCATGAAACACTGGAATATAATCGAGGATGAGTGGAATCAGAGGACATTTACCCTGAAGTTATAAATAACCATGTGAGTCTCTGTTTTAAGACTTGGTTCTTATAAATGTAAGTATAAATGGGGGACAGATGTTATGTGATGACTTAGCATTGTGAGTGAAGCCAAGCCCAGTTGTTTGAAGGGCCCCCCCCAGCATGAGTGCCCCATCCAGGCAGCCCCATGCCCCTAGGTGAGCTGAGCTCTTGTCCTTTGGCGCCATGTGACGAAACGCAGCTCAGAGCTTTAAGAGTTGCTTTCCTACTAACTGCCACTGGGAACATGTCAGGGGCTTCTGACCAAAGTGGAGACATGGTTAGGTTTGGCTCACGTTCAGGTCTCGCCGGCCCCTTTTCACGTTAACACGGTGCTGAGCTGATGCTGAAGACCTTGAGTGGACTGTGTGGGTTACCCTGCATGGCCGTGTTAGACACTGCAGTATAATATGCTGGGCAGTGAGAGTGTTTCAGATCAGATTTACCTTTTTGTCTTCATGCAGAGTACAAGTACAATGCCTATGACATGCAGTTTGTGTCATTATTTACAGAAAGTACCATAATTTACATGAAGCGCAGGAGTTTACAGCTAGTGCAGAAACCATGAGGGTATTTGGAGTCTGCAATATATGGGAATATTGATGTATATGCAACACTGCATACATACAAAGCGATATATAAGATACATGTAATATTGTTTAAGAATAATTTTATTTATATAGCAAAACAAGTTTACGAAATGCTTTATGTGACAAGAATACCAGAAGAATACAAATCAAGAAGAGGCCCTGAGAGAACATCAATGACATGAATTCAGCACAATAATAAATACATTTGTGACGAATAGGATGCAACAGTAAGTAAATGGATGAGACAGAGAGAACTAAAGACATATACAGAAAATACAGAATAAATGATATCGTGACCAGAATAGCTAATGCTGTATTAAGTAGCGCATATGAGGGTGGGGGGGCCGTGTCAGTGCCGTAGTCTCAACCTCAGCAGAGTGAGAGACTTGGGGGTGCGAGTATGGATGGTCCTGCAGCACCTGCCGGGGGGGGCACCATCTCTGGGGATTCCCATTGCCCTCCTTGGTCCGTGGAGTGATATTCGCCGCTCGAAGAGTCCGGCAGTCGGAAGCGAGCAGCTGTGGCCCGGTACCGAGGTGTGGTTTGTGATGACGCTCTCCATGCTGCAGCGACACACATGGCTTTTCCTCATCCTCTGCAGGAAGTAATGGCTCCATTGCACCTCTTTGACCAGCATAGAGGAGTTGATGGTCCAGATGAAGTTTTTAGATATGTGGACACCAAGAACCTTGAAGCTGGGCACACGCAGGTAGAAGGGGAGTACGGTTACAGCTCGTTGTCCATCTGAAGTCCACAATGATCTCCTTGCTTTTATGAGTGTTAAGGAACCAGGTTATTGTCCATTCAGCACTCGGCCACCTCATCAGCGCCTCTTATTATCTTATCAGGTCTGTCACCATGGTGTCATATGCAAACTTTATAATGGTGTTGGAGCCACATGTGGGAATGCTGTCATGGGTGAAAAGGGGGAAGAAGAGAGGCCTGTCAGTGCACAGCTTTGTGGTACAGCGACGTTTAAGGGTGTTTGTCTGCAATGAGTGAGGTGCATGTCGCTCAGATAAGCAGTGATGTTGTCTTTGGGAGCCACAAGTGGGTTGCTGGTGACACCATGTGCCCTGTGTCACACAGCCGGTGTCACCACTGCATGACCTGCGTCATTATCGCCCCGGCCTGTGTCACATAACCTGTGTCGGCACCCTGTGTCACAGCGAGTTCTCAGCAGCATAGATTGAGTCCCAGCTGAGGCGTTTCCAGGTGCTGCGTGGTCAGGGTGTCTGACGATGGCATTTCCCTGTCCCTCACTCACACACACACACACACACACACATACACACACACACACGCACAAGGGCTTTTATTAATGCCTCTCTCCCACCCAGGTTTGGTGACCCCTGCGCCATTCCTCTGGCCCCCCCATAATAAATAATGGGGGTGTCTACAGCTCATCACAGCCGCAAATAGGCTGGTATATAACATGCCGTCGTCGTCAAATTGCCGCGACGGGGGGGTCTGGCAGACCATCCATTACGGCCGTTAGTTCAGCAGTAGAGGATGCCTTCGTCCTTGGGCCTGCCGAATGCACCAGAAAGTCGAAGGCGGCTCCAGAGCCAAATCCCGGAGAAGCACATAATGTCAAAAGGAGGGCAAATATTCAAAATGAGGGTGCCTTTTATTCCAGACGTATATCATAGACCTTGGGGTGAGGTGGGGGCCATGGTGGGTGTGTGTGTGTGTGTGTGTGTGTATGTGTGTGTGGGGGGGGGGGGGGCGAAAGGCGTAAAGAGCAAGTTTTAATATTC
>JABFEA020000001.1:17167357-17177895 GCA_019775915.2 Cyphomyrus plagiostoma | reverse complement strand
TCTTAGCATTACCTCCCTTGACTTAAACTCCACGCACCTGGAGATATACCCCAACATCCTATTGGCCTTTTTTACTGTTTCCCCATATTGGCGAGAATAGGACATGGAAGCATCAACATACACACGAAGGTCTTTCTCAGTCTTTCCTGGCTTCCTCACTACCCGATCCCTCAGCTGGCCGGCCGCAGCGGCTCCCTCCTGTCTGTGAGGTCCGCCGGGCCACCAGCCGGGTCACGGCAAGCTTTCGGCAGAGCTCGTGGGCCGCAGGGCATCGCCTGCACCCGGTTGCGGGTAGCGGCACGGAAATGGCCTCGCCTAGCGGCCTCTCGCACCTTCAGACTGGTTGTGAGCGAGTCATGCCACTTACTTTTTTCCTGTTTAGTCTGCGAACCCAAAAAAGAAAGCAGCAGGAACCTCAAAGGTCAAACAGACAATCCCATACATTGACTATTCATGAGGCTCTTTGGACACTTGTGCGGCCTTGACCTTTTCCATACAGGATGTGCGCTGGGTTTCTCAAAGGGGCACCTTTGTGTGGTGTTAAGGAAACGTTCAGGGCGTCATGTTTACATCGCAGTCTCAGGGCTGTCCGTGCTGTGACTTGGTAAAACACACGCACATGTATGTGTGGGACCAGAGTCACTGCACACGAACAGCTATGTGGCAGCAGGGGGTCTGTGAGCTTCAGGCCTCTCTCCTGATCCTGTTATTGTTTCCACCGTTCAAAGAGCCCAGGCATCTCATATGGGTCCCGTTATAAACACCATCTTACGTCTGGTGTCCATCCATCCACAAACAGACCATGCGGTGCCGGTCGGTGATTTCAGGCCTTCCCCACACTCTGCACGCTGTTCAGTCTCCTGCCCGTTCATCACAGTCAGCAGTCGGGTGGTGAAGTTTCTGAAAAGTAGGTGAAAACGCAGCAGTGAAAGACGCTGCCCTTGCTGAACGAGGAGCCGATCTCAATGGCGCTTCACACCCCGACCTGAAGGGGGCGCACTCTCTGTGACGCCAACAAACCTCTGCATAGCCTCGCACCCTGGACGACGTGGTGAAGCACAAAGCCGGCCAGAGTGCCCCTCCGTGGACGGGATGAGGCTCCGACAGTCAGGGTTATGCAGTTGCAGCAGGAGTTGTGATTTAAACAAACCCTTTGGTTTAAATTGTGGAAAAAGCATCAAGGAGCCCCCATGTTATTTATGACTCTGTGCTGGCGTACTGATGTAAGGAAGTGAGTCTGCACGGAGAGCTAGGAGGACGCAGTGTGGACGGTGACTCATCTGCCTTCGCTCTTCCATGAGTGAAATAACAGCCGTCATTTCGTGCAGACCTCACTTTACCTGCGTTCCCACTCACGCTTAATCTTGCTTATTACCCAGAGCATCTGGGCCGAGTTCCTCTCGGTGGTCCCAGTAAACCCCAAAGCCCCTGCTTATTTTCTCATTTATGATACACCTTTATGATATGTATTCCTTATTTATTTTATCACTCTATTTCTTTTTTCAATTTTTTTCCCCCAGTTATTGCAGTATTTTCTGGTGAAGGCCCCAGTCGGTGACTCTTCGTGCTGCTCCAGCATAGCTCTGTCTCCCCGCTAATGGCTGGAACAGCCTTGCATTCACCTCTCCCGTGTGTTCAGCTCACTACGTGTTCAGATCTGGCCTAATGCTCTTCCAGTGCAGTTCAAGAGAAATAATAAAAGGATCAGGTTTTACAGGACATTGCCCAGTATATCCAGGAAGTTCCACAAAACCATTTCCATATAATAGCAGCAGGTCGGCACACCCGAGAGGGAGGTCATGCCCTGTGCCTGCCTCTGGGGGCACTGTGCACATTCCCATCTGTTTGCGGGAGGCCCTCTCAGCTACCCCATCCCATAGTGCCTCTGCCTGTTTCTCTCAGCGTTTACAGTGACTTTTTTAGCTTTTCGCTAACCGCTAGCTGTTCTCTGTGATGGCTTACAAATAGGATCCTGCTGGCCACTTGCTGAACACCACCGAGTGAGTTTACCGGTCGGTCTGGCCGCTTCCTGGCTCTGAAGGCCGCGTCCTGAGAGTAACAGGTGAGTTTCGCCATAGACATTATGCAGTTAGTGTTCCAGCCCCTTGCCACGGGGAAGATGGTGGTGCAGAAGGCAGTACAACCGTTCGGTAACCAGAGGGTTGCTGGTTCGAGCCTTGCTTCCTTCTGACCCCATCAAAGTGTCCTTGAGCAAGACACTGAACCCCAAATTGCTCCCAGTGGCACCTTGCATGGAAGCCTCTGCCAGTGGTGTGTGATTGGGTGAATGTGAGGCATAAATTGTAAAGCGCTTTGAGTACTCGGAAGAGTAGAGAAGCGCTATATAAATGCAGACCGTTTACCATATGGCCTCCCTAATGGGTGTGCTGACCTGCTGCTATTATATGGAAACGGTGATATGCAACCTCTGATCTTCAGACACCACTATCCCTTATCTTGACACCTGAATTTGTCAGATCATACGTCTGTTTCTCTGAATCTTAGTGCTCATTCTGGTTGTACTACAATTAATTGTGCAGAATAATTTTGAGACTGGAAGAATGTTAGTTTCTAGAGAAAACCAGCTCAGCCCAGTGCGGCGTGGAGCTGTAGGCTGCTGCCTGTAATGCTGGTGTTCAGAGGCCCTACCCAGTTCTAGCTCTGTGGATGTCTGACAGCTCGCAGGAACCATCAGATTCACTATACAGCATCTTTGATAGCCACTCACAGGGAAGGTTTTCACCACTGACAGGTAAAGATTAGAAACAGGCCCATTTTTCTCAATCCCATTCCACCAGGAACCTTGTCTGCACCTTCTCAGTTTCTCAAACATCAACAAAAAAAAAAAGTTTTTCCGCATCGCCAGTTCAGGTGCACTTGACCACCCCACCCCTCCCAGTTCCTGCATCGTTTTCCTGGCTGTTATTGCTGACAGCTTCCAGATGTCAACATCACCCTGTCCTTATTTTTATGGCTGTCCATCTGCTCTCATTCACTTTATCACCGGTTTCATTAGCAAATCTCTCAGTGTCGCTGAAGTCCCACTCCTGTTCCATCCATCCATCTATCCATTATCTGCTGCTTGTCCGGGGTTCGGGTCGCGGGGTTAGCAGCTTCAGGAGAGACACCCAGACCTCCCTCCCCCCAGCTACCTCTACCAGCCCCTCGGGGGGGACGCCGAGGCGTTCCCAGGCCAGCCGAGAGATATAATCCCTCCAGCCTGTCCTGAGTCTGCCCCGGGGCCTCCTCCCTGTAGGACATGCACGGAAAAGCTCTCCGGGTAGCTACCCAGGAGGCATCTGCACCAGGTGTCCAAACCACCTCAACTAGCTCCTTTCGACATGGAGAAGCAGCAGTTCTACTCTGACATTCCCGGATATCCGATCTCTAATGGAGAGCCCAGACACCCTGCGGAGAAACCTCATTTCGGCTGCCTGTATTCATGATCTCATTCTTTCGGTCATTACCCATAGCTCATGACCATAGGTGAGGGTAGGGATGAAGATGGACCAATAGATCGAGAGCTTTGCTTTCCGGCTCAGTTCTTTCTTAGCCATGACGAACCGGTTAAGTTCCTGCGAAACTCTAGACGCCGCTCCGATTCGTCTATCCAGCTCCCGATCTCGCCTGCCCTCACACATGAACAAGACCCCGAGATACTTGAACTCCTCCACTTGAGGCAGTACGTCTTCCCTGACCTGAAGAGGGAGATCCACCCATTTCCAGCTGAGAACCATGGTCTCGGACTTGGACGTGCTAATCCTCATCCCCGCCGCTTCGCACTCGGCTGCGAACTGCCCCAGAGCACGCTGGAGATCCCCAGCAGATGAAGAAAACAGGACGACATCATCTGCAAAAAGCAGCGAGGCAATCCTGAGTTCACCAAACTGGACACCCTCAACACCCTGGCTGCGCCTAGAAATTCTGTCCATAAGTATTATAAACAGGACCGATGATAAAGGGCAGCCCTGGCGGAGCCCAACGTGCACTGGGAACAAGTCCAACTTATTACTGGCAATGTGGACCAAGCTTCTGCTCCGTTCATACAGGGACCAAATCACCCACAACAGTGGACCCCGGACCCCATACTCCTGAAGCACCCCCCACAGAGCACCTCAGGGAACCCGGTCATAAGCCTTCTCCAAATACACAAAACACATGTAGACTGGATAGGCAAACTCCCAGCCCATACCCTCGCAAGGGTATAAAGCTGGTCCAGTGTTCCATGGCCAGGACCAAAACCGCATTGTTCCTCCTGAATCCGAGATTCGATTATCGATCTCACCCTCCTCTCCAGTAGCCCGGAATAGACTTTTCCAGGGAGGCTGAGAAGTGTGATCCCCCTGTAGTTGGAACACACCATCTGGTCCCCTTTCTTAAATAAGGGGACCACCACCCCGGTCTGCCAATCCAGCGGCCCTGTCCCTGACCTCCACGCACTGTTGAGAAGGCGTATCAGCCATGACAGCCCCTCAACATCCAGAGCCTTCAGGTACTCCGGGCGGACCTCGTCCACCCCCAGGGCCCGGCCACCATGTAGCTCTTGCCCCACCCCTGTTGAAGAAGCTAAATCTTTATCACATACTATTCTCCGGGTGCTGTTTTAGAATATGCCAGTAAATCTTTTTTTTTTTTTTTTTAGCAGAAATTGACATTTATTACACTGCCTGCCTACGGGGATATTCAGGATTCTTTCCCTCAGACAGACAGAGAGCAGTTAGTCACATCCTACCTGCCCCCCGTAGCATGTGCTGCCTCCATATGCAGGCCGCTGTTACTCCTTAGCGATCAGCTGCTCTCGCCCTGATGTGACGCTTCTACTTTTCTCTCCACATGTGCTGCTCACGCCTGATTGCAGCCCAGGCTTCAGCCAGTCCCTTTTTTAGTTCCTCCTGTTTCAGCATTTTATTCAGATTTTATTCAGAAATGCTTCACAGGACAATAGTAAAGTAGAACACAGTGTGATACAATATTCTCCACCACAATGAGCCGCTATTCCACTTCCTGTTATCCTTCACAGCTTACACAGTTCTGTTACACGGCTGCTTATTCACACACGCTGTGCACATTCACTCTTTCCTCCTTAATGACACAGCAGCAGAATCCTCCAGGATCTCGAGCTTGAAATCTTTTGGCCTTAGGCCAGGCGGCCGTCCCCCAGCCTGAATGCCATGCTAACACGTTAGCTCAGCTGTGTCACGCTAAAAGCCGTACTCTTACTGAGTCTGGCTGGACAGCGGGGTCCACTCGCAGCCCGCGGAGGGTTACCACTGCTGAATCGTAAAGCAGTCATGGCCGGGGATTAAAAAGCAGCAGCCAGCGGCAGCCCAAACCGGGCCCCAGAGCACCTGCTAGAGACCCCGGCCAAACCAAACACATTATTCCACAAGCCAGCCCGCTTTATGGCTTCTGTGGGGGACCCGGGGGCGCGGTGTGGTATTGGCCGGCCTGAGACCCGTGGCAGGCCAGCGCTTCCCCTCACACACCTGCCGCTCGCAGGCCTGGGCCAGCACAGGGCACTCAGTTTTGCTTGGATGAGGGTCAGTATTGACAGGAGAACAAATCATCTCTAGAAAAACAGTAAACATCTGTTTGGAGAGCCAGCCACCTCTGACTTCAATCAGGCTGCACACTCTTTTTCCATGAAGAGTATGTGACAGCATCTGCATTTTCATCTCGAAAGGAAAATAAAAACAAACACTGACGTCATGCGGCTTCCCTGAAGTGTGTCGCAATGTGTATAAACAATTAACAGCAGCCAGTGTTTCACAGCGGCATGTGGGGCACGGGCTTCTCTGTCTCCCACTCTGGCTGGAACCTCGCTCTGCATTTTTGACACCTTTACTTGGACCTTTGCTTGCGCTCCTGAAACCTTCAAGCCCTCATACTGTACTTAGGCAGTTGCACCACAGCGCCGCTCTGGTGGTTTCCAGGGGAAGTGGCCCAGCTCCCCGCCCCTCCCCCCCCGCCGCACCTCACGCTTTCCCGCCCGTTCATTTGTAGTTCTGTGGACTGATGAAAAAGATTGTTTTTTTTTTTTTCTTTTTCAGGTCTAGTGGTCATGACCAACATGTCAGACGATCCCCAGGCACTGAATTCATGGCGCAGTACACTATGAAAACAAGGTGGTGCAAACATCATGGTATGGGCATGCATCTCATACGGTGTTGGACCTATTCATCGTATACCAGGAATCATGGATCACTTTTCAATACATAAAAATACTTGAAGAGATTATGTTGCTGTATGCCAAAGAGGACATGCCCCTGAAATGGGTATTTCAACAAGACGACGACCTCAAACACACCAGAAAGAGAGCGGCGTCTTGGTTCCAGATAAAAAGGGCTGAGGTAATGGAGTGGCCTGTCCTCGTGCCCCATTGAAAACTGGTGGGGTGACTTGAAAAATGCAGTTTCTGAAGCAAAACTGAAATATTGTCTGTCCTGGGCTGAAATGCCTGCTTATAGGTGCAGATGTGCAGCGGAACAATGAACAATGGTTATGCAACTAAATATTAGTTCAGTAATTTAAAGTGAAGTTAAATCTTGAAAAATTTCTTTAGTTTATAAGTGTTTGAGTTTGAAGAGAAAAACGTCAACGCTGCTCTGTTTTTGACTAGATTAATATTCCCTTTTTTGCTTCTTGTAAAATTTGTTAATGCTTTTATTTGGAATTGAATGTGTAATGTTTCCACTACATTTGAAATATAGAAATAAAAGCAATTGTTTAAATATTTGCACTTTATTCATTTTTTAAACACTTTAATTATATTTAAAAAAAAAAAAAAACAACTGCACCTTCCGGAACGTTACTACTGACCAGAGCCACGCGCTTCATCACGGAGGCTGACCTTTGCCGGGACCTTGATGCCTCCGCTTGTCACCACAGCCATGAAAGCCCGCTCCTTCTGGCCAGCCACCTTCCGGCCCATTACGGGAGGCTGCGGAGGCGTGAGGTCAGCCTGGTGCGTCTGTCCGTGTCGGCCGTGGCGGGGGCTGAACGCCGCCCAGGAAGCTCAGAGGCTCAGCAAGCGATTCTGCAGCACAGTCCAGCCTTTAAAGAGTCAGAGAGCTTCACTGTAAAAAGTGGCCTGGAGATGCAGCAGCGCGACTCCCCCCGGTGTCAGCCGAGGACACCTACCACACGCTCCGCATATACGCAGGTCCCGGTAATCCTGGGGAGTCCTGATAAGGAAAATGTGGGGATAGCCAGGTTAGGGAGTGTTTGAGGTTCGCACCAGAATGGCCAGGACAGTACCACACAACAGAGGTGACCATGGCAACATGCTCCAAGTTCGATTGCCCATTCCAGATGAAACGCTGCTTTTGATATCTTCCATACCGAGAGGCCCACGTGGGCGGCCTTTCCCATGGCCGTTCCATGCAAGAGACTGTAAATGACATCCGCACCCTGCGATTGATGGCCTCGGATTCAGTCTTTATGACATTCATACTGTCTGAAGTTGACTGCTCTACTGTCACGTAAAGAAAGCACATTCCCCTACAGTAAAAGTTACTATTTACCTTATCTGATTTTGAAATGCATAAATATGAAAACCTAAGAACTCTGAAATGGAAAATACATTGATTTTTGCAACTTGTACCGCTAACAGTGGCTTCCTGTCTACCATATGTGAAATTTCATACTATTTCTTCTTCATCCCGTTTGAAAGTGAAACACTCAAAAAATGTACAGTAGACTGTAACCCGAAAGTGAAACATCTGCATTTAGACTCAAAACTCACAGCTGTGTAGTTGTATTTTTGGAAAATGTAATGTTTTCATAAACCTCTGCTCTCTGTGAGGCTCTGGATGCAGTCTGACTGCCTGTGATTGGGCTGTTAGGATTTCCCATGGTGCTCAGCAAGCGGAACCAGGGCAGACGACCCAGAGCCAGAGCAGGATAACCTGCTATTCCAATTTCATCGCTGGCGCTTTGACAAAACAAATATACCTCACATACGGCCTGAAAATTTACCCAGCTGACACATTTTAGCTCTGAAATTGACCTCCTAAAAAATTGGGCCTGTGTGACACCACAGGTTTAACACATAACCAGCTTACAATCTGTCCATTTTGAAGAACTCAGTATATTAAGTGTATTTTTCAAGTAGCACTGCTCACAAGTACAAATCATTTTTCAGATGTAAAATTTGTTTGATGATAACATTTTTTACACTTTGGTTCTGATATGTAGAAGCAGAATAGTTGGTATTAAAGTGCTGTATTAGAGGAAGTTCATATTGTGCACAATGGATGACGAGAGAAATTCCCTATCAGACATCACACATCTCTGACTTCCCTTAGCATTGCTATATTTCTCTTCATCATGGAGAATCCTGCAGGAAAAACACTTTGGGCTTGATCCTTTCCACTGTGAGACAGAAAGCCCAGCTTCTGGAGACGTGTCGGCCAGCACTGTGGTGCTGGGCCCGCGTGATCGGTGAGGGTGAGGGCCGCGTTCATTTCAGAGAGGAGAGGTTAAAACGCCGCCACTCCATAAACAGGCGTACTCCTGGGAGAGACGGCTGGAATTTTAATGGCTGTCCTCGAAATGCCACAGAACGCTCTGGAACACACCCTAAGCCCAGACTATACCTCGCCCGACTTAAAGCTTTTGCAGCTTTTTATCCTTTTTTTATGGTCGATTGATGCAGGTGACTGTGCTGCTTTCTCATGTGCGGATAAACATGACTGCTTGTAATGTCTTAAGCTGAAACCTGTATCTCAGTCTTGAGTGCACAGGACGGCGCAGCATGATGATGTCATCTGCAGGGGCTGTGAGCCAGCGGCCGTTTACCTGGTAAAATGGCACCCATGGGCAGCTGCCATGAAATAGTGGCAACTCAGTTACTACTCAAGTACAAATCATGAACAAATATAGAAACTAATGATGAACAAACATGATATCAGTACGTAACTAAGCACTTAACACTGGCTAATTAATACATTAGGTAAGAGTGCAGTACTGCATTATTTGTGCCCCCTCAAATGAAGGGTTGGTGATTTTCTTTCAGTTTTCGGTCTTTCCTTAGACTGGGAGAAATGTGCACGGAACCTGCTGCTGCCTCAGCTATTCAAAGAGTATCTCACACATCTGCTGCATTGATCAAGTTAAAGCTCCTTCCTTCCCCCTACACTATGGGATATATGGTCTGTTGGGGCTTTCATTGTGCTTTATAGTAGAACTATTGTGAAAAAATATATGTTTCATCATCAAACTAAAGCATGCAGGGGGGCAATATGCTCAGTATCTGTATACATTTATTGTTCTGGGAGGATTGAGGAGTTATTGGCAGACACCCAAGGAAATCAAAGTATTTTATTGACTATAGGTTGCAGACAGTAGTGTGAGATGTTGCCAGGAAAATGGTTGTATTTGTTTTACAGGTGCTGCTTAGTCCTACCCCAACACTTTTTTTCAAAAATGAGTCATAATTCAGATGGATGGAGAAACCAGAGTGGTGGCAAAGGACACCATTGCTGTTCGATACCCCAGAGCAGCCACACACGCTGCATTTCATTCAACATTACTTTTTCATGCTCAGTGCAACAGTGCAACTGAATGCACACTGAGCCTTTGAGTCTGCACATGGCATTCCACACATTGTGCATTTATGGTAACTGTTTTGAAATTTTTGGTAATGCTTTAGATTGACTTGACTTTCATAATGCCAATGCATTTGTAAAACATTCAGTACACCTTCATAATGAATTTGCAATGCATGCTTTCATAAACAGCATGTAAGTATACCATAACAGCCTAACATACTTTAAAATCTATAATATACATTACAAATATGTTTTGTGAAGTCTCATACATTTCGTTTGACATCATACAAGAATCACAGCATCAAAACAATGACTTGAAGAACACATAAGTATACCACAGCCACGGGACACGTTAGGGCAGGGGTGACCGTTGTCAGTCTTCTCGTTAGTATAGTGGTGAGTATCCCTGCGTGTCACGTGGGAGACTGGGGTTCGATTCCCCGACGGAGAGTGTGCTGCTACTTTTAGACGTGAACTAAACAAAGCCGCCGAACTCAAGTTACAGGAGTATTGGCTATGATGAGATGAAGCAGGACTATCCAAAAAATAACGGGCAAAGAAACAACACGACATACACCTAAGCTGTTAGTGTGACAAATGTTCCACACATGCGGAACGCAGGAAGCGATCATTAAGATACGACGACCCGCCAAGACTCGAACTCGGATTACTGGATTCAGAGTCCAGAGTGCTAACCATTACACCATGGGACCTACCTCTCTTGCGAACGCCTCACTGCAGCCCCCAGACATGGCAAAACCTTGAGTTAAATGGCACAACATTCCTGTTGGACATTAATGAAACTTTGAGACATATCTTTAGTATGTGTAAGATACAGCTTGTGAAAAGTGAAGGGGTCCCTTTTTGAGTTTTGGGTTGCCTGTGGGGTTACGGTAAAGTTGTTGTGTACTTTCTCACCCACTCCCATACTGTTTGCTGTTTCTCTGGTCCCTCAGCATACTGGTTCCCTGTGGAAGCGTGCGCCAC
>JABFEA020000001.1:17144048-17165401 GCA_019775915.2 Cyphomyrus plagiostoma | reverse complement strand
CTCGTGCCCGTTGCTTCCGGGATAGGCTCCGGACCCCCCGCGACCCAGTAGGATAAGCGGTTTGGGAAATGGATGGAGGGATGGATTTTGCTTATTTTAAAAAGATTGTTACTATTTGGGACCTTATCAGTATGTTAGCGACAGAACCCATGGTTCTTTAGAGGTGCCTCCAAAAAAAGGTTCCATTTGGAATCTTGAGTGTCATATATGAAGTATGTTACTGAACCCTTAAGAGTGCCATAAACACCTATTTTTTTTCTAACTGTGTAGGGACAACATTGAAGACCGAGCCGTTCAGGACTCACCAAGAACAGTGTGCCTGAAGTCACTGCTGTAGCTGCGAGTTAAGAGCCACCAGCTACTTTACGCTGGGGAGGGGGACCGTATTCACACACTATTCATGTTAGAGTGTAGAGACAGCAGAGGCGAGATCAAGCGCAGAAACAGTGGAGGGCAAGCCGCACTGGCAGGGTGTGACGTGTCCGTGCAACACGTGACCCACAAAAGCCAGAATCAGCGCAGCTTCCAAGCTGCCCAGCCCCTTTGAGATGAATTATGTGAGGCTGCGAATCTGCATATGCTGGGCAAAGCAAACAATGAGCTGCTCAAGAGCCGTTGTCAAGATCTCAGTGCGAATGGGGAGTCATGCAGGTTTCTGTGGAAAGAGGGTTACCGCTGTTCAGGTGCCTGAAACCGTGCGCAGGGGGAAGGCCTTTCCTCTTCTATCATTAAAAAATATTCTCAACAAAACCATGCTTTTTCCCGCCACTGGGCTGATAAATAGATGTGCACAAAATACTAATGTAAGCTGAGAATTATTACTGCTGTATTTAAAGTTGGTTATACGTAATTAAGCAGGAATTCAGTGCAATTGGTCTTTTTTTATTTAAATGTTTAGTTTTTGCAATATGACCATGCTGTGTGTGCAAGTTTTTTGCAGCAGAGCCCAAAAGCCATCGATTAAGCAGAAATAAATTGCAGTCAAATGAAGTCACTTTGGTGAGTCCACATGAATATAGCTCTGTCTGTTTCTGAAAAGCTCCTCCAAGTAACTGGGACAAACGAGGGCCCCGCTGAAGCCGTCTTGGGTCGGTCCAATCAGAGTGTCTCCGTGACATCATGCCCGTTAACACCCGCTGGAAGGCCGCAGGGAGGGAGTGCTGTAACTCGGAAGGTGTTGACGGCCTCTCTGCGTGATGCCAAATGTGGTCCCTCTGCTTGCTGATGCCAAACGTGAACCACAGCAAGTTAAGTCCCTTTTGGTGAGGAGCTAGAAAAACAGCAGGGGCTTCTGAGAGATGCCAGGTCACCTGGCACTGCTTGGTCTGGAAAATCTCAAAGGGAGGACCTCTGGAGATCTTCAGCTTGCTCCTCCGAAGATGCCACATTCTGCTTTGAACCCCAATTGTTATGAACTGTTTACCACTATCACACTAGCAGATCAAACATGTTTCAAACCCAAACTAATGGGCCAGATCAGCTGTTCAAAAAAACACTTAAACCAATGTGAAAATTGTACCATGAACATATAGTAATCTAGGTCAGCAGAGGGGAATGGTTTATAATTGGCGAATATAAACCCTCGGAAAAAGGTTCCATGTGTAATGTCCGGTCGGTAACGCGTTTGTCAACATCTAGCTTTACGGAACACTAAAGATGTGAGTGACTGAAATATGCGTTAAAATTTCAGATTTTTTTATATACACAGACATACTAAATTAATTAGATTTTAGAAAGAGTGCCGATAGTCATTGGATAAGTGCATGAATTAATATAATAGTCCCACATGCCCCCCCCCCTGCTCGCGGCTCTCGGCGTCTTTCGGCAGCTCTCGGTCACTCACGGAGCGGCTACAGCGCATCGCTTTACGGCAGTGGCGCCCTGATAGCCGGCAGCCCCGCCCCGGCGGCAGCACTGAGAATTGGCGCTCTGCTCTCACTGGGACCATGGCCGCCTCGCTCGTCGGCCTCTGGCTGCTGGGTTCCGTGCTGTTCTGTGGTCGCGTCTGTGCGGAGTCGGAGGAGGAGGATGAACACGCCCGGCACACGTACACTGCCGAGCAGTTCGGCGACGCTGTCAGCTCCGCTCCGCACTTCGTGATGTTCTTCGCCCCGTGGTGAGAGTCGCTGGGGCCACGGGGCAGTTTGCCGGGGGCGGTGATGGAGCGCTACAGGGCGGCCCGGCTTCTCTTTCCTCGGTGATATCCCTGTCCCCTTTTCCCTGTAATTTTTTTTTCCTTTTTGCTTAATATCACTATTATTTTTATTTGGAATCTCTGTAAGCGCGTTTCCCGGCTTTCCCGGTGCCGCGCAATGGGCTTGTAAAAAGCCTCCTTTCGCTGTGATCTCTGTGCCGTAAAACTGTTTCACGGCCCCTATGGTGGCCTTGGGAACCGGGGCTGTAACGAGTGAAGCGGAGCCTCTGCGAGTGTGTGCGGCGGCGCCGACGTGGCACTGCGGTGAGGAGGGGGGATGGGGGACCGGGTCCGCGGGGTTCATATTAATGACCGGTGGATGTTACCGTTACCGGGGGGCGAGATAAGACAAGCACAAATTGGCCTTGTCCAGTAGCTCCGATTCTGTCTGTCTGTCTGTCTGTAATATGCGCCGTAATCCCCTTTTACCCCCACGCACCCATGTCGCATGCTAACGCCGCTGGGCCCGTGTGTCTGCGCAGGTGTGGCCATTGCCAGCGGTTGCAGGGCACTTGGAATCAGCTGGCTGACAAGTACAACAGCATGGAGTCTCCTCCCGCCTACGTGATCAAGGTGGACTGCACCCAGGACACCAAGTTCTGCTCCAGCCATGGGGTGCGGGGCTACCCAACGTGAGTGCGCATCAGTGCAGTTGCAGTCTGTGGTGCCCCCCACCCATAGCACAGATGTGCGGCAGATGTTAGGGTACCCTAAACACAGCTGCCTCCACGTAGACTGACATTTCCAGGGGTTAAACCTGTGCATGCTGCATACACTGCTCGTCGTAGCTTAGCAACTAGACGAGTCCCCGTGTTTGCACATACATTTTGGATTGCATTACTTCCCCGGAGATATATCATGTTGCATTTAATTGTTTGTTGTGAGCTGTTTACCTTGACTTGCTATGCAGAGTCACATGTATATAATAGGCTTAAAGACCATAAACATTTAGTGCACGAGTATCTGTGACAGTCTGCCATGGATTTTCGTTGTTCTTGTCTTTCTGGGCGGGCGGCATGCTCTGCCTTTGCCTCCGAGTTGCTACTTAGGCCAGAATACTGTTAAAGACTCTATCTCTAAGTGAGACTTGCCCATCATCGCCAGCTTTTAAGTTCACTGAAAACTTGTGTATCCTTTCTCAACCATCATGCGTGTTTTAAAGTGGAACCAGGCAAGCTGCATTAAAGGCAGGTGACACGTAATGAGTCTCACTTTCTGAGACAGTGTCTCGCTGCAGTAAAACATTTACAGGCCTTCAGGCCCATAGTTAATATTGTAACCACTGGAGGAACCTTCCCTTTATGCTGAGTGGGTTGTACCTCAATGAAAACCAGGTGAATTAAAGGGTGTATTAAACTGTCTGTGATGTTATGTGGAAGCCTCCCTGGTGATTGTGCAGTTTTGTCTTATCTGAGAGCTTTTCCGGATGATTTAATCTGAACTGATCCAGTGAAAGTCTCTTTCTGGCTGTTTCTAAAACTCAAACCCATGACCCTTCCAGCCCCAGACCTGAACCAACACCTTGCATGCTGACTGGCTCTGAGAGCTTATGTGAACAAGTTTCTCCATCTGTCCTTTTTTTTTTTTTTTAGTCTGAAGCTGTACAGGCCCGAGCAGGAGTCTGTGAAGTACTCGGGCTCTCGGGACTTGGAATCGCTGGAGTCCTGGATGCTGAAGACTCTGGATAAGGACCCTTCTGTAAGTCCATGACTTTCTTGCTCATGCTGTGTCTGTAGGTCACGGCCCCTGAGACGAGGACCCTTTCCATTGTTACATGGAACCATGTCTGATCGGGCTGGCAGGTGTGTGGCGGGGGGGGGGGGGCTCTCCTGCCGTCTCAGTCTGAGGCCACTGGTGACCATATGTAAGGGTACTTTTCCATTGCATAAAGTATGGTACTTTCTGTACTTTCGCGTTCCCATTGACTTCCGGTGGAGTACCAGTACCGAAAGTGCCAAACCAGCTGGGGTACTACTATGGTACTTTGGGGTGGGACTTACAAGCGTATTTGCTGTCAATTGGTTATGCAAATAGCCTGCCGATGAAACACAAAATACACACAGCGAACAGCGAGAAACAAAATAAAAAGCAGTATAAACAAAAATATAAAAAGTAAAATGGAAGGATGGACAAACGAGGAAACGCAGGCTTTAATCGCCATATAGTCGGTTGAACAGATCCAGTGGGATTTAGATGGCACAACATGAAATAAAAAAAGTATTTGCCGTAATAGCAAGCCGCTTGGAAGAAATGGGGCACATGGAAAACACCGGAATATGCTGCTTGAAAATCAAAAAACTTAAGCAGGATTACAGGAAAGTGAAGAATCATAACATGGTTGAATTCAGCAAAATAAATGCTGCGCTGCGCTTTGTGATGATGTCATTCAGGGGCGGTCACTGATGATGTCATTTGGCGTGGTACCAGTTTTTACACCAGTGGAAAACCAACACAAAAGAAGTACCATACTTTTGGTACTTTATGGAAGTACAGAAAGTACGGTACCTGGTGTGGTGGTAAAACGCCCTAAGTGTCTGGCCAGAGGCAGGCCAAGGCTGTAATAATCTCATGTCAAGTGGAAAAGCAACGCATTCACGAAATTTCCTCCTGGGGTGTCAGCTGCGTGATGAGGTCGTCAGGCGAGGGGCCCCATGGGCGTCTGCAATGGGACGTCCTGCTTGCAGTGACGACCAGCCTCTCTGTGTCTCACAGGAGCCAGAGAGCGAGCTGGAGCCACCTGCCGTCCCAGAGCCAAAGCAGGGCATGTATGAGCTGACAGCCGCCAACTTCAAAGCTCACGTCGACAAAGGTATGTGGGCAGGGGGATGTTGGGGGCATACAACATTAAATGGGTCTTCATGAATGATGGGGTACCTCCTCCTTCCTGCCCGAGCTGCACTGGTGCACTGGGGTTACAGTGGTTCAGAGAATCTGGGGAGAGGGATCCTGGTCTCTCTTCATAGTAACATGGCAGTAGCTAGCTTTGTGTCCTGTTGCTTCAGGCTGCGTTTAGTCAAGCAAGCTGTGCAGGGCATCACAGTGACGGCAGCTGGTCATTACACCACTGCAGCTAACAGTTGCATTAAATCTGCTTTTTTTGTAGTTTAATGCCAGCTGTACAGTCATTTTCAAACTGCATAATTATGGCTTATACTGTGCTGTTTTTTTGACTAAAGTTTCTTTTCATTCAGAATGTTTCCAATTTCCATGCTGAGCAGTCTGTATTTATCATGTCGTATGCTAACTGCGTCCCAAATCTGAAGGCTTTGCCGGAGAAAATAAACATGATCAGTTTCATATGCGTGTCCTCAGACCGCGATTTGGAGAAGTGAGTTTGCTATGTTTTCGTCTGCTAGAGCCACCCTGTGATGGCTCTGCTTCTAGAAGGTTCTCCAGATCCCATGTGAGCCCTGAAGCCTGGCATGGGCCTACCGCTGGGCCGGATGCTGATCTCTGCATTTCGTAGGCCTTGTTGTAGCTGCTTAAAAATAGAAACAAAATGATATGTTTGACGTTGGGGCTGTAAACCGCCACGGGCACTGTGGCCCTGGGCTGAGAAGTTAAGGGGCTTTGTATTCCCCAAAGCCGGCCGGCTCCTGGTTGGGACACAGGAGCACCGGCTGATCATTGATCCCGCTTGTGTGGTGCTGGTCATGTTTTCCCTTTCCTATATTGTCATGCTGACCATCTGCCCCACTTGCACAGTAATGGTCGTGTTACATTTCCCATATCTCCTCCAGGAAACCACTTTGTCAAGTTCTTTGCTCCCTGGTGTGGTCACTGCAAAGCCATGGCTCCGGCTTGGGAGCAGCTGGCCACCTCGTTTGAGCACTCTGATGCCATCAAGATTGGCAAGGTGGGTCTAGCCGGGGGGCAGGACTAGGGCCAGGTCTCGACCATGGGAGGCAGAGGTTGGACTGAGATTTTAAGTTGGTGGGATTTTTACATAGTCTCCAGCGAGCGACCCTTGACACAGCTGGAGTGGGGATGTAGGAAGATGGTCCAGTTTTACCTCCCCGGCTGTTGGTTCCACTAGCCTGACCGGTCCTGACCATGTGCCTTGTGCTCCACAGGTGGACTGCACCCAGCATTATGAAATTTGCTCGGAGAACCAAGTGCGCGGCTACCCGACTCTGCTCTTCTTCAGGGATGGAGAGAAGGTAAGAGGGATGCTTCCTGAAAGCTAGCAGCTGTGCACTGCATCATGACACTAGTGGGAATGATGCTGAGGTGTGGAGATGTTGCTCCTCAGCCAGACTGTGGCGTCTTCCCGCAGACAGACCAGTACAGGGGCAAGAGGGACTTGGACTCACTCAAGGAGTTCCTAGACAACCTGGTGAGGGCGTCTCCAGAGGGCGAGGCCAAGACAGAAGTGCCCACTGTGGAGCCCACTGAGGAGCCGATGAAGGAGGAGGTGGGCGCTCGGCTCGGGGAGGGAGACGGGCGCTCGGCTCGGGGAGGGAGACGGGCCAGGGGTAAGGCTGTGTCCTGCCTGGTTTGGCAGCCTGATTTTAGCTGCTCTCTTCGATGTTGTGGTAAAGCATTTCTGAAGATCGCTGCATAGGAGAGGCTGACGTTGCTGAAGCCGCTGAGATCCTGCCACATGCCCGTTAGAAACTGTTTTCATCCACGGGGTACAGAAGTAGTGATTATGGGCAAGGCGGCCATTTCCGCTACCCGTGGCTGTCTGCGGCGTGTCTGACGCCATGTGACAGTGGCCTCCTTCATCTGGGAGGAAGGCGTACGCCGCCTGTGGGGGAGGGGGGGGACTTGGGGCCACACTGCACACTCATGCTTCTTTTGTCTCTAGTCCAAGGTTCTTGTCCTTGGAGAAGCCAACTTTGACGAGACCGTGGCCAAAGGTCTGACGTTTGTCAAGTTCTATGCACCATGGTAAGTCAAGGGGGATTGTTTGGGTCCTGGGGTGGGAATGTGAGCGTGTGGCAGTCCGCACTCCAGCAGGGATGTCGGATGGACATTGATCAGATGCCTGGTCAGACCCCCTCCTCCATTTCCCTAGGTGTGGTCACTGTAAGCATCTGGCCCCCACCTGGGAGGACCTGTCCAAGAAGGAGTTCCCTGGGCTGGTGGGTGTGAAGATCGCCAAAGTGGACTGCACAGTGGAGCGCTCTCTCTGCAACCGCTTCTCTGTGAGTCTGTCCTCCGGAAAAGTGCTTACCATGACAGCTGGGGCACCAGTGTGGCCTTAAATCCAGTCTCATGCCTCTTTGGCTTAAAAACAAGGTTCCTTTAGGCAGGAGGTAAAGTGTCCATCCTGAGCTCCTTCCCTAGTTCAAGGACTGAGGGTGTTTAGGGTTTTATCTGCCTCGCTTTGAAGGGGCTGCTTGTTAAGCTCCGCCTGTGACGGCTGACCATGTTTCAACTCCCCAGGTGCACGGGTACCCCACGCTGATAATGTTCCGGGGTGGCCAGCAGGGGACAGAGCACAGCGGTGGGCGGGACCTAGAGAGCCTGCACAGCTTTGTGATGAAGCAGGCCCGGGACGAGCTCTAGCCCCCCAACCTGAAATACTATTCCTTTATCCTTCCCCACTAAGAAACGGGGCATTGTAGGGGGGCGGGGGGGGGGAATACCAGTATGATTTGGTGATTCACACACTTTTGAATTGCAAATGTATTTGGTTTTACTTAGATTATCCCCCATCTTTTGTAGTTTTAATCACATTTCCCTCATGTCTGTTTGGACCTCAGCCTGGATTGCAGGTTTTACCCCCTGTGAAACTGCCCCAGGGTGGCTGTGGATGTGCCTTGATCAGGACTGAACTCCCTCAGAGTCCCATCTCACCCCTACTGTTTGTTTATCCCCCCCCCCCTCACCCTTTTGTTTGTTGTGAGGATGGAGATGTTCTGAGTGCTATAACACCTTGATCCCGGCCACTGGTCTGACAACTCTCAGGGACGCGTGTATCAGGACGGCGGGCTCCTGCGCTCTACTGTCTCACCTGTTGCCTGCAGCCTCATTCACACGTCGGCCAGGTCCTTCTGGCGCATCGTGGCCTAGTCCACGATCCCTGTTAGGGAGCTGTTCATGAAGCCCCTGCTTAAGCCTGGTTTCCGTTCGATGAAGATGCAGCACTGAAATGTGATGCTGGGCTCACTTGGGACACTGACTTACTTTACTTCCAGAGCTGCTGTGGAAGCGGCCAGTTTTCGGGCTGGACACTAGTTTTCGAGCAGTTCATCACCCCCACAGTTAAGTCAGTGCGTCGTTTGATGTGGTTTAAATATGACTGGCAGCCAGCTGATGATTTCTGCTCTTGGGTCCTGCTATTTCTACCCCTCCCCCACCAAAACCTTCCCCCCTTATCTACCTCTTTTCCCACCCACTACCAGCTCACTTGTGCACCCAAGTGTTCTGTGAGGGATACTGTGTAGCGATTCAGTGTGACTGGTGACTTTACACTCTATGGTGAATGCAGGCGTACAGACAGAACATGCTCTGTCAGGGACGCTTACAGGCGACGTGCGGTACGAACACTTGGTGAGGAAATTCAGCTCCTCCAGCTGGAAATAATGACAACCAAATAATAGCAAGTTCTTAACATGAAATTCTGAATTTTCATAATAAAATTTCTTTTCCAAAATAGTGTTGCTTATTTTCCATAAGGTGACATGATTTAATGAGGTGCAATAAATAAGATGAACAATATACAAGTATTTACATGTAGAATTTAAACAAGATTCAGTAATGTAAACAGCTTAGAGGTATTTTCTTTATATATTTATATATAGCTGACCAATGGTTTTAACAAAAAGGATGTAATGTCTCTTAAAATGCCAAAAAACATTTGTTTATGCAGCTTGATTAGTTTTTTTTTTATGTTTTGAGTGGTACCTGACAGCTAGCCATAGAAAAAGGTCTGCTGTTAAACTGCAAGAATTACTTTGGAAACTCAACAGTGTCAAAGTTGAATAGTGAATGTTTCATCATTTCATCTTATTACAGAGATTTGTTTGACTGAAATGGCAGTTTCCTCTTTTTGGAAGCTGGCTCAGAGTTGATCTGACTGGATGCTTCGGGATTGTACATCTGTTTATGCTGCTGCTTTATAATCAGTGTCAACCGATGTCCATATGTTAAGATCAAGCTTTGGTTAGTCATATACATTTCTCTATACAGTGGAGTTGAACCAGGTTCATGCTCTTCCCACGCAAGTAGTTTCAGTGACATCTGACTACATTCGCCTACACCATGCTTTGTCCTCAGTCTGGAGATGGCATCTGGCTCATCTCCTTATGGTCTCCAGAGTTGAAGGTCTACCATGAGTCCTTCTGTCAAAAAGCAGCAGTTTTCACTTCTCAGTCTGTCGTTATGAAGGGAGAGCGCCCCCTAGATATCAGTGGCAGCCACAGGCTCGCACCACCATATTCTTGTACTTCTTTAGAATGACATTGGAGTTGTCGTCAAAGTAGAGCACTGAGATGGCGTTCAGCTTCGTGGGTGCACAGCAGGGCTTGGGAACGTTCTCTGGATTCATGAGGTGAACCTACGACATACCAATCAATGTTTAAAAAAGAAATTTAAAAAATCCGTAAATCAGGTTGTTAAGGTTGTATCACATGCTGGCTTTCAACACATCATCCTTAACCTTGAAGCTGTTAATATATCATTGACGTAGCAGGCCACTTCTGTCAGGTACTTTGTGAGCTGTGAAATGGACGGTAACTGTATCCCTAGTGAAGACAGATGTGGTGGAATTCACAGAGCACATTAAAATGCTCAGAAGCCTGTCCCTTTAATGGCACATGATTCACAGCAGACAGATGCCGATGTTAAACAAGAATAGGAAATATAGCGCTGAAGTCAAGCCTATGGCCATAACGCAACTGGTGGAAACCTTGGGAGGAAAACCGTCATTTTATCCAAGCGATAATATTCAGCTGTACAAACAGATGAAAGAATCGGATGAGCCTCTCACCAGCGTCTGGACGATGGCATGGTTGGTGGCATTCATGTGGGCGTTGAGAGGGAACGAGCACTCTCCATCGCAGTAGTTGGCAGCATAGCCCTCAGGAGCGATGATCCAATCCTAATGAAAAATGAGACAGAAGCAGGGATCTGGGTCGACTTGGGTTCACTCAGCAGTTGCAGCCAGCCTGACATGTCCATCCCAGGAGTCACCGGCAGCTACTCTCCACACCACATCTCCATTAATAAGTCACTGTAATCAGGAAAAACAACTGTCCGGCACCTGCAAGCGGCAACCCCTTTGCGTTCCACATTCCCAGGATCCATTATAAACAGTGTTTTTCCTGATCCTGGCAGGCCCCGAGCAGCAGTCTTCCCCACTGAGTCATGCTCCTGCAGAGTGCAGCCAGTAGCACTGATGACAAGGATGATGGCTGTTACAGAAATCTGCCACCTCCCCTAGCAGCCACAATGGCACAGCAAGTTCAACTGTGGCCAGGAAGGCCCTGATTACAGCACCCCCACCTTCCTAAACTCCCTGTTAAAGCATATTGTGCTTGTCTCCTTTCATTAAAGACTTCAAGACCCACATGGGGAACCTCTCAGATCCAAAAGAGGTCAGACTGAGTCAACATTTGCTGTTATGCGCCTGAGAGACCCTTCCGGGACCTTCTTCGTCTCCTAAGGGGCCTCATACTGTTTGGGTAGTTCAACAAGACTGAACACCAGCTGTCGCAGAGAATGGATCACTCTAGAAATTGCAAAACTGCTTTATAAACTTTGTGGTAAAGCAGGGTTGCTTAATGAGCATAATTCTCACCATCACAGTGCATCTGTGTTGGCAGTCCTCCTCTAGATGTCAGTGCCGTCTTATTACAATGTAATTGCTTACAGGAAATGGTAACATTCTTTCCCTTCGCTAACTAGTGATGGCAAACTCACAGGAGTGGCCTCAGGGCCGGCGCACTGAAGAGTCCAAACGGGACCCACGATATCGCTACATCCCACTTTTGATTGTAAAACGATTCCCAGAATTAAATGATACACAGAGTCATAGTTAAAACACAGGTTCAGTGCCCTAAATATCTACCACATCGGTCAAAATGGCACAGAGTGCGCTGCTGTCCCACCTCTGACACATTATGGCCAGTGCCAGGTACATCAGGTTTCCTTTGGGATGTGACCCCTCCCCAAGGCACCAACGCCCCCTTACCTGCCACCCAAGCTCCCGGAAGCTGACATAGAGCTCGTGCTTTTTGCAGGCCGTCTTCTGGTCGCTGCTGTTATAGTCTGCATAGAGGAACACAAACAAAGTGGCTTGCTGTTAGCTTCCTTCTCTAATCCTGCAGCTTCCTACACATCTGGACAGCAGCATATACAGGATTCCCTTGTTTGATCCACTTACTCTGTGCTATTTACCTTCAATTCCTTCTCCTGATTCTTGTCCCTCATTTGAGCAGCGATTCATGTTAGGATGTCGGTAGAAGGTAAGAATTTTAATAAGCTCACCGCTGGCATTGAAATAACTCCAGAAGTAAATGGCTGACTCAGTATTTCCACTGACGCTGGTATACACCCCACTACGCATTTACTTCTGTTCATGCCTAGTAACAAAGACCCACTGAGAGCTATGATATCAGCACGGGGTGGAATCACTTCCTGAGTTGGTACCCCACCCAGAGGACTACTCCGGCCTCACAGCTGGGCAGCCTGCCTGATTCCTGGTAAGGGTAGGCAACAGGAACCTGACATCACATCTCTACGCCCTGCCGTACACCTTCACTAAATCCTGAGCCAGTCATCCAGAAACACTCACAATCGCAAAACAGACTTAGTTCCACAAAGACCCTGAGAATCGAATTAATGAATGGTAAGAATTGTACTTGCTTTTAACTGACCAAATTACTTTATGCTGTCAATGGGCATGTATAGCTTGAGCGGCAATGTTCCTGTGCTCTAACATGAGGAAGGGTAAAAACAGAAATGCATGTCGCCGCCTGGCCTGTTCTTCTTGTTGGTGTGCAGTCTGTGGAGACAGGGCAACCTCAGGTGCTTCCGTGAACTGCTGCCCTCAGTCCTTTCCTGTACCGCGGAAGTCAGAGGTGGGGAGGAGGGCTCGCTCTGAGTTCCTCGAACTGATTTTTTTATGACCTGTCAAGAGGGGAAGGAGCTTTGTCCCTGCGAGCTGTGCTCCCATACCCTTATGGGGGGCGGCGGGGGCTTTCTCAGGGTCAGACTGGCTTGACCCGCCTCCCGTTTCCTGCCTCTCCTCGGCACCGGCTCAGGGATGTGTAAATATTTACAGAGATAAGGCCTTTCTGGGGGGGCCATGAAGCTTTCCGCATCGGAGAGGCTCCCTTGGCAGCATTTCACACGAACACGTGACGCTGGAGGGCGGGAGAGGCCAGCGCAGCTCCGCACGGGGCCCCGTTAACAGGTCAAAAACAATGTCCAGAACAACTCATGTCTCTCACGAGCACCGCGATGCTGCTCGACCACTAACTAGATGTAGGGAAGACTGGTTTCTATAGTCCCTGATTAACACCAACATTTTGCGGTGGGGGGGCTCTTTAAATGGGAATAAGCGAAATATTTGCCAGAAGGCTTTGCTCAGTGCAAAGGCCACATTAGCGGTGTCCATAAACCACTCTTCCCTTGTGAGCTATATCCTGTCTGTAAAATTTACCGCCATACACCTTCTGTGCTTCACAGGCCCAGAACACACTTTCAACTGGGAACACCTGGGCTCTTTAACAAATAAACACAGTTACCACTTAGCCACATTTGGCCTTCGGTTATTTTTACATGCAATGTTGCAGTGACTCATTAACGAGTCACACTTCAATGCCAGTTAGGGAAAGGTTAGGAAAAGGTTGAGTGTATGGTGGTGAAGTTAGGTGGTTCCACAGAGTAGCTCCTCTTCGACCTGCAGCTGTTTCGCCTTCAAACTCAATGGTTCTTGAATTCTCTAAATATGAGACGCTGCCGATAAATACCACTTTACAGGGACAATTACAAGGGAGGACTCCTGACATGGTGGAGTCAGTCTGCTGGGGCAGGGAGCACAGAAGACATACTGCTCCTCGTTGTGTAGCCAGGCTGAACCACAGAGCACAGCAGAGAGCTCAGAGCTCCAGAGAGACTTGAAAGGGAATCTAACTGCGGTGTGCATGCATGTGATTTTTACTGGAGTTTATCTGCCTTCCTGTCTTTCATCTCAGAGGTTATTAAACATCCTTCAGTGATCTGCAATGTCTAATTACGCTAGCAGTAAACAAAAAGGGGGCTGGGATGGGGAGAGATGAAAAAGTACAGCTGGGGAGAAGCATGTCATTACAACTCTCCGAGTGACACTCTGAGTGTGCTCCATCCTGATTCTACCAAGCGCTTAATGACTTGCTAGGGAAATTACAAGGTCCCAGACCAGGAGTGGACGGTCATTTAGTAACTGAGCGCATATCGTGGCTCAAACCCCAAGTTACCCGTGGAGGTGTTAGCACTCTATGGCAGGTCAAACCCTGAGTTTCCCTTAGAGGTGTTAGTAATGTATCAGGAGTCATATGCAAGTTACCCTTAAAGGAATTAGCTGTGTATCTCTGGTCAAATGCCCAATTACCCTAAAAAGAGTTAGTGATGTATTAGGGATCATATCCGGGTTACTCTTAAAGGTTCTAGCATTGTATTAAACGTCATACCCAGGATAGCCTTAAGGTCTTAGCACTGTATCATGGGTCACACCTGAGTTACCCTTAAAGGTCTTAGGGAGATATGGGAAGTGTAGGAGATGATCCCCCTGCCCATCACTGTTGGCTTTCCTGATATCAAAAGTCCCATATCTCAGGAATGAAACAGACAAAGTCCTACTTCTAATACAGATCATCAATGAATGTTACATTCGCTGCTTTACAGAGATGTGACTAGACTAATCCATCCTCTACTCGACTATTACTCCTCTTAGACTCATTGTATTCAAGGCAGACCTGTCAAGCCTTCTTTCCTTAAAATCCAAAGGTTACAAAACTTGCATCATGAACAATCTCTGGTGCGACAGTGTTAATGTTCTAGATAAACACTGTTCCTCCAACAAGAATTCCTTTCTAATAGCAACAGTTCTATTTACCCATAGTTTTGGTGTATTGAACAGCATCCATATTGTACTACAAAGAAACGCTGAGTCAGTCTGGTAAATGAGCACACATATGACTCTTTTCTCCCCACTCCTCTTATTACTGCTCAAATATGACCTCACACCTCAGTACAACTCCGTCGAAATCATTATATATGTGGGTGAGATCATTGTCATTGATACCAATTAAACAGAGTGGTGTAGTAATAATGCTCTCTTACTCAACATCATCAACCCCCTACAGATAACTGAAAATCATACCTCACAATATTGGGAACCAAAACTCACTTAGTCCTTATGTAATCCAATAAAGAACTCTAGTTAAATTTCCATAACTTTGCTCCTTAATTGTGGCTGGCCTAAATCCTCCATTCACATCAATGGCCAACAAAGTGTGGCATATATATACACACACACACACACACACACACACACACACACACAAAGGCAAATGAAAAGACAGATTAGTGGAAATTATTACAAAATGAGACGTATATATTTAAGGTTTTTTTTTTGCATTATTTAATACACCACTATATGGGCACCATTAGTTGCACAAAGCACATCAAGACATCAAGTCCCTGTAGCATACCCTCATCAATGGTGGCAATATCCTCAGTGATCCTCTGCTTTAGATTAGTGATGTCCCATACCTTTGTTTGCAATGTGATTAAAAACTTTGATAACCACTGAGTACATAGAACAAATTCTTGAATATTTTAGAAATTGCAAAGACACTTTATGGACACCCTGTGTGTGTGTGTCTGTGTGCGTGTGCGTATGTATATATCCAGTCCTATCAGTTCACATTCAAATATCCTCATTTACAGGTGACCAACCTGCCATGCTCAGACTCTTTGACGCCTCCTGTGGTTGTGTGGAGCGGTTGCGGTTCTGGTGGCGACGCCTGCTGATGGACCGCGTGGAGCGGACATGTGCCTCGCTCACCTTGAAAAAGGCCACCATAAAAGGTTGCTTCTCCAGTGCCCCACTGCGGCCCACTAGCCCCGCCTCCTCTGGCCTGAGGCTCCTCCCTGCTCAGCAAAACCAATCACAGAGGTTCCCTTCAGCATCTCCAGGGTGAACATCTTATAGTTACAAAACAGTGAACAGGCCTCACCACTGCTGGTCTCCACGCTGATCTGAAGGCCCATGTTGTGATGCGGACTCATCACCCATAGGTTACTGGTAGCCGTGATGTCAAACTCCAGCCAGCCCTCCTCTGCCATCCACAGCGTCCGTGACTCAAGTAGGAAGAGATCCGCATCCCTGCAGGAGAGCCAACAGAAGCGCCTGATTTAACAGTATTAAGCGGTCGCTGTCCAAGAGCCTTGTATTCACAAGCTCTAAGGGCAGCCCTGGGGAATGACTGGGCTACCGGAAAGAAGGGAAAGGAATAAGTGACACCTGTGCTGTTATACAGGGACGGACGACACGGCGCCCAAGGACGCAGTCTCAACACAGGGCCACTCATAGGGTGACTCAGGCTACCTCTCTGGAAGCTTCCTGCTCCATTATCAACAGTGAGTTCAAACTGCGTGAGCTGGACAAAACATAGCAATGAGAACCAATCAGAGAGATTAAGACCAGGGGCCGTTTCGACAAACTAGGGCTTCCCGTGGAAGTAACAAGGCTCATTTTGGGTGAAGACAGGAGGATGGGATCTCCAGGAGATGTGTTTAGCCGCACAGTGTCTGGTTCTCCTCTGCTCTCACTTTTTCTTTGAAAGACTGGCATGAACATTGGCAAAATCTTCTTTCCACCTTCACACTTGTGGCAGATCTCATTAGAGTGCACCTCAAATGCATTTAATTTTGAACAGCAGATGTACGCTGACTGCATGTAAGTGACAGAATGACATTTTATGATTCCTTTGTGGTTTATGGCTAAACTAATAAAATGAACAATAAATTGCCTAATAGTTTTACTTGGATTCCCTGAGTGTTGTTTGGATGCTTGCTAAAGGCTCTCCTCACAGCAGACGCTTGCTGATTTCACCGCGGTGTAGGAGAGCTTTTCTGCCGAGTCTCTGGCTACCATCAAACGAAGTATTTATTAAGAATCTAAAGGTGCGATCAGAGTGATTATAAGACTTTTACAGACTTGCAAAGAGTATGTCAGCCAGCACATCTGTAGCCCCAGCTTCTCAAGCATTCACAACACAAAAATCAAGAGCGTAAGCAGAAATTCTCTGACAACGTCAACTATGCTATAATTTGCTTCCACAAAACCACGTCCTACAATAATATAGTCATTTGAAAAGCATGGCCCCTTTAATCTCCAGATATCCCTAAAAATAAAAGGCTCTTTATGCAAGGAGCACAGAACAGACTGCTTACTATAAGGACAGAGGGAAGCAGTGAACAAACACCTCATGTACGCAATATTTGAGCAATAATTAAATTTTATAAGGTCATGGGGTTCAAGCTTCTCAATATCTTTCATGAAATTAAATTCTTGAACAGCCTCACTGGAACAGGCCCATGTTGATTTACAGCAGTAACTGGTCCTTTTGCTGGTTAAGAAAACAGCAGAAAAACATGACTGTTTGCAGTAAATCAACAGATATGGGGCCTCTTAAATTAGCGATTGTTTTCTACAAGCAAAACAATCCCCACACGCTCTAGCTGCCCGTTCTGCCTGCATCTGTGCATGCTCTCTCATGATTCCATTGGCTGGGGGGGGGGTGTCTCTCTCCCATAATCTAATTGACTGCTGGAAGATGTCCCTCCCATGATCCCACTGGACGCTGAGGAGATCTCTCTCCCATGATCCAATTGGCTGCCAGGGGGGAGATATCTCACCCATGATCCAATTGGCTGTCAGGGGGATATCACTCTTATGATCCCATTGGCTGCTGGGGGTGATCTATCTCCTGTAATCCCATTAGCTGCAGCAGGGATATCTTTCCTATGATCTCTTTGACTGCCAGGGGGATATCTCTCCCATGATCTCAGTGAATGTCTGACTGTGAATGTTTCACTGAGTGCCTCACTGTGAATGCCTGACAACTGTTGTCCAGGCTCACTTCTTTTTCTGAAGCCTTTAGGCACTGTCATCTTAAACAGATTTCACTTTGCCAGGTCAAGGCCAAGACAGTTTCATGCCACCAGACATGTGGAGTGGAGTGACCATGTCTGCTCCCCACAGAGACCACAGAGAGCTGGGTCGTCTGGGCCACATACGCTTTGACACTGTTGTTTTTGCATCCTGTTCGTTTTTTTATTAGTCAAACCAAGAGGACAGGATGTTGTTGATGCCCATTGATTCTGCTCCAGTGTTCAGTTCTTTCCCCCCACAGAACAGCAGGAGCGTCAGGGGTGTCCAGCAGAGGCCTCATTTCTCACTGCTCGCCCCCCATGTCCCCCACCCTCAGCAATAATAGACATACTTTCCCTCTGAGTTCCACTGCTTTGTTCCATGTACTCACAAAAAGCTCTTCCTAAAGACTTCCTGGAGACCATAATGTGTTTATGTTGTTTTGACAGTGAGCATCCCCAGCACCTAATGTGACCTTTTATTCTATATGTAACATACAAGCAAGTCAGAACATTAGTGTAACTGTAACACACGGTCATGTGAGACCAGTTTAATGTGACCCAGTAGACATAATCACACATATTACACATAAAGACCTTGGTGCACAGGCCTACCTGTCTTGGTGCTCTTGAACCACCTGGTAGATTGACAGCAGGAAGGTGCCATTCTCGTACACCTGACTTGTGCATTCCTTGTAGATACGAAGCTCGGAGGCAGTCATGGCCTCCCCATCCGGGATCTGGGACAGGTTGAACTTGAACGCCCTGAAGTGTCGCCGTTGGGGGGAGATCTCCATGTCATGCTCTGCTGTCCAAAGGCAAAGCAACAGGCACAGACATAAGTAAAGCCTGCATGTCACCCATACACTGAAGATGAATGGTGCTTCACCCTTAATGCCCATGTTGCACAAAGCCCCAGACAAATAAGAAATTAAATAACATGTCGCAACATAAACCCCACTAATTAATGAACATCTTTAAGCATCCATTAATAGTTTAGCGGTCTACACAATACTTTACTGTCTTCTCTGTTGTGTAGACCAAAATATGTTTGCTCACACATTTGACATTAACTTAATTGACAGCACTGGGTCATCAATACAAACTAAAGAGCTTGTTGGTAAGAGGAAACCCATCTCGGATGGGGGGTGGCCAAGCACTGGTGTGGGGTTTGCTCCTTGTGGTCCTTGCTAGTGATCCACAAAGAGGCAGAACTATCGTCCGCAGAGCCAGACAAGGAGGAAATGAACCCATAGCATGCATGCTGCCATCACCATGGCATCCCAAAAAAACACAGCCAGACCCTCACTGCAGCAAGAACATGTTTCCATCCTCTTTGGGATGGATCCAAAACTAGGGCCTTTCCTTCCAGGAGGAAATGAAATAGTGAAGTTGGGAGATGGATGGAGGGGGTGAGTGCAGAGTGACAATGAGCTTGGGGTAGCCCGAGTCCTTCAGTAGAGCTCTGCCCTTCCAGAGGCTGCTTCCAGCTACTCCTGGGCACATCTGGTGCTCATCAGTGTTGAGGTGCACTGTGGACATTCCCTTCACAACCTGCCTTCAATCAGTTGTCATCACTTTGTAACCTTGCTCCAACCGTCAGCCATACCTTCGTAACTGTCCTCCAATCAGCAGCCATACCTTCGTAACTGTCCACCAATCAGCAGCCAAACCTTTATAACTCGCTCTCAATTAGCACTCACCTAGTGCCACTATGCTCAGCATCCTTGACTAACCTATCCCTACATGCAAAGATGTTGTAGCCCCCTTACAGTGCTATCTTGGTTCTAGGCTCTGCTGGCAGGCACCAGCTAGACAACATGCCTCGGTTTGTCCTGGCATCACAGCTTCGCATTCGCTTACGTCACCTATCAACGGGAGCTCCCAAAATACCTTCACACATCAGTTCCCCTCAGAAACTTATCTGTCATCTGTTATGGTTATATGACAGACCCTGATATGTTACCAGTTACTTACTGACAAATCTGAAAATGACCAGAACTCGATTGCAAAGAATGATTATGAAGCTTCTGTGCTGTCAAAAATGCACAAGATGTGCCTGACATGAGACATCATCTTGACAAGGGTTCTTTGTCCATCATGGAAAAAATCTACTATCTGTTCATCACAGGCAGACCTGGTTTGTAGTTTGTTTGATCTCTAACTCATGGAGCACTTAATTTTACAGAAACATTATAACAGACGTTCGCAGATCCAGAATAAATAACAGACATCTACGTCTAACATCTTCCGGGTCAGCGTCAGCAGCACCAAGTCATGAGATGCATGAGCTACTGACCGGTCATATTCTTGATAGCACTCACAGCTGACTGGGGGTATTCCCCCTAAGATGAATTGATGCAATCTCAAGTGCTACTTATCCAAAATACCATGCTATTAGAATTAATCATTTTTAGCAGTGAAAAGGAACACAGACACCTGCACTGGAGAATCACAAGTGTCACGATGGCTGATTTCCCCTTTGCTGGGACTGTAAAGGAAGAACATCCAAAAGATGAATGGCAAGAAAAAAGCATAACTGCTTGGCTAAACTAAAACAATTAAAGGAATATACAATCTCCTGTGATTCTGATGTCAGAAAGTCATTAGAGGAAATGAATCAACTAAGAGGATTCATCATGAGGGTGTGAGGATAAGTGCTTCTTTCAAAAAAGACATCTGCCATCCACCACAGACAAAGGTTGGCACTGCACTGTTCAGGGTCAGACTGGGGGCTCACCACCAAGCATGATGCATTGAGCCAATTAGTGAAACTGGCCTATGGAAACATGGCAGACATGAACTTTGATGGCTTTACATGAGTCATTTCCAGGTGGGACTTCCTCATGTTCTCCTCATGTTCTTGTCTGAGCTGTGACTAACATCTTTATAGACGAGCAGGACCAGGCTGGTCTCTACAACTGGCAAGTGTGCCACTGTCAGTCACGGGGCTCTGAATGGGGCACCCAGTCTAAGTGTCCAGGTTATAAGGACTGAAAAAGACTAAGGGAGAAGTGTGGTCCTTCCTGGCCTGGCCCGGCACTCTCACGATCCCATCGCCAAGCAGTGGGCGGCCAGCTGCGGTCAGCGGTCAGAGCCGGCTAGCACATTAAATGTTTTCCATCGTATCCCTTGAGGGGCTTGGCGGTCGCCTGCATTTAATTCTTAAACCACATTTAGTCTATTCCACCCACCCACAACCGCGAAGAAAAACAACGACATATTTCTTTGCTGGTTTCTGTGCACCCCCCCCCCCCCCAAAGAAAAAAAGAGGCTGGGGGGTAAGACACACGCAAGCAGCAGAAACACAAGGTCAACTTGACCAACGTCGCAGCAACATGATGCTCCTACCTCTCAGAGGTCAGCAAGGAGATGGCTGATTACTGGTGTTTGCAGATGGTTCACGGAATCACTGACCCACCATAACATCACTAAGAATGATCCAGTGAATCATATACATTATATTTTCATATCACCAAAGTCTATGGTAAGTATCACATATTTGTTAATGAGGGCAATTTGCATACTAAACATCAGCTCACCAGTGAAAAATGTGAGCCCATGAGTTAGACATAAGCGCAATGAGGCCACTGCCTTCTTTGCGATTTAGCCTTTCTCTCTCTGTTACTTGGACAGGAGACCATGGATCGAGCTAAGCATCTTCGCAGCACTCAGAGGCAGTGATGGGAGCGAGGTCTCCAATGGTTAAGCTAATAAAAGCCACTACTACCCAAGGCATGTCAAGAATTTAGATGTGTTTATGTAATTATACTCCAATACTCTCAGGATCCTCTCAAATTTTTATCGTTCCATGAGGGACCCACTTGCACATCCCTACAGCTCAGTAACTAATTGCACTACTGTGAATAATTAAAGGTTTTGAAAACTTATTCCATATGATTTAATATGATTTAATTGGAGATGTTGAGGTTGCACAGGTCTCCCGGGCTTGGGGTCATTAACTCCGTCGGACAAAGTCCCAATATCACATGGTAAATGGACTGCATTTATATAGCGCTTTTCTACTCTTCCGAGTACTCAAAGCGCTTTACAGTTCATGCCTCAC
>JABFEA020000001.1:17124714-17140742 GCA_019775915.2 Cyphomyrus plagiostoma | reverse complement strand
CTCAGGGATCCATAGCAGAGCTGGAGAGCCGCGCAGCTCAGAGCTCCTCAGGGATCCATAGCAGAGCTGGAGAGCCGCGCAACTCAGAGCTCCTCAGGGATCCATAGCAGAGCTGGAGAGCCGCGCAGCTCAGAGCTCCTCAGGGATCCATAACAGAGCTGGAGAGCCGCGCAGCTCAGAGCTCCTCAGCCCGTTTATGGATGTAACCAAAGAAAGGCGTGACCCATGACCTCACAGCTGGCCGAGTCGTCACTCGGCCAGGAAGGTAAACACTTACCCTTTACATCGTATGTCACCAATTTAAATTCCTTTATATAATGCATGTGAGCATGGTCCACAGAGAAACATGGGTTAGAAGTCCAGCTTTTACAAGTCAAGTAACAGCACCAACCTCATCTTTGTTAAATAAATCAATCAAGTTCAGGTGAGCAGATGCAGTGCCTCTAATGCATTTCCTTCCTCACCTCAGTACCCGAACCGTCATTTAGGATAAGCCTTTTATTTCACTTTGTGGGACGGCATGTCTCAAATTCCTTTCTTAACTTCTGCAGAGAGCGAAGCAAAACACGGGGGTAATATTATGCCCCTTTGTCTGCTGTCCACAGGAAGTATTTCTGATGGGATAAAGTACTTTACACCTAAGCTTCTCCATCAGACAATTAAGTCTTTGATCATAGCCTGTTAATTATTTGCTCCAGCTGGAGTTTTGGGACACATTTTGCTGCCAATATAAATAGCTTTACCCAAAGATTTAGCACTCATAAATCCAGCTACAGAAAAAGGGTTCCAAATAATCTGGGATTGTCCGGACCCTGGCTAATCTTCTACAACCACCCCCATCTCCCCCTTCCTTCTTGCCTCCATAACTACCCACTCCAGGCAGTGGGAAAGTTGCAGAAAACAACATTGAGGAACAGAGGTGCAAACTCACAGGTGCCAAGAATCACAACTGTGGTTAAGGATGAGAAACTACACCTTGAAGATCGACTCATGCCCCTGGGCTCTGCTGCTATCTTCTTGATCAAGGCGCTTAACCTGAATTGCTCCAAGGAAATTCCCAGCCGTATAAATGGGGAATGCTGGTCTGATCATACACAACAAGGTAAACTCCCATGGTCAGTCCCCCATAGCCGGTGACCTTACTGACTCACTACTACACTGCAACTTATGATTTGTCAGTTTTGCCATTTTTAATCATTAAAGCAATTTCACTGTCTGCCCGATAGATGCAAGGAAATGCATTCACAGATTAAAGCAGACACTCCTAGCCGATACACTTTCCTTCAGGGAAGCTTGAGAGACAACAGCACTGAGAAAAGGTCAGACGTTGAGTCTAAATTGCGAGTGCTGTGGCCACTTGGATTCCGGGATAATGGGAGTCTGAAGGCTGCGGTTTGTGGTCGCGGTTCATTTACTATACTGTGTTAATTAGAACCCAAAACAAGACCAGTTCAGGCACGTCGAGCATCAAAGAGCAGCTACAGTGAGCGCTGAGTGTGTTCCACCTTTGAGGCATGCGGAGGACAGCCAGCACTGGGGGAAGGCAGAGAACGGCAGCTTCAGAGCAGTGTGGCTGGTAGGTGGAAGCTGAACAGAAGCAGTTCCATACAGAATAAAGATCTCTTAAACGCTCCTTTTACTTATGATAAGCAATGCAGCACTGCCTGAATATATGGCAAGACAGATGTGCAAGGGTGATTTGGTTAAAGTGCCCAATCTCAAACGGATTCCGCTGTGACTTCACCTGCCAATCCTGTTACAAGTCGGCAAGCTTCCCACCATAATCCCTCCTGCCTAGCTTCCCAAAGCCATTCTCTACTGGGGATTTACTGACAAGCATCAATATATTGCAAACAGAATCACTTTGGTCAGGCCAAGTGGACACAGATGTCCATTTCTTACACATGAAGGTGTTCTTATTATGGAAAAAAAATCCTCTGTTGACACACAGTTGTGTAGCGCAGAATTACCTCCACAGATGGAAGACTCTTGGCCCGGCTAACATTAATTACTATTACATTCAAGGAAATGTGCGTCTCCAGGTTTCTCCAGGACTCTGTGTTCTGCTAGGGAGATAGAAAGTAACCCAATCTGGGGTACATTCAGTCTCGGGGAGCTGTGAAATCCAGTTCTGCGTTGCTCCATTAACCAGACCCACAGATGTGCAGCATCCTTAAAGATGAACATGCTCATTAGGCCCAGTAAAAAAAATCATTAGGTTTATCATCCCCGCCCGCGTGGCGAATTTAGCCCGCATCGATTTTTTTTTTAAGTGTATTTTCCTGTGTAAATTCCACTGCCGGAGTTAACAAATTTCACAGGCAGGGGATAGAAACAAATTGCCGCGCATTTGTATTCTTCCACCCCAGCTTACTTTCTTCTACCTTCCCTCCCGATCAGTACTGCTGAACACGCACTGCTGAAGTTCAATATCTTTTTTCTAAGAAATAAGAAAAAAAATTCGCCCTCCCTCATCACTTGTTTCTGATTGAAAGGATGATAAACTAATGATTTTTTTTTTACTGGGCCTTACGCAGAGGCAGAAAAACACTCACATTCACACAATAACCACTGCTAGTCAGCATTTATTATCATTACAATGGAAACCAGTAAAGCTATTAAAATATTAATATGCATAGCAGAAACAATCCCACAGTTTTTCTGTCTAATATTAATATTTTCCCTGGGACAGTTCACTGTTCCCATACGGAGCACTGTGTCAGAATACCGCCGAAGCGCAGTACCACTGATCAACGTGTCTGGCAAAATCTCTGTTTATCTTCGTTCACTTTGTTTAGACTGCTTTTATAAACACTTCAGCTGCAAATGGAGGGAATAGCCATGGCCTTTCATAGCTGACCTATGATTAAAGCATTCGTTAAGCATTCAAACCAAAATCGCAAATAAATAGTAAAACAACAGAGAAAAAAACAATAGCCAATTTACACAGATATCCACGGCAGGTATTGTTAGCTGAATGCCAAGAATAGCTTTGCCTTAATATTAGCTTGAGATTTGCGTATTTATTTTGGTGTGGAATTGTTTTTCCATCTCCCTGCTGGGCCATAAATCAAAGCGCTGATTGCAAAATACTCTGAAATTTGTACAGTTTGGATATTTCCCCCCAGTGGGCGTACAGTGAAAATAAAAAAGAATTCTCTGTATATTCCCACCACCTGTGCTGAGAGGCGCTGGATGCTGACAGACCCCTCCAATGGTTTCTCTCAACCAGTATCAAATCCCAGTAGGAAGCAGGACCACTAATCACACCTAAAGTGACTCTGTCCCTGAGCATCAATCCACGTGTTCAAATTCAGAATGTCGCCGGTTATTTATAATAATGAATAAACTCTAGGTTCCAGAGGTGAACTAATCCAACCAGGTGCTACATTTTACTCGTTAATTTCCTCATTATACACGATAATGGTAAAGAAGAGTAAAAACACGGAGGGAGTCCACTGCCTCACCCAGACTGACGAAACTCATGACCATGTCGGCGTCGCTCAGGAAGGCGCTGTCCTGCGCGCTGGCTAGGGGAGGTCCCTCGGTGGCCAGCATGAATCTGTGAGGGTTTGGAACCTCCTCCTCCTCCGAGATGGTGTTGTAGAGGTCCAGCATGAACAGTGGGGCAGAGTTGAACTTGCTGTGGGACACATGCGGTCGGGGACGCTGGGGCAGCCCCAGGATTGACAGAATCTCTTTCTGCATCTCCCGCTTCTCGGAGATGCGCAGTCTCCGCTGAATGAAGTTCGACTGCACCTCGCCATTCCCGTCAAACAGATAGTGGCTGCATCCTATAAATAACACGCAGCATGAACCCCAGAGCCAGCCCCGGAGAACCAGAGAGTAGCTTATCATGATATGTGCACGTATCTCCAGGTCTTTATGCGGTTATGAATGAGACGCGCTGCTCAGCGTCGAAATTAAGCCCATGCAGTGTCTCCCTCACGCCATATGAAAGTTCATCCAGAGCTAAAGCCGCTGAAAGTCGCGCCGTGAACTTCGCCGTCCTTTATTTCCATTAAACGGGACTTTTCTGCCGCCAAGGAAAGCGCACTTCACGGCGGCGTACCGCTCCGGCGATCCAGCGCTTCTCTACTTGACAGCCGAGCAAAGCGCACTTCAGGGCTGCGGTACCGCTCCGGCGAGCCCGAACTCCTCTACCCGGCAGACTTCATCAAACAGTAAAGTTGTCAGACGGAGTAAAATAAACCGTGATGAAGTAAACATCTTATTATCGGGTGATCAGTCGTTCACAGACAGCATTGAATCTGTTTCGAAGCAGCGAAGTTCAGCTCTTCTGCTCCCGCCTCGGACTGTCTGAAGCGCTCGCGGCGCAGGTACTAAAGCGCGTGCATCCGCAGCAAACACGCCCCGTCCCGTGCGGTCCTGCCCGCGCGCTCGGAGGAGGGGCTTTCGGGGCAATGTCAGGTGGATGTAAACACACACACACCGTATATGCCCCCTTCCATCACCATCCTCTCTTCACCATGTCTGCTCCATACTGATCGGCATTTGCAGTCACTGGAAAACTTCTGTTAAAGCGGTAATGCGACGGTTTTCAGATGCCACAGGCAATAACAGCTAAGGCCCAGTAAAAAAAAATTGTTAGTTTATCATCCCCGCCAGCGTGGCGAATTTAGCCGGCATCGATTTTTTTTTTTTTTTAATTAAAGTGTATTTTCCTGTGTAAATTCCACTGCCGGCGTTCACAAATTTTGAACGTTATCTTTTTCCGTTATCTTTTTTCTAAGAAATAAAAATTTTTAAAAATGCGCCCTCCCTCATAACTTGTTTCTGATTGAAAGGATGATAAACTAATAATTATTTTTACTGAGCCTAATAAGCAAAATCGAATAATTTCAATAGACACACGGAAAGTTATTGCAAAATAGGTGGTATCTGAAGTTTCTGTAATTAAATCCCGTCAACTGCTCATCCGAAATTCCTAGGAATAATAGAATTATTTTCCTGTCTATAGAAACGACCCCTAACGATAAAAAATATACACCATATAACAGGGACTGATCACTTTCAGTATTCACCTCAGAAGCAAAGTCTAACAGTGCTCAGAGCAATACCTGAACACTGGCGAATAATCAAGTGAGAGCACACACCTTTCCCAAAAAGCCACATGATTTAGGGCTCTGGTCTGTTAATTTCCCAGCACAGAGAAATGACATCCAAAAGATTTCTGCTTATTTATTGAGCCAAATCTCAAACCCATGATAGTGACCATACAAGTGCATTAGTCCTACAAAAACAAAATTTCAGAGAACATCGAGGTGTTCATTAACAAAATCAAGACATTCAAAGGAAAACCAGTACATTTGACATAAATCTCAATTAGGTCTCCCACCCTGAGAAGGAACAGAGCGTCTCCCTGCCGCGCCTTCCTCCCCGTCTCCTCCGGGAGTCTCATGTTGTGTCTGCCAGATCCCTGATCACTCGATAGGGGGAGTTCTCTTATCACTCTGCCGGCAATCTTATCTGGCAGAAGTGTAAACCACAACATCAAAGCGGCAGATGCTGTCTCCCAGGCTGGCCAGGATTCAGGCACAGGGGGAGCCCAAATCGCTGCAGCAGCAAACTACTACGGAATTGCAGCGCAACAAAAATGCACAGAATGCTGCAGTTAGCAAATGGACATGCATTTTCCGAATTTGCTTTTATCGACCAGTCAATTCTGCTCCTTGTTTCGAGCAGAGGAGTTATTTGCCAGGAAAGAGAGCAGTGCCTGGTGAGGAGTCTTTGAGCGCAGCATTGGAAAGTAAAAGCTTGTAAAACCGCTGTCTTGTTAAGCGGTATCCAACAAATGTTGCTTAAAAGCAAGTTGCAAGACCTTCCTCACGGGCAGCTCCCAGCCTGTTTTAAGGCTTGATCAATTGCACAGTCTTAGTATTCATGGTATAATCTGCCCTTTCGATGATTAAAGTGTGAGTGACCCCCGAATGCAGCTTCTGATGGTGCCAGGTCAGCAGAGGTGTTACGGAAGCTCAGCGACACCATGTCAGAACTTCAAACACAGTAAATGACTTGGGGGGGGGGGGAGGTGGGGGATCTGCAGTCCGCATCAGGAGATCAGTGTCCGCCCCCCTCCATCACCCGCAGGAGACGTCTGGCCATGGATGGGAGCCGCAAGCAAGCGGACAAGGCAGATAAGGGAGATTGGCATTCCCTGCAGGTGGCCCACACCTTGGAGGGCTGATTAGAGTCGCCCCCCCCACTGATTATAAGCACGCTAGAGGAGGGAACACACTAAAGACACAGCCCCATTTGCTATAAAGGACTAAATGTAGATTTAAAAATAATTTAAAAAAAAACACAGTATAACTAGCAGTAATATGTTCTGATTAGGCACCACCTTACCTTACATGTCAGGCTAAATGAAGGATCGGTGCCTAAACAGCCACGTAGCATCAGAGAGACTGAGAAAAGCTGGGATTTGTCCCTGCCTCCATTCAGCAGAGCCACAGACGGGCTGCAGCAGTGGCCGTCTGTTTGGTGGGCCCACGTCTCCCCCCGCCTCCAGCGCAGCCCCCACCTTGCAGGACAAGCATGTCTTTGAAGCACGTGCTGCACACTGTTAATCTGCCGCATACCTTCAGCATTCGTGCCGTACGATGCGTGCAAATGCTCAAAGCAGAGTCTCACCATTTCATTGCTATAGATGAGAGGGACTGATGCATCCAGAGCAAAGATCTCCAGTCCCTTGCTTCGGGTGATAAGATTTACACCGACGTCCGGTTGGCACAGCCCTCTACTGGTGCTTTTGATGTTGTTGTTGTCCATCACTGTTTTCCAGTTACTCTCAGTCTGCCATAGTGCTTTGATATGAGCTTCACAATAAACCAGGCTTTACAAACGGACACCAGGTGTATATTCTGATCCGTGTTTGTGTGTCCGGGTGCAGATTTGCTTTAAGCTTCGACTGATTGAAGTTGTGGGATTTATTCATTCTTGTTGTGCTATACAATAGACGCCTTGTGTGTGAAAATGAAGCTGTATATGATGGTGTCTGGCGAAACCCCTACATGCCTCCGGACATCACTGTCCCGCAGCAGACTGAGAGGAGCAGCTCTGATGAGGAGAGCAGTCATTTTGCACGCGTGCTGCTGGCTGGGAAGGCCCCTCCTCGCCCAGTCCCTGAGCTGAACCTGGCAGCCCCTGCCACGCTCTCTAGCTGGAGGACCGCCACACTGTGGTCAAACTCGTACTGCATGGCCTCCCGGAAGGAGGGCGCCTCAAAGGCACTGTGGTACGCCGAGGCACGGTCAGCCCGGAGACACTGCTGAGGGAAGCTGCTGATCTGCAGCGCCAGATCCAGGGCAGCCTGCAGGGCTGAGACACACAAAGACACACAAAGAACAGTACTGAACATCACCAAGGTACGGCAGCTGAACAGAGCCGAACATCGACAAAGTACGGCAGTGAACAGAGCTGAACATCAACGAGGTGTGGCAGTACGGCAGTGAACAGCATAAGAACTTTTTGGTTAATGACTGACTGTAAGCTGGAATAGAGCATTAACCCACTTTATGCAGAAAAAAGTATTCAAAACACACACACTCTCTCCAATAAGCACCTCCAGGGGAGGACTGTCGTTTGAAGGTTCAGTTACAGATTCATGCAGCCCATCTGGGTTTCTTTCTGTGGAGGAATGCAGGTGTGGAAGGTTTTCATTGCGTTCTATTTACTCCTGACACCTTGAACGGGCATGTTGGAGGCTTATGTGCAGCATTTCTGCCTCTCTGGCACACAGCAAGGCGCCCAGAACTACGACCCAGGCCGACAGACTTGGCTGCAGCTGTGGGAACGACTTCCTCAAAGAACGAAGCTAATCTTTTAATGTCATTGAGGAATTTTAGCCTAGGCTGTGCACAGAGCCTCCTCATCACATGCGAGTTTTTGGGATTTTTCTGCGGGATTCTTACATTACTCAAATTGACGACTTTGTGAAGTGTCTTCCTGCACCACAGGCCACAGTATAAATTAAAGGGCTATAAATTAAAGCTGATGGCTTCACTGGCAGATGAGTGTGAGGAATTCATACATTTTTCTCCACTGATGACTCTAAAACTGACTGCAAATATGCACAAAATAGGCACAACAAGAGTCAGCAAAGTAAACCTGCCAAGTGTATGGGAAAGGTTACAGGAGACACCCCCCCAAAGTGTAGGTGGGCAGGTGTTGCCCTCGGGTGGGCGTTACCTTGCCCATCTGGAACGACACGATTGGCCAGCCCAAAGGCCAGTGCTTCCTGTGCACCAATCGGCCGGCCAGTTAGGATCAGGTCCAGAGCCCGGGACAGACCAATGAGGCAAGGAAGTCTTACTGTGCCCCCATCAATCAGTGGGACACCTGCACAGAGACAGGACAGGGTGACAAGACAAAGAGTGTGATGACAAAGTGAAAAAAGTGGAATAGGCCTAGGATGTTACCGCTGAATGAAAAGGTTTCCATAGTTAGAAATACTCATGAGCAAAATGCCATTGGCCAGCATGACTATGAGGCATCAAGGAGACCTTTCATCACATGACAAAGTAGTCCTCTGCTTTTCCTTTAAAATTACTATGGAGCCACACTTCTGAAGGGGGCACTTCTGTGTGAACCACCCTGAAGCTCTAGGTCGCTCCCAACAAAGCAGAGTATCCACAGGCTTTGTAGGTTCTCCCACTGCACTAGAAGCAGATGACTGAAGTACCTTCATTATTAAACTTGCTTTTCCAGAGAATCCTACAGGAGCTAATTAGGCAGATGACATTGTATTTGAATTTCACCTCAAAAAGCCGGGAAATCTATGATCCATGGACAGCCAACCCCAACTCTTACATGTTCAGCTAAGCAGGGTCATCCTCTGGCACCAAGGGCAACAACACAGCAGTGAGTGTGAAGCAGCCAGCGGTTCACACACCCCCTCGGGCCTTGGCTCTGTGACGTCAGCCCGGTGGCCTCGGACACCCTGACGTTCAAGGACATCCATCGGGCGCGTCCGTAAAACTGACCGTCAGTTCCGAAACCTGAACTGCTTGGCATCACCCTGCAGCGGCCTCATGGCTGGACTAATGAGAGACCAGGGATATTCCATGTACCATGGGAAACGTTCAAACTCCGAGAGCGAGCCACTGAGAAATTCCCCTCCGGCACCAGCACACATGGCCATATCCCCTCTGCCAGAGCGACTGTAACCCTTTCCTAACCCCCTCCTAGGTAGTCGCTGGTAAGATAAGATAATGGAGGGATTGGAGCCAACGTCCTTCTTCACCCTCCCCACCCCCTAGATTAGAGGTTCTCATTACCACATGAGAGTATCCCGGTATCGCACCAAAGGTATACTGTACCAGTCGAAAGCTAGACACACCAACCCATAGAAAGGTTTAAGCAAGTAAAATTTATTTTTATTTATAAAGGGTCTTTCCCAGACAACAGGTCACAAAGTGCTTTGCAGCACTAAAACATATAAAAGTACCATCAACATAAAACAAGGAAAGGTAAATAAACAAAAACAGTACGAAAAACAATAATACAAATGACTACTCAATTCGAATGCCTCCTTAAACAAAAAAGCATTTAGTGGCTTTTTAAACCTGTTAACTGACTCAGCTGAATACGACAGTCGCGGGAGACTGTTCCAAAGTTTGGTGCAAAAGACAAAGGCAAAATCACTGTGTCTTTAGCCAGGTACGTGGGATACCTTCGAGACCCTGTGACTTAATTTGGTCATCAGTTTAATAGAACAGTTAGCTATTAGTAATGCACCAAAAATATCAATGAGAAATCATTTTGTGACACCCAAAAATTAGTAATCTGTATAAACTTGGTGTATCTTTATGTTTATTAAATTCAGTAAGCAAGGCACCCCACATAATACGGTTTAGGTATACTACGGTTAGGTATATGGCACTGAAGCGGCGGTGAAGAAAGGAGCAGCTCAGCAGCCACCACATAGTTTAAAGTGGAGATCTTGTGGATAAACCAGGTATAAAGATGTGGGTGGTGGGGCAGAACTTCTTGTAGTTTGAAGTCTAACAAATTTATTAAACATAAGGATAGGCCAAATTTATACTGATAAGTAACTTTTGGGTGTCACGAAATGATTTCTCAAGAATATTTTTGGTGCACTACTAAACATCAATCTGTTAACAAATTTCTTGGCGTTAAACATCCGTAGAGTATCAAAAAGTTAGCATCTGGCCAAATGTTTCACCCGTCACCTGAAGCCCTGGTGATGACTGCACACGCACGATATAATATCGATAAATTGCCCAGCCCTAGACCTAAGTGCCCGATAAGCTATGTAGCAGCTGGCTGGGAAGTTGCTACACAGCTTAAGAACCAGCAATATATTCAGGTGCTTGTCCATGCAGATCTCTATAGGCGAGTACCAACATTCTAAAATTAATTGTATACTCAACCAGAAGTCAATACAGTGCTATTTGTACTATTCTCTACATTTTAGAATTATTATGAAGACATCAAAACTATAAAATAATATATATGGAATTATGCAGTAACCTAAAAAGTATTTAACAGAGGGGGGAGCAGCTCTGCAGGTGGGGCTCAAAAGGTTACCACTTCAAATTCCATGGTCAACAGAGTGATCCCACCATTGGGACCCCATGAAAGGCCCTTAACTCCAATAGCTCCAGGACTAGCTGACCATACTTTCTCCTCTATGCCAGTTTCATGAGGTAACCTACCGGGTTGCTTTTCCAGTTGTGCTTAGAGGTCCCATGTACACTATATGGACAAAAACTATTGGGAAACACCTCTTAATTACTGAATTCAGGTGTTTCATTCAGACCCATTGTCACAGGTGTTTAAAATGAAGCACCTAACCCTGCAGTCAGGTTTACAAACATTTGTTAAAGAATGGGTCATTCCGAAGACATCAAGCAGGTCAAGCGAAGTCAAGCATGATACTGTCACGGGATGCCACCTTTCCCATAAGTCAGTTTCTGAAATTTCTTGCTAGAAATTCCACAGTGAAATGTAAGTGGTATTGTTGCAGGACTCTTCAAATCTGGACCTCAACTCTAAATCCAGGCCTTGTTTTCAGTCCTCCCAGGTAGTTAGTTTAATATATTGTAAAGTGGAAGTGTTTAGAAATAACAGAAACTCAGCCATGGAATGCAGACCATGTAAACAGAGCAGCGTTGCCGAGTGCTGAGGCACATAGTGCATAAAAGTAGTCAATACTCCGTTGGCTGAATGACTGCAGAGTCCCAAACTTCATCTGGCATTAACCCCAGCACTGGGCGGCAGGAGCTTCCTGGAATGGGCTTCCATGAACGAGCAGCTGCATGCAAGCTTCACATCACCAAGTACAATGCCAAATGTAAAGCATGCCGCCACTTAGTGTGGGCCGGTACAAACAAAAATTTGTATTATGGTATTACTGAAGGCAATTTCATGGTATATCATGGTATTTTTTTTAAGTCAGGTGGCCAGGTCATATGATGCAACACTATCACTTCGTAGTTGGCTTGGTGTGTCCAAACTTTTGACTGGTACCATACTTCCCCAGCAAAATAGGGACATTCCCATGCTTTTGGACAGATTAGAGCATGCTACACCATACATACAAGACCCACATAAACTCTGGGATGATTTCAGGACCCTCCCCAGACTTCCTGATGGTGAGGCTCCCACAGTCCCATTCCACTGTGGATCTGAAGAGCTTCAGCAGAGTTATGGACAAATCCAGGGGGAGGAAACATGAGGTTTCCTGAATTTGTTATACTGAAGTACAAAGAAACGCCAAAAGCCTCCATATTGTAACACGCCAATCAGCTGCTTCTGCTGGTATGCTACTCCGCAGAAACTGGCATCCGCTGTTGTGTCCCAAGGCTACGGCGGCCGGAGATCCCCCAGGATAACCTGCACAACTCAGGTCCTAAACCCCTCCGCTCTGCACCCACATAGCTGGGCTCCAGCTCTGCTCGTCATGAATGGAGTCCAGCATCCCTTGTTACACTGGAAAACTGCACACAAGTGAACATTCCCACATCAAGCTTGGGATGGACAATTAAATAGCAACATGACGCAGCCCTGAATCATCTCCAGAAAGATTCCTCAGACATTCTGTCATGCTCACATCTCCATAGATTTTTCTTTCATATGCTGCATCATCCCTGGCTTTCTATTCCTTCCACTAGCACAACGATGAAATTTGCAGTATTTCAGTATTTTTTTTTCCTTTCTTTTTGTTTTTTTGTTTTTTTTAAATGAGCATCTGTTAAGTAAATGATGAGGTACAATAGTGCATGGAAAAGTATTCTGAAGCAAAGAGCAAGATAAAGAGAAGCTCAGGGCTACCGTATGATTGGAGGGGCTGCTGGGGACTCCTGAGCAGCCCTGACGTCCACCACACGCTGCCCTCGCAGTCACACAGATCAGTCATCCGCAGATCAGTCAAATCTGCCAAAACGTGGCTACAGACATGGGAACGGGGCTGATGTGACTTTGTCATCTCACACGAAAGGGGCACCCTGGAGGGCTTCTCTCACCCAAATGATCGTTTGCCTACTTCAGGTAAACAACACATTGATATATTTTCCAGAGTAACATGTAAGGAATTTGGTAAACAGGCAGCATTTGCACGCAGGCCGAGCTGCACCCCGGCAGCAGAGACCCGCCGGGCTGCTCTCACGCTGCTAGCCTGGCTCCCACTTGGCCACTGTGGGATGTGGATTTCCCTTTTTCACAGGCGTCACATGACAGGAAGTAGTCACTCACTTGTGGCTTTGGCAAATCCACATCATACATTTATATACACTGTAGTCTTTGAGAGGCCACAAGGGAATCCCTGTAGCTTCTACCATCTGGGGCTCACCAACGGATGTTGGATAATTTATCTGTCAAAATTAGACATTTAACATACTTACCAGAAGGGTTTTAAAATAAACCGAATCCAAGAAGGTCAGTGCCCTGATAAATAGCTTTTATTCCTCACTATAGGCAGTAAAACAGAGCAGTGCACACGCCTTCGTTCAACACCAAACTGCTTTCTCCAAGGGTATGAATCACAGTGAGACCATCCATCCTGCTCCAGACTGCCTGGCTTCTAAAGCCAGGATTCCATTTCCACCCTCATCTTCCTATAAAGTGAAGATCCAAAGAAAGAACCGTAGAAGAAACACATCCAGGAGGTTTTTGGAGAAACACTTAAGAGGAACCCTTCAGACATTCAGCATCCCCTGCCTATTTATCGCTTACACTCTGACACTCAATACGCCACGCGAGCGAGTGTTGGAGACAGTCTGCTGGGTCAGAGTCACATGTACAACAGAACAGCGCGCGACTGCCTCAAACGCCAGGCCACCCTCTCGCTCCTGATGCCGGTGACGTCACCTCCCTGAGGAAAGCCGGTGGGACTGACACTATCAGCCGCGCAGACGGGCGTCCGCCTGTTTTTCCCCCCATCATGGCAGATGTTTAATCCGGCATGGATTAATGAGAATGCCAGCAGGGCCGCACTGGCAGAACCACATCGGTTATGGCAGAGAGAGAACGGTGAGCCTTGCTTGGAAAAAAGGGTCAGGATTAGCTTGTAAACAAGAGCTTATCGAAAAAAGGTGGTGGACTGCATTTGCGGCTGGGGAGGGGATCGTCACAAAGAGCCTTGATTTGCTGACACATCAGAAGCCCCAGCTCCTCAGTGCAGGACCCTTACCCCAGTACAGTTTAGGTTACCTCTCAGGCATGTGAGCGGGGAATGGGGGGGACGCACCGAAACGCCGGCAGAAGACGCCCATCACGGCACTGTGCTCCACCACTCTGATGTCAGCGCAGAGCGCGAGCTCGAGACCCCCGGCCACCGCGTAGCCGCTGACAGCTGCTAGCAGCGGCTTGGAGAGCAGCAACCGGGAGGGACCCTGCAGGACAACAGAGGGAAAGGCGGGACTTAAGCTGTGGGTCAGGGCAGGGGAAAGACCCATATCCCCAACCCCGCCAGACACGTACACAAACAAAGACCAGACCATCAGACAGTGAAGGGCGACTGACACAGACAATCCATCCATTTTCCAAACTGCTTATCCTACTGGGTCGCGGGGGGTCCGGAGCCTATCCCAGAAGCAACGGGCACGAGGCAGGGAACAACCCTGGATGGGGGGGCCAGCCCATCGCAGGGCACACTCACACACCAGTCCTGACACAGACCTTCAGAATAAAAACCCAGACTTACAGACAGAGGACGACAGACAAACCACTGACACATCATTACAGACAAGCATGGGCGTGGGGCCCCCGACACAAAATAGCGCTGAATCAACACCGGGCTTGTTCTCAGGCTCGTCTTGTACCATCGGCCCAGGACCTTTGGTGACATCTTGTTCCAATTTGAGGGATGCAGACTGATGGGCAAGTTCCTTCAGATCATAACCAGCACAGAAGTTCCCTCCTGGAAAAAGAAAAAAAAAAAAGAAGACCACAAAATTATAAAGTGTAGTGGCAAGGAACCGAGAGCAAAGGGAGAAGAATAACTTGGAAAAAAACAACGGAGAGTTCAGCTGCAAATTTGAGAGGAACCGTTCCTCAGAGAGGAACCTCTCCTCAAAGACAGCTGAGGCTGCTCCTCCCACAGCCCAACAGTCCAGCACCATAGCACCGGGCCCCACCCATCACGAACAACCAGCCCCAACAGCTCACAACACCACTGTCCAGTAAACTTGTGCACACATAACCTAGACCGAAAGCATCAAACATAATTAAGTTAAGGGCCCTGCGCAGTGAGCCACAGACATGCGGAGGCTGGGTTTGAACTGGCAACCTTCTGATTACAGGCACACAGGCTAAGCCCACTGAGCCACACGCTACCGCACTCATTAAGCAGACTCTGAACCACAAACCCTGAGGCTGTAGGTTCAAGCTCTAAACTCCCAGCAGCTTAAATTGAAAGTGTAGTTTGAACTGGAAGTAACAGCAAGAAGAGCTAAAGTACTGAATTTGTACTAAGAGGCCACCACTTAGGGGAATCAGTCCGGTCCCTGCTCACACAATGATTATGTGGGACCAGCTGCTGTGAACTAAGCTCCACGTGGAAAAATGTACATACTGGTTTCCTAAAAACAAGACAGAAGTTGTAATGCCCAGTGTGGCACAGAAATGAGTGGAAACAGTGGGATTTCGGTGAACCACTGCACAGTAACTTCTACTCTTGACTGAAACGCCGGCTCTGAACACAGATTTGTACACAGAAATGAGCGACAGTTAAGTTTCAGACACAAATTAAATCAATTTCGGCACATTTTGCTAGAGTAACACTGAGCAGCTGGTCTATTAAGCAGCATAACATGACAGACTCCTGGTCAGGCCTCTGTGGGTCAGGCCTCTGTGGGTCAGGCCTCTGTGGGTCAGGCCTCTGTGGGTCAGGCCTCTGTGGGTCAGGCCGTGATCTGGGTTACGGTTTCTCTAGTCAGAGGGCCACAGCAGCACTCCACTCTGCAGAAGTCGCTTCAAGTGAGCAATCACCATATTCCTCCATGAAATTAGTCACTGGAGGCACCCGCATGTGTGTGGATGGTGATGGCTGGCAGGGCCCCCCCCCCCCCCACGATGTGGATGCAACAGCTGTTCGGGGAGGGGGGGGGGTGCCCTCACAGTCACCACATGCAGCAACAGAGCACTGGAGGGACACTTCAAAGCCACTTTGATGTGATTCCTGCCTCAGCTACTGCTGGGGTTTCAGTCGCATATTTACAGGAATCATGGTAAACAGGCGTTACTGGATGGGACCTCCCAGCCCCCCCTCGGTAATTATATTCTGTCAAATAATTACTCAGGGCATGATTACAACCATCTCCAGTTCAAATAACACTGTGCATCACCCAACAAAGGAATTACACATGACGGCTGCTACACAGAGGAGGCAACTGCTCTGAAAAGCAAAGGAGAAACATAAGTATTGTGGGTGGGATCATCGCCTCAGCGACGCCGCCAGAGACTGAGGGGATCATCGCCTCAGCGACGCCGCCAGAGACTGAGGGGATCATCGCCTCAGCGACGCCGCCAGAGACTGAGGGGAT
>JABFEA020000001.1:17103953-17117503 GCA_019775915.2 Cyphomyrus plagiostoma | reverse complement strand
GTAAGCCAAACGCGACGGCGGCAAGGAAAAACTCCCTAGGAGGAAGAAACCTTGGGAGGAACCAGACCCAAAGGGGGGATAAATGTTTATAAATCCATGGTTATCTGTGAGCGGTAATAATATGTCAATTCCTATGTTTTTATTTCTGTTTCAGTAAACTACAATTACATAATCACCCAAGGTGTATCTGAATTGCTTTGTGGGGTGGTATGTTGATGCGCTGTTAACCAGCTATAAAATAACCCAGTCAGAGGTATGCTTATAATTTGAGTGTTCTGATGGGACACCCTGTAAAGGCTGCCACCGGGTGAGAATCAGCAACCCTTATCTAAGCCAACACTTTTTTACAAGGTGGAATGTGTCAAAGTAACATCCACATGAATGCCAGTACCTAAGGTTTCCCAGTAGAACATCGCCCAGAACATCACACGGCCTCCGTCGGCTTGCCTTCTTCCCATAATGAATCCTAATGGCATCTCTTCCCCAGGTAAACGACGCACATGCACTCGGACATCCGCATGATGTAACTGAATACGTGGGTCATCAGATCAGACAACCTTTTTCCATTGTTACATGATCCAGTTGCCCATCGTAGGCACTTTCAGAGGTGGACTGGGGTCAGTTTGGGTAGTCTATTCTCTCTGTGGCTATGTAGTCCCGTACACAGCAAGCTGCGATGCACAATGTGCTCCGACACCTTTCTATGATACTCAGCATTCGTTTTTTCAGCAGTTTGCACAGGTCCCATAGGAGAGCTACTGTAGCACAAATGGGCTAGCCTTCGCTCCCCAAGAACAATGAGCCACGGACAGCCAGGACCATGCCAACAATTCACCAAATGGCCTTCTTTGGACCACTTTTAGTAGGTACTGACCACTGCAGAATGTGAACACCCTACAGGACCCACTCCGACCCAGTCGTCTAGCCATCACAATTTGGCCCTCGTGAAAGTCACTCTGATCCTCATGCTTGCCCATTTTTCTGTCTTCCAACACGTCAACTTAAAGAAGTGACTGCCCACTTGCCTAATATTTAATGGCACCCTTGACAGGTGCCATTGTAACAAGATAATCACTGTTATTCACGTCAGGTGCCAGTGGTTTTAATGTTATGGTTAATAAGTGTATATGACTTAACCAAGCATACCACATGCACATCATCCTTCCAAAAAGCTGCAGAATTCCAATTCTCTTGCAAAGGTTGCAATAAGGTGGATCTCGCTTGCAGGCAGAGTGCAGTTGGCTAATGTTCGAAAAGGTGGAGGGGAGCACAGCACCTCCAGCTGTGCATCGGAAAGGATGATGTAGTCGGCCTTTAACCTTGCATCATCACCATGCATGTTTGGAGAACCCAGGCAATGAAAATGCAAGCTGTGAATTTTATAAATCACGGTGGAATTTCACACACTTTCAATCGCTGGGCTAATTCACCTCCCACAGGCTACTTCAATTATTCTTACTGGTTACACCGAGTGACTGACAGTGTGCCATAATCCCACCCCGCGTTTCTCATCGGCATCATCAGAGTACATGAGCGTAGGGGGCGTGGGGCAGGGGGGGCAGAAAGTACCCTCTGATACCTCCTGGGAGTCTCATCCTGGTGCTCACCTGTAGTACTATACAGCACTGAATGAAGTCATCAAAAGCCACCTGTCCCTTTTTCTGGCGGTCAAACTTCTGAATGAGAGTGTTATAGAACTGTTCGGAGAGGCGATAGCCTAGAGGAGACAGATGTGGACAAAGGTTACTTTTTATCAAATTCAACCCCACAGCTTTATTTATTTAGAACTTCTATGATGAGATATACTAATATTCTGCACTTTACTACACAAGACAACCACAGAAGTTTTGTAAATGTCATATCATATCAGGTCAGCCAATTCAATACGCAGTCGGATGATCAGATGATACGTACGGCTTGGGTCAGGCCACTCACCGAAGCCAGTGAGAGCCTGCTTCAGCTCGTTTTTGTCGATGAACCCCGAGTTGTCTTGGTCATACGTCCGGAAGATGTTCTGCCAGTCGGTGATGTACTTCCAGACTCCCGCAAACTCGTTGAAGTTCACGCCACCCTTGTTGTCCCGATCAAACATGGCTACATATGGGAGACAAAAAGAGTGTATAATGATGCTCAGTTGGTGAACAAATTACCATGACTAAGAGAGAAAAATAAAGGCATGCACAGAACCCAGCAACATATGGTGAACAATTGGGTTCACGAGCTTAACAGGTTGCCATCACTAACTGAGCTCATGCCTGCCCAGACTTCAACAGACTTCATACAGGACATTACAGGACACGTACCAAAGTGTGTCACTTACTCGCTGAGTAAAGACACTGCCAAATACATTAGGCATAAAATGCAGAATACAGCTGAGGCATATTTATCAGAAAAATATACATTTCTTAAAAAAAAAAAAAAAACCATCAATACTTACATATGATTGACCGCACAGTCACAGGGTTAAAAGGTGTCCATGTACCTAAATGATTCAACACATAATTAGGCTCCTTGCTGCAAGTCAGATATCACTTATGGAAGTGGTTCGCCCTAGACCAGAAAGCTACACTCTACAGTAGAGTGTGAAAAGTATATATTTCATCATCTTGAAAGGGGGCAGGAAAATCATCATGTCAACAGTAACACAAGGATATGAAGAGATAATGCTGCCCGCCAGGTTGAAGTTTTCAGCTGCATGTCCAGCTGCAGGTAAACACGGACACAGATATATCAGCTACTCAGCATTTTATATTCCCCATCAGGACATCAGAACGCAGAGTTTTACACCAGTAGATCTGCTGTTACACTATAGTGCAAAAAGTGTTAGTCTTGAATCAGGTCCTTCATAGCTATGAGAAAATCACAAGCAAACAAAACAAGAGCTCACTTTTCTTCAGTTTAACAGCCAGTGGTGTCTTACAAGGCTTGTATTCAGTGCCCATTTGCATTGGGTTTTCCCGGGTTGTTCACTTTTCCCCATTTTATACTTGTTCTTCCCAACCCAAATGGGTCACTTATGAGGATATCTGGCAAAAGACCCCAAGTTGGTTCATAAAGTTCAGAACTTAATGTAGCTCACGTTACATTTCCAAAGCTGAACGAGCTCACTCTGTAATGATGAGCTGGACTTCAAACCAAGTTCATTCCATTGTGCAGATTGTAAAAGTTCACTTCGAATCTGCATAAAGCGCAGCAGCTCACCACGCCATGGACTGGTCAGTAACGTCAGCTGGCCCTCGCCTGCCTCTTTGTGATGCAGCCCCGCTGCTTCAACAGACCAGGATCAGAAGGTCCCCCCCCACCTTCTAATTCATCACACATCCTGATTCTGCCCAATTCGATGTGTCCCTGGGTCATGCCCGGAGCAGGCCTTTTGTTAGGGGACATGTCAGATATGAAACATGGGAACATTGTTACCTGCACCTCATAAATGGAGACATGAAAGGGCACGTCTATTTCACGATAACAACACCGCCAACAATAATAATAATAATAAAATAATAATAATAAAAGTTTTAACCGGTGAGCTTCTGGTAACAGAGACAGCTGGAAGTTTTGAGTTTGAAAATGAGAAGAAATGGAGCAACGTGGTGATATCGTATGTATATAAAAAAAAGACTGATTGGTTGAAGTGAAACACAAGCTCCTCCCTTGTTATCCCAGGAACACATGGAACTCTGCAAAATCACGATGTCCCTAATTCTTCATCCAGGTTTGAGAGTACCCTGCCCCCCCCCCCAACACACACACACACACACACACACACACAGGGTTTTTTCCATTTTCCGTCAGACCCAGTGAAATGGGGGGGGTCTTTTCCAAACCAGCCTCATTTTTATTGCTGGGTGGGATCAGGAAGAGAACAGGAAAAATATATCACTGGACTGTCCAGGATGATCCACTGAGTGAGGAGAGCATAGCGGACCGGTTCTCCGCCCATTATAAGGTCAGCTCAAACAGTCAGAGGCAATAGGGTCAGTGTCTGCTGGCAGAGGGGTGCGGCTGAGCACCAGTCAAAGAGTCACACGTGGCGGGTCCACACCCCAGAGCTGGAGGCCTCTCCTACCGGAGTCTTAAGAGACAAAAGCCCCTGTGTGTGCTGCCAGAAGACTGAGCGTGCTCACTACACAGCCCTCGACAGGGGAGTGGTCAGAGAAAGCGGCCGGCACCTCCACAAGTAGACACTGTGTGCAGTCCCCACGCTCGCCTACAGCAGAGAACTCAGAACAGGGCTTGTACCCAGTTAATAAACAGGATGTACAAAAATATAAAATAAACAGACACTGGAAGAGTGTGAAGATGGGAAATGCACCCTCTGGCAGGATTTAACCCCCAAAAGTTATGGGCTGCGTCTCCCCTCTTACTTTTTGAGCATGACACAGTTACTTTAGAATCCGCTGTTGTACGAGCCCGTCTGTGAGATTACCGATCCTCCTCTTGTATGTCACAGACGGCTACGAGGAGGATCTGCACGAAAAGCTCACGCTTCCCAGAGACACTGCTGACTTTGTGCAGTAAATGCATAGCCATCAATAAATATTACAAAAGTTACAAGAATCCTCCAAATTCTTACTGGATCTTCCAAATGGTCACTGGTTCAATATCAAGAGTATGAAGTTTATCCACATTCATCTTGATGGGCCGTCCTGGAAACAAAATCCTTACACACAATGGGGCCGATGATGACAAGTTAAGATTTCGGTGGCATCGCGGTGTGCCCGGCAGAGAGGGCAAGCCCCCGGCAGCTGGCTGCTCCGGCCAATCCAGTCAAAAGTAAAGGATGATACAGGCACACGTACATGCCCCACACTATCAAGAAAAATCCATACTTCGAGCCTAAAGAACACGCAGAAACTGTCAGCCAGGGCTAACAGTTCCAAACAAAACTCAGCTTCATCCTCCATAGGTTTTAATCATTCTGGTCGGGCAATGGGGCTGAAGAGCTCATTCACAGTTGAAACATACCAATAACCTACTTTAAAAAAATATTTCATCCTTATGAAGGGAGCAGACTGGCCGTGTCAGTTTATTATGCATTCCTCAGCTGTAAAGGACGGGTTAACCTGTCTCCCTGCAGCCTGACATAATCTCCATTTCAGACCACCGAGCAAACCCATCCCTCAGCAATTCTCAACCCCAGACACCGCAATCTCAACAGGTACCACCAAGCCAGACGGAAGACAATCTGATTTAGGCAGCTGCAAACTCACCGTTGGACAAGGCCTGCTGAAGCTCCGTGTCAGATATTGAACCGCTCCTGTCTTTGTCCACTCTACAAAGAAAATACAGAAAGGGGCTGTTATATTACATTATCAAGGAATCACAAGCACCCACTGAAATTAACACTGCTGCTACTGGCGATATTACTAGTACAATTAAGCACTAGCGCATTCAAAACACTGATAACACTCACAAATACAGATGCTCCTCTACTTATGATCTTTCAACTTACAAACTTGCACACAAACGAACGAAGAGGACTGTAAGTCCAAAAAGTTTCCCATCCGCAACGACGATTTTTTTTGTACTTGCGTATACCCTTAAAATTATGGTGAATAATGACTTACAAACATTTTAAGTTACAAACAGCCATTCGGAATGTATCTCATTCGAAAGTAGAGGAGCGCCTGTATACCCATATTACACACATTTAAATCATACACGCCCAGGCAGGGGCAGGTTCACAAACTCATGGGTTATACTTTCCATAGGCCCTTCGTCTACCCCCACTACCCAAAAATGATACAATTAACTATAAAACTATTAAATATTAGTACTGTAACTATAAAATAACTTCTACAAAGTGAAAGATAATGTGATGCTGTAACAAAACGGGAACAATCACATCATAAGAACCACAAATTAGCACACTTAAAGTTCCACATCAGACATATGTAGCAATCACACACATACCAGAAAATACACAACAGCATAAAAGAAAACTAGATAGTCAATCCTGTGCAAGTCTATTCATTAATCTGCCCCTGCACAGAGGCATGCAGGCAAACAGGTCTGTATGTCACGGGAAGATGGATTTTTGTCTATTTCAGAAACACCACTTAAACTTAAATGTCTCACATTACAGCAGACATAAGTGTTACTCCTTAAATTACATTCGTGTCATGTGTCACAAAACTCAGTGGTGAGAAACTCCCTGACCTTAATGTGAAAACTAAAATCAGGGCTCCAGCCACATTCTGGCACCAGCCCAGGGAGACGTTAAGATGCCTTAACGCTGGCTAGGCTAAGCGCGAGCGCTCCCGCTGGACCACACAGCAAACTGCAGCGCCGCTCGGCTGTGACTGAGGCAGACCTCCTTCACACACGACAGGGTGACGAAACAGCAGTAAATATGGCAGAACGGTAACTATGCCACAAAACTACAGTGACTCATACATTCCCTTAGTAACCAGGCTGTGACTCACAAACACTCAAAAACCAGGGAAAAGTGCCTGGAAACAGTACAATTCACTCCCTCCCAAGCTGCTACCCTGGGTCCAGATGCAGTGTCGAAAGCAGCGAGCAACACCCGCGGACATCCCCAGTAATCAGTACTTAAGACTCTCCTGCTGACTTTTCCAGTTGTACGTGTTCCCTCCGGCGCGTACGCCCAGCTCTTCACTGTACATAATGCCTGTCATTCATTAAAATGAGGAAAAAGAAGGATGATCTTCCACGTCTCGAAACACGTCCGTAACCCCACGGTAGTGTCAGCCCACCTTCCCGTGAACACCGCACTGATCTGCACTGACGGACGACCGCAGCATCATGCGACACCGGGAAGACGTTCTGAAGGCTGCCAGTCGGAATTACGCACACCGGACGGAGTCCGGCCTAGAACGCGGAAGCGGCGCCCCCTCACCTCTGAAATATATTCCACAGGAAGCCTTGGTCCGGTGGAGCGGCGCCGAACTGGGGCGGTCGGTACTGACCCTGATACGCCATTTTGCGGTCCGGTTCGGGCTGAAATGCGCCACTGTCCGCTACTACTCGACGGCGGTGGGCGTTTGCAGGGAGGACGCTCGTGCGGCCACAGCCCTCGCGCGTCAGGGGCGGTGCCAGTGAGGAAGCCGGAAGCGGCGCGAGTCGCGGCTGCCGGGTCCTGCTACGGCGCCCTGATTACACGCGCTATGCTTTTATATCTAAATTAAAGCTTCTGATAATGAAGTACCGACCCAGCACGGATCAGATTTTAAGTAATAAAACATATACCCCATAAAACTATAGACCTATTTAAACACTGTCAACTGTCATGAGTAACGTAAAAATACCAAGGGTGCCTGGTTGACAGGGACCAAAGAAATTGGAATATAATAATAACACGTTGTTTATTTTCTCCTTGCCTATCCCATCTTGCTCTCCAGGACATACATGTAGGTGAGAAGAAGCTGGGCAGCAAATGGCAGCCACCTGCAGCATCATCCATGAAGGTGGGGGTTAAGGATCACACTGTGATCACATCACAGGGGCAAACAGATATGACTATTCTAACTAGGCCATTCTTGAACCAGCGACCTTCCAATCAAAGGCCAAGATGCTAACCTTACTGAACCAAACACTGCCCCCAGCTGGTCAGCTGGCTGGAGTGAGATTTTCAATTAGAGACAAGTAGACAAGTCTGCACACACATGCACACGCATTTACATGTATGTAACTGTTTTGTTACCTTGTAAATAGTCTGTAGGGTTTTGAAATTACCTCGTGGCTTTTGATGTAGCTACTTTTAGGTTTATAATAGAATATAGATTTGCCACCCATATGATTGCTGGTGACTTTAACCACAGTTCTCCCTAAATTTCATCAACACATCAATTTTGTCACTAGGGGGAGAAATACACTTCATAAAGTTTACTCAGACATCAAGAACTGATTCAGGTCAACACCACTACCTCACTTAGGCTGATCAGACCACTTACCCAAACTCCTAACCCCAGCTTACACTCCCCTGAGGAGAAAAACTCCAACTACCATAAAAACTGTTAAGACATAGTCTGACAGAGCTTCCTCACAACTGCAGGATTGCTTTGAAATGACAAATGGAAGATTTTGAAAATCTTGACTTGGAGGAGTAGACAACAACTGTACTCTACTAAATACAAAAACCTTGGGTAACAAAATGTATGAAAATGCCTAAAGAGGGGCATCGTGGAGGCTAACGCAGCCTACAAGAGGAAGACTGAGGATCACTTCACCAACAACAACCTACGGGGGATGTGGCAGGGCATCCAGCAAATAACTAACTACAAGACCAAAAGCCATACAACTGTCCACAGAGACAGTCACATCCTCAGGGTGCAGGAGCACGAGGCAGGTGCTCAGAGCCATGAACCCAAGCAAAGCTGCTGTCCTTGATGGCATGGCAGGAAGGGTGCTGAAGGAACAAAGATCTTCAACCTGTCACTGTCAAAATCCATCATCCTACCTTGCCTGAAGTGTGCCACAATCGTTCCACAGCCACAAAAGAATGTCATCAGCAGCCCCAACAACTATCGGCCAGTCGCACTAACACTGGTCATAATGAAATGCTTCGAGAGACTGGTCATGCAGCACATCAAAGCCAGCCTCCCACCCACCCTCAACCCATTTCAGTTCACCTACAGAGTGTCTATAGAGGATGCCATTACCACTGCTCTCCACACTATTATGACACCTTGAACAGCAGGGGAGCTATGTGAGGATGCTTTTCATAGACTACAGCTCTGCTTACAATGCAGTCATTCCAGGCAGAGACTGGTAATTAAACTCACAGACCTTTCCTAATCCATCTCCCACCTACTTCCTAAGGATCTTCAGAAAAAAACAACCTGCATGAGAAGCTGCTGGTGTCCTGCTAGCTCTGCGCCCCTGAGAGCGTGCCGACGTACTGCGTCTCTGTGCGCTACGCCGCCCAGCTGCTCAGCAGCCGACAGGAGAGCACTTCAGTAGGCAACGAATGCACCCCTGAAGATCGTCAGTTGTCCTCTTTGGAAGACTTACTCAGCCCTTGCTGCCTCAGCAGAGCAGCCAACATGCTGTAGGACTCAACTCACCCTGGACATCATCTGTTTGATTCTGCCTTCCAGTAGACAGGTCAGCTCCACCCCATTACAGACCAACAGCTTTAAGCCATACGAGAACTGAACACTGCCAAAGAATGACATTGTTTTTGTGACCTGTGTAATCAACAACCCTTACAGTTGTGTCTACAGTACTCTGCACTGACTTTCACTTTCATATTCATATCTATGTTTACATATTTATATCTATGTTCATATTTATTTCCTTGTTTATATTTGCACTTGTGTACATATATTTCTTTTTACATTAACAGTAACCCAGGCCACTTTGTGCAATGTCCTGGAGTGCAATACTTCAGCTGCTATTCAGATTACAACATTTACTTGTATACAAAAGCACACAAATATACTTACACAGTTATATGTATATAATGCATTCTTTTTAGTACTTTAAATTACTTTTAATTTGTAGCTTTTTCTGTTTTTACCTGATATTTCTTACGCGTGAACGCACCGAAAGGACTACTACTCAATTTCGTTGTGCTCTGTACAATGACAATAAAGAGATTTCTTGCGTGATTGTGAGCATGTGAAAGCGTGAGTATCACGTCAGGTGCGTGTGAGTTGGCAACCTTGCAAATCTGATATGCTTTCATGGGACCCAAAATATGTAGCTCCCTTGTCCAGTGTAATGACTCCAAATTGAACTACCAACCCAATTCCCTTTAGATTATAAGCAATCAAAAATCTATTTAACAAAACTATATTTAAGCACCGTCTAGCGTACTGGCTACGAGCTAAAGTATAGACCCATTCCAATTCAGATTACAAGTAGTAAAACATATACCGGATAAAACAATATTTAATATTGTTCAGGATTTTAACTGCGAGCTGAAGTACGGACGCATGCCCAGGTTTGCCTACTTTGATCAGCTGGCTGGCGAGAGATTTTCAATTCGAGACAAGTCTGCGCACTCATTTATATGTATTTAACAGTTTTACTTATTATGAATGGTCGGTATGGTCTGCAAACTACCCCAACGCTTTCGATATAGCTAATTTTAGGTTTAGAATAATATAGATTTGCTGTAAGATTACTTGTGTGAGCACGAGAGCGCGACAGTCGGCAACCCAGGATACCGATTCAGATTTTGATACATGACAGACTTGATTTTGGTGAAAGGGAATATTTTAGGCTCATCTCTTTTGACATTTTCAATAAAGCGCATATAAAAACCACAGCGTCAACTATCTGAATAACTTCCAAATTAATTACTTCATAAACTACTCGCAATGTACTTCATTAGAGTCTCCTTCAGAAAAGCTAGTAACCCTCCAATTCCGCCGCAAATCGGAGCTATATGATTGGCCAGCGGAGCCCAGGATTACAGAGTTGATTGGCCAGGGGTGCCCTGAATTAGAGCGCTGATTGGCTGCAGAGCGAGTACCACACTGTTGGTGCTCATCGGTGTTGGTGCCCACGGCTGATTATTGGTAAACCATACGAGTTAGAGGACTGAAAAAATAAAGCACGTCTAAGGTATCTGTTTACATAATTGAAGACGCGATAGGACAGGATAGCATGTTCTATTATCCCACTGTTTTACATCGTCACACTGGTTGCTTCGCCACTATATGGTGAGACATATTTTATCGCCTCGGTTATTTTAATCTGCATTGAAATACATGAAATAGGTGACGCCGGGTTTTTTGTCGAATATGCAATTAATGCTTTGCTTAGGTAACATGGCATGATCGATGCTCTCAGTCTTATTGGAAAATACAAGTTACACCCTGGTCGGGTTTCTTATGGTCTGATTATTTTACGTCTGAGTTGTGTTCACCTTTACTCTCACCTGTGTTTGTGTGCTCCTAGGAAAGTAAGATGAAAAGTGAAAACTAAATAATTTCTATGTAACTGTACTTGTATAGATGACAAAGAATCGTCATCATGGTCAGATCTGGTCTCCTGTGGTCTTGGTGTTGGAATATGTCATTCACATCCTGATTGAATCTCTTGCGATCTGATCAGGTCTCTTGCAGTCTTGCTTTGTTGAACACGCTGTTTCTCACTCTGACTGGTTCTCTGCAGGCTTGCCGCCACCAAGGGGGTCCGAATCAGTCGGCGGGAGTTCCTCACGGTGAATGTGGGACGCACATGGTAAGGGCTTGCTTTATGAGCTTGTGTGTGTGTTTGTGTCGTACTCTGGGTGTGGTGGTGTTCACCGCGTAACGTCAATCACGTCTCGTGTATAGCTGATACTGGTGGTGTGTTGGTTAACCTGTTTCTGTTTCAGTGAGGACATGATGGATTACATACTGGTGCAGCCAGGTCGGCCCCGGCCCAGATTCTCGCTCTACCTCTCCAGCCAACTGCAGTACGGCATCATTATCGTCTACCACCGGCAGTGTGCCTTCTTCCTGGGTGAGACCCATGCGAAGGGCATCTGTAGCCAGTGTCTGATTCTATTCGGGTGCTCCAGGATTCACATGGCATGCAAGCGCATAATTGTTCCCCCCGGCATTTCAGAGGAGGTCCACCAGGCTTTGGAACGACTGCTTCGCTGCGAGAGGCATGCGCGGATCGACATGGTGGAGCCTGACAGGTTTGCCGAGCTGCATCCTGGAAGGGGCTGTATCTTTCTGCCTGACCCTGTGGCCACATGTTTGGCAGTGACAGCACTCACCCTGCCGTTCTGCTCTACCTCTCTGCTCCACCTCGCACACCCACAGGTCAGACCTGACGTTCCCCGACCCCCTGATACTGCTGGAGGAGGCTGAGGGGGCGCTGGACCCATTCTTTGGAGTAATGGGTGTAGAACAGGCACTGCCCAGCCCAGACCGTCTGGCACAGGCAAGCACCGAGCCCTGAACAGGGCACCACCTTCCCACACCTTATTATGGCAGTTTTCTATTAACTCTGATCCTTTATTCAGCTGAGCATTTTACTCAGAAGTTCAGGGTAAGTCCTTGGCCTCCTGTCCAACAGCTAAGCGAGACCTCAGGCCAGATGATACAGAAAGTTGCAAGCTACACAGAGACATGTCAATTGATTTTGGGTGTATAACTGTTACTGTCCCTCTATGCACAGCTACGGCAGTATAAAACATCAAGTAGTCCTCTGTGCCCCCCAGTGACAAGTCATAAAACTACCCCAGAACAAGGTAATGAGGTTACGTGTGCTCTGTGTTAACTGTGTCCTGCTAGGAAGGAGCACAGCCAATAGCGAGTGTGTGCTCTGTGTTAACTGTCCTGCTATGTGGCTTCAGAGAGACTCACTCTACCCCCCCGTCACATCACCCTGAAGGAGGAGGAGTGCTTTCTCATCCCAGCGGCCGAGGTACGGAAGCCCCGCCTCCCCAACTAATGTCGCGCGCGCACGCCATCATGTGACCTTGATGCTGACCTCTCACTCATCTCCCTTCATCCCTCCTGTCCATCAGTTCGAAGGGGAGGAGCTTCCCGAGGTCTCGGCCAATGAGATCGAGCAGCTGATGGAGCAGAAGGACGCCTTTTCGCAGGGTGATTACTCGAGGTGGTGTTGCTGGACCCCTTTCAGGAGGGGTCTGTGCTTATCGGCGGGCTGGGGGGCTGTGTTTCAGAGCAGGGGGCAGCTGAGAGGATGGCAGGACAGGAAGGCACAGGGGAGCCGTCACCAGCTCAGATCTCCATGGAGCGGTGAGTCTCAATGGGTGATGGACCACGTAGGACACCCTCAGGTCGGCTCGTGTCGCTCCTGCCCGTTATAGCGCCATATCTTAGGTTTGTTTTTGACTGGGTCTCTCACAGAGACAAGGACATTGCGGTGGAGGATAGCATGTGGCTGACGGATGAAATCATGGGCATCCCCGTGGAAGTCCAGCAGGGGAACGCCCCCACAGAGCTGACCCCGCCCCTCACAGAGGTGACCCCGCCCCTCATAGAGCTGACCCCGCCCCTCACAGAGGCGCCTGCAATGTCCCTGTGTGGACTCAGGAAGCTGGGGGCGGAGCCACAGAGAGGGGCGTGTCAGTCCATGGAGCCGGTATGTGAGTCTGCGAGAGAGAAGCATTTATCAGGCGGTGGAAGAAGAGGACGCTGCCCCCCCCCCGACTCCTCCCCCCCTTTATCGCCTCTATCCTTTCGGTTCCACAGCACATGAAGCCCCCGGGGGACAGACAAGGGCGCCGACGCCAGCTGCTTTTCATTGACCTGGGGGTGCAAATATCCCAGGATGCAATGCAGGCACAGATAGCAGACCCACTGGTGGAGACCGTGTCCATGGTATGTGCCGTGCATAAGGGGGGGGGGGGGGGCACCCTCTTTTTTATACTATGGATGGAACAATGAGAATGACAAGTATTTTGGCAACATTTGTGACTGTGGCATGGAGTTAGGCGCCTGTCTTTCAGACCCAGGTGCTGGTTAAACATCCATCTCACCGCCAGGTCGCCCCCCAGGAGCTTCTTGTCACTCCCTGCACTAGTACGTGCCCCCCCCCCCCGCCCCGGGGGGGGGGGGGGGGGGGGGGGGGGGGGGGGGGGGGGGGGGGGGGGGGGGGGGGGGGGGGGGGGG
>JABFEA020000001.1:17093485-17103853 GCA_019775915.2 Cyphomyrus plagiostoma | reverse complement strand
TTTTTTTTTTTTTTCTTTTTTATTTTTTTAACGTTGCCATATTTATTGTTTTTTATTCTTTTTTCCCCCCCCCCCCCCCCCCCGCCCGGTAGATCCCCAGAGAGTTGCACGACTCGGGACTGACTGCCTCCGAAGTATCAGGTTGGTAATCCGAAGTCTGTCATAATCAGGAGAGGGGTACTAGTTTGGGACAGCTGGTGATGTCATTCAGAAAAGGGGTACCAGACGAAAAGGGCGGTGATGTCATGTGCAGAATGGCAGTCCACACCCGGCACAGAGCAGACTCGGTGTAGTACAGTCACACGTCAAAAGGTCGCCATCCACCATGTCCACCTGCAGCCTTCTGCATCTGGCCTCAGTGTGACAAAGTCCACGAAGATGTGGACAGCCAGTGAGCTCGCGCCACTCCACAGTCCGCCTCTGCAGCCAGCCCCTGCATTACTTTTTATTGGCCAGCAGATGGCACTGTGAAAGAGTCAAACAATTTCCACAGTTTTTTTTTTTTTTTTTTTTTTTTAAATAAACTTTTATGCATAGTGACTTATGGATTCATGCTTTTTATAGCGGGAGTGCTTGTCTTTTACTTTGGTTGTGGTTGAAAGTACAAAAAATGGTTTCTGAACCATAATGTTTCTCTTGTTCCAGCACCTACTGTGGTGCAGCTGGAAGAGTCCACGGGGGGGCAGTCCACGGAGGGGCAGTCCAGGGGGGCGCAGTCCAGGGAGGGCCAAGCCCATGAGTCTGTCAGTCCCGCAGACATATGGTAAGCAGTGTGGAGGACAGAGCTGCCACTCTGGGCTTTCTTGGTACTTTCGGTGTGCAGACATCTTACCCTCAGCCTTTCCACAGCTCTGCGATCTTAGAAACTGCTCTCAATCTGGAGGGCATCCCCGAGGAGATGGTGGAGCTACCCGAGGCAGAGGCCAAGTGGGGGGAGGTGACTGCTGAGAGTCTGCTCAGGTTAAGCTGGAGCTGCTGCAGTATAACCATCCTGCCACGCCGGGAGAGTATGCTGATTATTAGCATTACACCCCTGTGTCTGTAGGATGGCAGCCCACCACTTTAATCATTATGGACACATGTTCTTCCACTCTCTGCTGCCCCCAGAGGCCACTCGGAGTACTGCTGCTCACATCTTCGGCAGACTGCTTGGTGAGATTGGTGATTGTGGTTATTTTCCAGTGGTTGCTGTGTTGTGATGCAGTGAAGTGGTATGTGTGCTGTACCCTGACACTGTGCCCTATTACAGAGCTGCTGTCTATGGAGAAGTTCTCCGCAAACCAAACTGGACCACATGGTGTGATCACTGTCTTACCTGGACCTGGGTATACATGAGCAAGACCTGGTATGTTCATATGGATCTCCACAGATCAGCACAGTGATGATTCAAATGGTTCATTAGTTAATATAGTTCATATATTATTATATGAAATATACTAAACCTTTAATTGTTGGAGATTGTTGATAATTACAAGCTAAACTTTAACTATTTGCAGTTTAAAACACCTTTTTAGTTGTAGTATTTTATAAGATTTTTATAGAATATTTTAACTAGCGATTTTGAATATGAACTGTTCATTCCAGGAATGTTTCTTGCATACTTTATTAATATAAGCAGGGTAAAGAATATGGTTTAATAGTCATTTTATATATTTTCCCTACTGGAATGCATGTATACATTTTATTAATTGTTATTGGCTGTTTATTAATATTAATAAAGTTTTTCTTAAAGTAATTACTCATATTTTGTCATTTTAATTTGAGTTGTATAAACAGTAAGTTCTGTATAAAATACAGGATTGTATATGCAGCTTAAAGGAGGCTCATTGAGCAGGTTGGGGCTTCAAACCCCGCCTCAAAATACACAAGCGACTCTACATTATAAAATGATGACTTCACAGTTAGAAGAATGCAGTCTGACTGGGTCAGCACTGGGTCAGATCCGAAGCGTGTGGTACGGGACACTAGAGGAGGGGCCACGGTGAGAGGTTTACAGAGAGCGGGATTGTGAAGCCCCCCCATGGGTGATCTCACAGCAGAATCACAAAATACAATTGGAGCTGTGGAGTGAGTGAGTCAGGCACCAGAAAATGTGGCACCAGGCTGCGACAGACGATCGGGGCAAACAAAGAAAAGAGGAGGAGCAGGCGGGGGGGGGGCAAGACCCAATGCAGCCCAGTGTATCTCTGTGTTTCCTGGGGGTGTCAGTGAACCTGAACCACGAGGTCTGGATCACCAGCGCAAGAGCCCTTCTGCAGCTGGGGCACAATTGGTACCAGGTGACCTTTAACCCACAGATACACCTGTGCCAAAGGTCACTTGCGATTTTGATTTGCCTGATGTCCCAAGCAACTAGCTCAGAACAAACACTCTTTGCTCAGTCCATGGGCTACAAGCCAAATGGAAGCGTGTGACTGAGCAGCAAGGCCTTCCCAAGAGGGGTGGCAGGATCTCTGAGCCGGAAAAGCCTCACCATGTTTTGTGGGCTCCAGGTATGCCTTACCCCGTGGGGACCAAATGTCCCCACAACGTGATGAATACTCGTTTCTGTACCAGCATCATTATGCAGGAGCAATTTTCTAAAGATTCGTGACTGCAATCAAAAAGCTAAAATTGCAAAACCTCTTGTATTTTTTTGGCTAGCTTTAGTATTTTTCCCATAGAAATGAATGAGCGGTCCCCACAAAGATATGATTACGTGTGTGCGTGTGAGCGTGTGCATCAACATCTCACAGTACTGACGACACATGTGGAGGCAAAGGGGGCTTGGCCGCCACGGAAACACAGGAGGGGCATTTAAATGGCTGAAATGTGGCGCCTTCCTGCTATACTTTAATAAATCAGTAACCTTCCAGGCAGAAGGCTAACTGCTTGGAATAAGCCATATGCAGTTAACATGTACATCACTCCCTAAGCGTGCGATTCTGACCCATGTCTAATGTGAGCTGATAAAGCAGGATGGGAAATAAATCAAGTAGGGCATGGACTCAATGTCGGATCACTTCGGAGAGCTTTAATGTAAGCTATGCATGCATTTTAATTTTAAAATCTTAATACTTTTTTTTTACATCTTTATATTTACATCGAGATGAGTATTTTTTTATTGTAAAGGTCTGGTAGCTATTGCTGGCTCAGAATGAATAGTTGAAAAACAACAGGAGAAACACCTGATGAGAGTCTCAGACGCAGGCCTGAGAGGACAGGAGGAGCACAGTACGGCAGTAAACACATCAGTCATTGAGTCAGCGCATGGACGCCTGACAGCATCATACATTAACAAGCTCCTGCCACATTACACATGTTCACACCGAGCATTTAAAGGGCCCAGAGAGAGGCAAAGTGAGCAGCCTGGGAAGAGAGCAGCCTGGGAAGTGAGCAGCCTGGGAAGAGAGCATCCGCCCGGCCCCACCTCTGGCTCCCATCTCAAAGCCAGGGAAACCGCGACTGGGATAAAGGCAGATAATTCCGCTGCGGCTCTTACTCGTAATCATAGTTGGGAGCTGACTGACTGACCCACACCATAAGCAGATGGTCACTTTCTCTATCCATGGGAACAGCAGACAAACAGATAGACACCATGGGACCGGAGGGGCGGCAGGACATGGGGGTGGCAGAGCTGCTTTGGGAGGTGCCCTTTTGCGTGAGGCTGCCCATTGAGATCCTGAACCTGGAGCAGACCTTTCCCCTCCTGGACAGCACACTGGAGGACCTGGGCATCGCTCGGTGAGTCTCACTGTGTGTGTGTCTGTTTCACGCGCCCGGCTACACGTCCGCTTTGCTCAACAGTGTTCACTAGCTTGAAAGCTGTGGACGTCTTCAGCCGGCAGCACTTAGTGTCCATGTGTGGAGGATCCTCTGTTTTTACCCCAAAATACCCAAAACAAGTCATTCTGTAAGGTGATTCCTCAGCACATTTCAGGTCTCCCGTGAAAAGGCAGATGAGCTAGGTGTCCTGGGAACAAAGTTTACAATGATGCAAAGTCCGTTCAAGCAGTCAGACCAGCCTTGGAAAGTAGGATGTGTGTGTGGCTGAAGATGGCACAATGTGTACAGGTCAGCAGTGGAGGAGAAGGTGCTGTGGATGGACTCCAAACGCACCAGGGTGAAGAACAAACTGGGGAAGCTGAAGGAGAAGGAGGTTGTGGTTCTGGAGGTGCGAGTTAAGGGCAAGCGACCCGGGGACCCTAAAAAACAGGAGGTGACATATAGATCCGAGACGCACAGCGACCCGCCCTACTGCCACAGCTCTGTGGACATCCGCCCTTGGAGGCACCATTGGCCTGGTAGGCAGACTCACACTCACCACTTTCTGGGTTTATCTTGTCCTCAACACCTCAGTGTTCTTCACCCACTAGTTCAAGCCGACTTACCCAACATCTTTTATGAATTCCCAGAGGTACTAGATTGCTAGCTGATTTACGAATTTTACAGGCCATAACCTACTCACACGGCTAGTTTATGAATTCCCACGCCCCCTAGCTGACTGACACAGCTTATTTACAAATTCTAACAGGTTCAAGGCTACAGGCTGATTTACGGATTCACACAGGTCAAAGCTAACTGGCCCAGGCTGATCTACAAATTTTCACAGGTCCAAGCCTACTGGCTGATTTACGAACTCTCACAGGTCCACACCTACTTGCTCAGCTGATTTACGAACTCCCACAGATCCCAGCCTACCGACTCGGCCGATCTCAAATTCCTGCAGGTTCAGACCTTCCAACCCAGCTAGCTTGCTTCGAGATAAAAGCATAAAAATGGTTTCCTTTTACTTCTTTGTTATCCAGCAGGCAAATAATCCAGAAATATTTTTTTCACTCCTGTGTGCCAATTCTCACCCCACCCCATATGCCAGTACCTTACTAAACCCCGTCATGATGGACGGTATTTGGCCCTGGTTTCAGTTTCAGGTGACGGCATATAATGTGGTTTGATTGGGCCAGAAGAGTACATCTCTGGTTTAGACGAGAAACGGCACCTCTCACATTTTCTGTGCAACACAGTATTCCAGGGATCATCCTCCCACCTAACCTTCATTTCTCCATTCCACAGAGAATCACCTGAAGCCAGTGGAAATGACCCTCACTTGTCCACAGGGGAAACCAACCCAAATGGCAGAAGGTTGAAGATGGAGATGTAGATGATTCACAAACAGTAAAACATACTGCAAAAAAAAAATCATGTAAACTGATTAAAACAGAAATCTCTTTGTTGCCAAGAACTGGGATTATTTTTCAGTTAAGGTCTCCAGGTAAGCGATGACTGTCCTGCTGTGAGGAGCCGACATGGGAGGCTTATAATACACAAGAGTCAGATAGTGGGCTGCAACTCGAAACTGCTACTTCTGGTCTGCCATTTTCATCCATTGTGCTTCATCAAAAACACGCAGCTGGATGATGCTAAGCTGGTGCCAGTTCTCCACACCATAAACCCATAAGGAAACACCCATGCGTGCTGGGCTAGCGAGCTACGAGATCACTAGGTCACTGCAACCACTGAGATCATGGAACGCAGACACAAATAGAATGAGCCGAGTCACATTGAACCACAAATCAGCGCCAGTAGGTGTGCAGTACGAGTGCGCGGCCTACATGGCCAGGTTATGGTTAGTCGAGACAAACAGGGGGGTAACATGAACCAGGCTAACAAATGCAAAGGAGAGCAGAGTTAGCAGAAATGGTTTAATTGTGAGTTTGGATCATCTGGAGATCCAGACCCCGCCCACCAATGGTTCCAATATCAATGGAGGAAAAGTCAAAAATACTGTTAACACTTAAATGGTGGGGGGTGGGGGGAGTGGTTAAGAACATTTCAAAGGAACATTCTCCCACTTTTCCTCACTTGATTACAGTTGAAGGGAGACAGGGTTGCCTTCAGGACAGTGCTGCTATTCTCAGAGGGCAACGCAGAATCCCACCCCCTGCAATACGACTGGCAGCTATGACTGAGTGACAGCTGCTGTTAGCCCTCCTCTTTGCTCTGGGGGAAGTGACATCAGAGCACCCTCAAACTCCGTGGGGTTCCGCCCCACCACGTCGCGTAGAAATACCCGCAGGGTGTTCAGAGTTTCTAAAAGAGAAGACAATGTGTATGAGGCATTCGGCAGCCTGCTCAGGGTTCCCAAGATCAGTTACTCAGAGTATTTTTATTAGGTCTCACCTGTGTCCACATCTTTGGAGCCCAGGACGTGGCTGGACACGGACACTATGGCTGCCAGGTGGCTCAGGACCTAGAAAGACGACGGCAGAGGAAGTGGGGTGACTGGGGGTACCACCATCACGACAGACGTGTCTGTTCTGGGTGCGTCCGATGGCGTCTCGTTCAGTACCAGCGAAGGCTGTTGGCCATACAGGAACGCCAAGCAGCCAAACACAGTCTGGTTTTCCTCTAGGTCCTCTTTGAGGGGCAGCCGGGAGACGAGAGCTGGAAACACCTGCGGTTGTGGGGCAGGGAAGGTCAACCACGGGTTTTTAAATCGAAACATCTTCTATTGTAAAGTTACGAAGCACGACCTGGGAAACACCAGAGGATAGAATGGCGAGTGGGATGTCAGCTCCGAGTACCTGCTCTAGTGGCACGGACTCCGCACTGCTCACGATCATCCTGCAGATGGCAGCACACAGGTTATCGACGACTCTCGCATCCGCCTCCTTCGACAGGAGGGAGGAGAAGAGGGCCAGCATCGTCGGGTAGTCTCTGGAGCAGAGTCAAGGAAGGGGCGCAGCCTGCAGAAAGGGTCTCCACCCTTCAGTCGCTTTCCATTGATCCATGGATCACTTTCCAACACCTATAGGACTGCCACATATCAGAACCACGGGGGAGGGACAAGACCAGCTGACCCCGGAGAGCCGCAAGACGCGACGTCGCGGTGCAGGATACTGCAGGACGGCGGGTCCTGCCGCCTCAGCCAGCGCCCCCAGCCCGAAGACGCTATTACTGCGCACCTCCGCGTCATCGTCCCTGGCCCCGCCCACCAGTATGGGCAGCAGCTGGGAGGCCAACTGCCCTGCAAGCTCGCTGCCGCCGGGCACCTTCCCCAGGGCCTGGAGGATCTCGGCAAGCGTGCCCACAGAGAAGGAGCGATCTGCCACCGTGCAGGACACCTTCTGCGGACACAAGGGGGCTCTGCTTATATCAGCAGGCCTCCGTCAGTAGGCCTCCATCAGCAGGCCTCTGTCAAAACCCCATCCCTACCCCTTGCAGACTGACTCACGGCCTTGTTGATGATCAGGGGCAGCATCTCCCGCAGGTGGGGGGCAAAAGCGTCCACGGACGCAGCGGCTGCCAGAAGAGGAATTCCTTCACCGGCAAACTCCTGTAGCATGGCATCGTACTCTGCCTGTGGCAGGAAGTACAGGGACCTACTTAAGGGGCTGAAACAGCACCGGCGAAGTCAGGCCGTGGTGCAGCCGCCCCTGGCGCTCGTTACGGGCAGCAGCTCTTACCTGCTGCTCATCTTCATCGTCGTCATCATTATCATCATCATCCCCGCCTCCATCCTGACATGTGATCTGTGGGGACCGTCACAGAAAAGTGTATAAACGTCTGTCCATCAATCCACAATCTTCTCTGCTGGCATCACTAGACCTGCTTTACTCAAGCACCTCAGAGTGTCACCCGATCCCAGTAGATGGCCGAAGGTCTCACCTTCTTCTTCAGAACATCCCGGATGATCCTGCAGATGTCAGTCAACCGGTCGGGACCCTGCAGCGCCTCCCCCTGGCAGGACTGGAGAATGGCATTCATGGCTTCCAGAGCAGCCATGACTACGTGCCTCTCGCGGTCCTGCCTCACAGCCTCCAGGAGACAGGGGAGAACCACAGAGAGCAGCCTCTGCAGGGCTGCAGGCGGGTGGGAGTCACATTACCACTGGTAAGGGGATGGGCGCCAGAGGCGGATGGCAGACATGCCTACCCTGCTGGTGATCTTCAGTGGGGTCTTCCTGCCACACCCTGTGCTGAGCTCTGCAGAACTGGCCCATGGCGCCAAAGGCAGACCGGCGCACGTCCTCGTGGGGGAACTGCGGGGCACAGAGGCGGGTGGGAGGACGACATGGAGGAGAGTCAGAGGAGAGCAAGAGGAGAGCCATAGGAGGGCACAGAGGAGGGCACAGAGGCACCTCAGAGGAGGGCACAGAGGCACCTCAGAGGAGGGCACAGAGGCACCTCAGAGGAGGGCACAGAGGCACCTCAGAGGAGGGCACAGAGGCACCTCAGAGGAGAGCCAGTGGTAAGCCATAGGTGGGCACATAGAAAGGTCAAAGGAGGGTTGGAGATGGGCACAGAGGGCGGCACAGCCACAGAGGACCTGCACAGAGCAGTGAAGGAAACAAAGCAGAACTTACATCACGGAGCTCATAGACCTGCTGGAAGCTTGACTCCAGGAAAGGCAGGAATGCAGCGCTGGGGGGTGGGAGGAGTGCACAGTGAGGGTTGTGCCGACCAGTGGAGGCAGATTTTAAAAGGACGAGTGACCATACCCTGTACTGAAGGCCATTTCACCCAGGGCTTCACAAGCATCGGCCTTCTCGTCAATGTAGGCGTTTTCAACGCTGAACCTGCAGAAACGGAGACGAGTGTCACCAGAAACAGAAAAGCCAAGACGGACAGCCAATCGAATGGAGAAGGGCTGAGCATGCCCCGACGGACAGCCAATCGAATGGAGAAGGGCTGAGCATGCCCCGACGGACAGCCAATCGAATGGAGAAGGGCTGAGCATGCCCCGACGGACATCCCTCCCATGATGACAAACCCCGCAACATCTGTGCCTTGTTCCTCGTGTCCCTCATCATCCTCCAAATTGGTATCACCTTCCTCCTCCTCTTCATCATCATCATCCAACAGGACAAACTGCTTGTCTTCTTCAAGGTGAGTCTGGCAAACATTAAGGAACCAGGACAACTCTTACTGAAAGTTACCTAGCACCTAAAAGGGGTTTTTCATTTAATAAAGACAAGAGTGGCCTATGAAGGGCAGCTGTTCGCTGGTATTGTGAAGAGGACCAACCCGGACTCCCTCAGTGGACTTCAGAGCCATCAGCATGATGGTGGTAATGGCTGGGAGGTGAGGGGTCAGACAGTCAGGGATGACTGTGGAGACAGCAGAGAACAGGCTGTACCTGGAGTGAGGGTGAGAGAGGGTTGGGGTAAGGATGAGAGAACAGAGAGAGAGAGAGAAAGAGAGAGAGAGAGAGAGAGAGAGAACAGAGAGAGAGAGAGAGAGAGAACAGAGAGAGAGAGAGAGAGCACAGGGAGAGAGAGCACAGAATGTAGGTGGGTGCTCAGCAGCAAATTCAGGGGAGAGCGGGGGCACGCAGGGCGGGACCATACGTGCATCTCCGCAGGTCAGGGTCGTCCACAGCGTCAGTGAGGTTCAGACCCAACTGCACACACTCGGCGGCCAGGGGGCCGAACACGTCTTTGCCCACGGTGCGAGCCAGCACTGACAGCGTGTCTGAGGGGGGACAGAAACAGCGCGGTCACTTGGAGGCCAGCCGTCTGTCACCCACATGGGATCAGGATCGCAGCCCTCTGCCTACCCAATGCCTGCGTCTGCAGTGACCTCATCTCTTCCCGGGTGTCCGTCAGGAAACCCTTCAGACTGTCAATCACTGGTCGGAAGTACGGCGCCAGCAGCTCCTTCGCCGCATTGGCTGTCCGGGTGACAGGGGCGGGGATAAGCGAGACTGGGGCCAATGGGGGGTGCAGCAGAACCTGGACAGGCAGCTGTTTAGGTTATTACCAATAGCTCCCACTGCGCTGACAGCCAGCTCCTGGATCTTCAGGTTCTGCGACTTGCTCAGGGCAGCTAGCATGATATCCATCAAGGTGGGGAGATATGGATGGATGTCCTTCCCTGAGAGCGGCGTGAGGGAAGGTCAGCGGAGATCAGCCACATAGAGCCAAGCACCACGAGATCTACAAGCGACTGGAGGGCATTTCAAACTAAACCCACGGGGATCTGAATGTGCTCAGTGGGACACCAGGTGTGCGCACTGAATTCTCATTACCAAATCATACAACATGCAGCCGGGTATAACCCTGGGCTTCACGGGGAGATAAGGCTGTTACTCACCAAGGTTCTCCAGGAAGTTCTCCAGAGCATAGAAGGCCTTGGTGATGTGCCCAGTCTTCGTGTGGTCCAGTGCAGACAGGTATCCCAGCAGCAGCGGCATCAGCTCAGAGCTGTATTTACTGATCTCCGGCTGTGTGGGGGTGGGGAGTCTGAATACTCAAGGTCTACAGATGATGTTGTAATTCTCACCACAAGGTGAAGAGACAAGGAGGTACCAGGCTGAGGCAGACAGAACACAGAACAAGCAAGTGCGGTTTTCCGGGCCACAAGTCCGGCCTTTGTTGAGACAGACATA
>JABFEA020000001.1:17053239-17090859 GCA_019775915.2 Cyphomyrus plagiostoma | reverse complement strand
CAAAGAGGCAGGGGACAAAGAGGCAGGGGACAAAGAGGCAGGGGACAAAGAGGCAGGGGACAAAGAGGCAGGGGACAAAGAGGCAGGGGACACTGGACTCTGCAGACTTACTCTGTCTCCTTCTGCAAAGCCTGCAGCACCTCTGCCTTCAGTCTGGAGAGCAAGACACAGAGACCACGTCAACACTGAGCACAGTGCTGAGCACTCCGTACACTCGAGCGTTCAGGCAGAGAGCGGCCGCACCTTTCCCTGTGCTCAGTGCCGATTTTCCTCCAGTGCTTTGTTACTCTGAGCCGCAACATCACAGCAGCAGACTGACGGATCTACAGAGCAGAGAAGCACAGACATGGCAAACTTAATGGATGACATGCCTCTGTGTTCTAGGGCTTTACTTGGACCCCAGCTGCTGGCATTAATTAACCGAATTAAAAAGGAAATCATTTCTACTATTACTGCCAGAATTAGGGGTCACCCTGGTACATGAATGAACTATTTTTAGCCCCAAACGTCAGTCATATTCAGTACGTTTTAATGCAAGACAGCCACTCCACTGCAACAAAATCTATGTTATGTTAGGATGTCCATCTACACATGACTTTAAAGTTTAACAAAATGGTTCACGAATCGGTGCCATCAGATTTACTGATGCTGCAGTTGCAGCAGTATCGGGTGATTAACCGTATGTAAAACGGTAGTTAGAACCTGTTACAGAGCCATATATGTATATAAGGAGATACCAAAATATCGTGAGATTTTGAATTCGTAGCTTTAATTAATGCAGAAGTAAATTTCAAAAACGGCAAGTATGAATGGTTTAACGGGCGAAGCACCTGTTCGTTCTGCGAGTTGGTCATCAGGACACACAGGGCTGGGATCACAGATGGGTCTCTGAAAGCCACCTTCAGTTGTGCTGTAGCCTGAAGGAGAAAAATGACAGCTTCGTCTGCTCATATATTAATATACAGAAACATGTACAAGCGAAATGCAAAAGCGCGCGGGCACACACCGACACGCTGAAACCCGGTCTTGATTGCAGTTACGGTAATCCTACATTATTACCAACCCAACTAAAACCGGAGACAACACACCGAAAAGACTAGTTTGCAGGGTAAAAAGGTAGTAGTGAACCCGCCCGGGTAGCTCGGCTCAGCCCGAATACCCAGTCTATGCCCACCTGCAGCACGGCGCTGCTGTCGGGCTCCGCAAGCCGGGATAGGATCGCCTCCAGCTCCTCCGTCATACTGCCGCACATCTCACAGTCCCAGTGGCGCCTGACAGTTTAACACGCTGTGCAAAGGCTCCGGCGTGCAGAGACGTGATCCGCGGACAGCGAGGAGCGGTACAGTGCCGCTGCACCCGGAGTATCAGCGACACCTGCAGGAGCGGAGGCTATAAATCACGATCATTCCCTGGAATTAAAGTTACTTCAGAAATAATGATCAATGATGTACGTCAGAAATAGTTTTATACCATTTTGTGCACGAAGCTTATGCTGCACTGAGGCAACTTTGAACTATCAAAATGTATTTAATTTATTTAATATGCCATTTCTCTGACTTGTACGTCCCATTGCTAAATAAAATAACACTTGAGGCACAAAAAATATAGAACTATACTATTACTTACGAATTAATTAACCACAAACTAAGTCTACATACTGACCTCATGTGAATTCATCTAAATATATAAACCGTGACGCATGTTTTATCTCAAGCAGTTACTAAATTTGTTACTATTTGTTCTGTAAACCTTTATGAATTACTGAAGGAACAAGTCATGAATAACACAACTCAAATACTGATCTCATATTTGTTCATCGTGAATGATTCATGATGCATCTTTCATCCCAAGCAGTTACTATATTTGTTACTATATCTGTTAATTCTATAACCCTTTGTGAACTACTGAAGAAGCTATAGCTAATTATAGCAATCTCACAGCCCCCGTAGTTTCTTCAGTATAGTATACTAATTAAGGAACTACTGAAGGAAAAAGTAACGATTAACACGTGAAATACTGATCTTGTGTTTGTTCAGTAAGAAATTGTGACGCATCTTGTATCTGAAGTAGCAACTAAATTTGTTCACGATCTGTCAGAATTTGTACTTCAGTAGTAACTAAATTATTACTAAGTTTTTGTGTCCCGTCAAGTAAAGTGTTACCAATAAAATAAATGCCAAAATACATGTTTAGCTAGTGGATTTTTCATGTAGCTTCAGTCGACACAAATGGTTCAGCTTCTATGGGGAGAGGTAGAGGCGATGATGGACTATTTGCACCAAAAATCACCACTCACGTCCCCCTCTGAATAACAAAAGACCACGACAATCAAAACAAGTAAAGCATAGACTTATCTTTCACCCGTTTGTGTCGACAGATCCAACTTCCACATGAACCGCGACATAATGTGATCAATTAAAACAGCATGCAAGATCTCTTACGAACAAAATAACACGTGATAAAAATGATTTAGCTTACCCAAATATTGCAATTTAGCATAACATGAATTTCCACAGTTTTCTCAGAAACCGATGAATGGAACAGACGACTTTTGTTCATTCTTTGTCACATAGAGATTTATTAAATCCCGTTTAAGAGGCGGAACAACAGCAAACTATCAGCATTACCAAATAAATTCACACAAGAGGCATTCCAAAGAATTACTGCAGCTTCATATTGCATGTTACCTACAGTATGTATGTGTGTGTGTGTGTGTGTGTATATATACATAACTGAAAGTAAATTGAGAAAATGATCCATGTGAATTTGTCTCCTATTGCACTATAATGTTCAGTATATTTTCATCCTCGCGTCCTGCATGCACACTGAATTGGCCTCAGTTACATTTATTATCACACACACACACACACACGAGCAACTGGTTGCAATGATTTCCTTGTCTCTCTATTCATGTACGCATGTATACATCTGAGCTTAGATGTGAGATCGCTGTGGTATTTATTCATTTGTTTATCATTCATTCCTTCACTCTATTTATATGTAACCCTTCTGCTTCCATTGTAGCCTAATTTCTAAGCATCCTAACATTGTTTACATGTGCCCTGCGTGTTAATGTCGTTATACCTCGATTTTTTTTTTATCCCATCTATTTCTGCACCTTATGCAGGGTTATATATGTAGCACCACAGTGCATGCGAGCGATTTTTCGTACTACTGTGGACTGTTTTATCTGTATATGGATAGCGTCAAAATAAGGCCCCACTTGTCTTGACTGGTTGAATGGTTACTAGGCAAGTTTTAAATGTCCCCTCCTTCAGGTGAGCGATAATGCTAATGTGCTGCAGTCTGTCATTATCACATATTTTATCTGTAACGGACCGATTAGCATCTTAATGCAGTCGGGGAGCTATAACTAAAGCCAAACTATTTGCATGGTAATTTTGGACAAACCTAGATCATGCTTGCAATTCCAATTTTGATGTTCGCTGCTCTAAATCGGAAAGTAAAGGGGTGTTTGATTAAAACGGTCATTACGAGTGTTTCAAATAGGATTCAATTAGTGCGACATTATTGTGTCTATATAGACTGCACGACAGCTATAGTACTAAAGGGGGATTACAGAAACCGGCTGATGTACTACAAAAATTAGCTGACGATAAGCAAACTGAATACAGGGTGTGCTGGAAACACCGCTAAATAAGTCTTAAAATATGTCACTATGGCTGAAGGTCACAATATATTTGAATTAGTATAAACAAAGAGTTAAATACGTACAAAATTATAGCTATATAAATTATGGTTATAAAATACTGTATATAACACTAAATTGCACTTAATCCATGCATGTTCTTCCAACTGTTTTATCAGTACTTCAAGTTTGGGGCTGTAGATGACATAAATCATTAGAAGAAGACTTTTGCTGTTTGCAGTGGTGCTTTTACTTGCATTATGTTTACTGTCTCGTTTTCCCCTAAATTAGGCACCAGTCCTATTCGGAATGTCTTTGGGAATCTTTATCGTAATAAACCACAGATAAATGTTTGCTGTGTCGCGCACCTGAAGGAGGCGTGGCCGCTGGGCGTTACCGCGAGGTGGCTGGGCGTGGTGCGGCGCCAGGGGGCGCACGCGGCCGATAGGCGAGCGGGTCTGCGCGCGGTCACACCCCACACCGGACCCTATATATGTGACCGCAGCAGGCCCTGCGCACCTTTGGGACGCTCGACACTAGTGTACTGTTTGAGAAGGGTAAACCGTGAGGCGGTTTGCGGTTAACGTTTTGACCGGGTTTTGGTACAATGGCAGATTGGAAGCTGCCCATGAGCTACAGCTATAACCCATCTTTCCACGCATACGCTTATGGGCTGGTGTACCCGCCCGGGCCGGACCAAGGCGCCGCTGGGCTCGGCTGGGGGGAGGCAGCGTTCAACCATGGCGCAGGCTACTACGCTGCATCTTCGCCGAAAAGCTCCGGGGACGGCGAGCCGAACCCTGGCGATTTCCGCGGTCCGGTGCTCTGTTTCGCAGACACCCAAGGCCAGAGGGGTCGATTTTTCTTTCCGCCCAGCTCTGGTCAGCCTGAGCAACCGGGGAAGGAAGGTCAGGGTGCCCGCGGTGATGCTGCCAGCGATTCCGAGGCACACACGCCAGGTAAAACTGTTAATCCAAGTGCGTAAAATGTTAATAACGTATTTGGTCCATGTGTAGCGGATGCACCACGTCATTATCCTGGCCATGCTGGGTTTATATGGTGAGCTTGCTTGTATGGGTGTCTAAATGTCCAAATCCCCATTTAGACTCGTGGAGCTCTGCTAGCAGTAGCGATGGCTGTGTTCCTAAGGCCCCTGCTACCCCCTGGGTGGGGAGAAGCCCACAGGAGTACCAGGAGAGCGGGAGCCCTGACAGCAGTGAGCCAGTGTCCAGCTCCTTGGCTACAGATGAGCCAACAATGCTCGGTTCGAGTCTTGAACAGCATGGGCCACCCTGCACACCATCTCCAGCTACACAAGAGACTGCGACACAGCCCAAAAAGGCCAAGGCACGGACCGCCTTCTCGGAAGGCCAGATGAGTGCCCTCACCCATCGATTCAACATGCAGAGGTACCTCACCCCTGTGGAGATGAAGACACTTGCAGGCCTAACAGGTCTGACCTACAAGCAGGTGAGACTCTCCACTGTAGACCCGGTTCTGAGAGGCTTTCCCTTTTCCCGTGAAGACTGCGTGTCTCAGGGTTACCGTGTTTCCAAATCTACTCGCTGTGGTTCTCAGGTAAAGACGTGGTTCCAGAATCGTAGGATGAAGCTGAAGCGACACCAGAAGGAGAGCGGCTGGGCCTCTGAGAGATTCCCCAATGCTGGCTACGCTGGCATCCCCCATCACTCGCAGGTAAGCGCTCTGCATGACTGTGTCGCTCGGACATCATTCTCTGCCCAGTGAAAACCCACTTATGTCCTCCAGTGGCTTAGAGGGAGCCTTACTGGGCACATAGTGAGCCCATCCTCCTAGGAGCTGCATTCCTAGTCTGGATGTTGTCTTAAAGGCAGGATGATACAGGTGCAGATTCCCCAGTCTGCAGATCTAAGTCTCTTCCATCTACCCACAGTTCATGCCGGATCAGTACTCTGTGGCTCCATTCAGGGAGACCACATTCACCAGAAGCCCTCCACAGTCGTCTGGCTACTACAGCAGCTACCCTCAGCCGGTCACGCCCCCCAGGCCTCCCACTCGAGCACCTGGTAACTGGAGTCTGCCCCCAACTGGCCATTATGAGCAAGGCTCTGCTGGCTATGACGGCATTGGTAATTGTGGTGGTGATGATGGAGTCGGTGTGATAGACCGTCCCACGGGTGTGGTGATGGGACAGAGCGCCACCCAGTGGACCACGTAGCTTCCAAAACCGTGTGGCTGTTTTATACGCGCAAACTTTTATGCTTTTAACTTTGTATATACACGGTCTCCTACACTCTCATCTTGAAGACTGCCATGTTTGTTTCAGTCAATGAATTGAATTTACAATGAATATCTTGTCTTTAGTGGGTCAGTACCACGATTTTATTTTTTTTTTTGGGGGGGGGGTGGGGGTTGCATAACTGTCCTAAGCTGGTGAGTCTATTGTACACAGCTGTAGTGTGTGGCTGCAGGCTCCCATCTTTAATGCTGTTAAATCTGCTGTGAGCTGTACCGTTTTGGAATGTGTTGCTGCAAGTTTCCTTCCAGAATCTGTCACTTTTGCCTTGCTGTTTTGATTAATGGACAATCTGTATGTTCTGCTTCTGGGATAAATGTCATTTCATAGGAAGCTGTGCCATTTCTACTGTAAATATGTAAATAACACACACTGGCTTCATTTTTTAATTTACCTCCAGCCTGAATGGTCAATACCAGTTTTATCTGGCAATTTTAATGCAGTTGGAATTCTGTTTCTGGTCCTATTATGGGTTTAAGTGATGAAAGGGGAACTTTGCTCTGCTTTGAAATCCTGCAGAGTGGAAATAAAGTGATGGGCAGCAGTTGCGGGCTGTTGTGGTCCTGTTAAATGGAAGTGCTGCTTCATAGGAATATCCTCTAGGTCACATCCTGTCATATGGTACATGTTCATCTAGCCATGGGAGGAAATTGATTATATGATCAAGGTGACATCCATCGCCAGTGCAGTTCCAGGATCCCCACACATGGTAGAAACACTCCCTCTAGAGGCACAGACTTTAACTGCAGTGTTGAAGGCCAGAATCCCAACAACGTCTACAGCCCCCCACCCCCCACGGGGAAGTGGGGAAGCAGTCTCTGCATTAGGTTCAGTTCATACGTTCTGCCTCATCTGTGCTGAATGTCCTAGTGTTGGGCCGGTCAAGCAATTCCGTGTAAAGTTTCAGGTTAATGCTAAATACAATATGCGAGACACCCATACTTTACAGGTGACGGTCCAGCATACCATAAGTTTTTGATTACGTTGTGCCGTATTGCTCCTATAAAGGATATAATTTCACTGGCATTTCTGGTACCGTATTTCCTGTACAACACTTCAAAGACAACTTAAAATGGAATTGAACCTCTCAGATGTACAAGTATGGTTACGGGGATCTGGAGATCGAGGATCCTGCCGTTGAATTACCTGATTTAATTTCTGATCAAGAAGAATCAAGTTCTGGGTCTACCGCGTGTCCATGGTTAAAAAAAAAGCCTGACCCTGGCACCACCACTGTTCAATACCGAAAGTTGCAGACACACCCGCGTGGAAAGAACTGAAGTAAATAAGGAACGAGTCATTTCATTCACGTGTCACTGGCACCACGGCATCTGCAATCGATTGCTGCGCCTGAGATCTGAGATCGGCAAATATTCCTAGACGTGAAATTTCGCGGGAAAGGGCGCGAGAAATAGAGCGCTGTAGGTATTTTGTTTCTGGTCAGCCGGCTGTAGGTGAGTCCTATTTCTTTGCCACTGCATTTGCTGCTTTGTCTAGGCTGTAGGGGGACGGGTACGTTTGAGCGTTTCGACTGTGCAGAATCCAGTATATTTATGCTTTTCTGGGGGTTGTAGTGGTGTTTATTTTTTCGGCGCGACTAAGCTCGGCAGCCTGGGTTTTCGTATTTTAACAAGCTCTTTTTATTTTGGTTACACGATATCAGATATTAAAACAGGGGGAATCGTATACCAGCCGTTTGGCCTCTTTAACTTAAGTAACCATGCAGTGTTTGCATGCATGCATGCATGTCTGTTTGTGTCTTTCTGTGTTTGTCTTCCGAGACTTGTAAGCTCGTCTTCTCATATACACAGTCTACTGTCACCATGGGAATTCACGGCCTTGCGAAGCTCATCGCCGATCAGGCACCTTCTGCGATTAAGGAGCATGACATCAAAAGCTACTTCGGTGATTTCCTTCTTTTCCATTGCTCAAAAGATGCATTTCTCACCACGTCGCCATGTCTTTCCTTGCTTTTAACAGACGTTTCTTCCTCTCCTTCGCTTAGGGAGGAAGATCGCCATAGATGCATCCATGAGTATTTATCAGTTCTTAATCGCGGTCAGACAAGATGGAAACGTACTACAGAACGAGGATGGGGAAACAACGAGGTATACTGTCCGTATTCCTAGGTCCCCCTGAAGTACAGCAGTTAAAGTCAGGTTCCTTGTTGCAATGTGGCCTCTGAAAGCTGACCTTCCATCTCCGTTACAGTCACCTGATGGGCATGTTCTATAGGACCATCCGTATGTTAGAAAGCGGAATCAAGCCGGTGTACGTGTTTGACGGAAAGCCTCCACAGCTCAAGTCCGGCGAGGTACATCTGTGTGCCTACCCATCCGTACATTTTATTTTAGACTCACTGGTCTATCAAATCTTTTTTTAAGTAAAATTTTGAGTTTGTTTTTAACAGACTGGGATGTACGTGTACTGTCTGCGCAAAAGTCTGAGACAGTCAAAAGAAATGTTTAAAGCTGTTCATCTGGGTAGTAAGTGTAATTTGCTCAGGACAAAAAACAATTTTTAATATTATAACATGTGGAAATCAAGAGTAACACAAAACTGATATTTAGTTAGATGGCTAGATGAACACTGCTTCAGTTCTCTCCAGGGGCACCTCAGCAATTCCATGTACTTGTTAAATGTTACCACCAGATCACTTAATTAATTAACTTAATTAATTAGTTTATAGTGGTCAAGTCAGAAATATGCGGGTGTATTTTATTGTTGCTGGAAATAATTGGGTTTAGCAGAGGGTTTGAAATGGCTAAGCAAACACACTTTGGCAGGCATAATATCATAGTTTTAAACCAACATAGATCATTTACGCATCATTTTCTTTTTGCTGCCGAAGACGTTTGCCCAGTCCTGTATTTACGTGGAGTGATTCTCCAGCCATGTGGGATGCATCTCAGGCTGACTCCATGCTGAGCATAACTTGCTCGTATGACAGTGTCTCTGTGACCCTTCCTCAGCTGACAAAGAGAGGAGAGAGGCGGGCAGAGGCAGAGAAACTTTTGGCCCAGGCGCAGGAAGCAGGTAACGGCCACACGCAACCTGGGGATATGCCTTGATAGCTTGTTACTCAGCGCCTCACTGGCTGCTCTGCTGTGCTGCCTGGCAGGAGAACAGGAGAACATTGAGAAGTTCACAAAGCGCCTGGTGAAGGTCACCAGCCAGCACAATGATGAATGCAAGAAGCTGCTGAAGCTCATGGGTGTGCCGTACATTGAGGTGCGACCGCCCCCGGTCCCATCTGACGCTCTGCAAACCCTTCCGCTCGTACCTTTTCCTCCGCCATTTTGAGTTTGAGTTACAGTGCCGTCTTTCTCCAGGCTCCCTGTGAAGCAGAGGCCAGCTGTGCCGCACTGGTGAAAGCGGGGAAGGTCTTTGCTACGGCAACCGAGGACATGGACGGCTTGACGTTTGGCACCAACGTCCTGCTTAGACATCTTACCGCCAGTGAAGCAAAGTAAAAGCTTGAGTCTGTGAACGACAGTGGCTTAATTCTGCTGCTCACACCGATCTGCTGATCCCGTCGGTAATGTCCCCATCTCTCTGTATGCAGGAAACTGCCCATTCAGGAATTCCACTTCAGCCGTGTTCTGCAGGACATGCGTCTGACACACCAGCAGGTATAGCCGCCCGCACTGTCCCTGGTCCTCTGCTCTCTTCGGCATCCGACAGGTCATGTGACCCTTGTCACTTATTGTGCATTGGTTGACTTCTTCCCCCTCAGTTCGTGGACCTGTGCATCCTGCTTGGCTGTGACTACTGCGGCACCATTAAAGGAATCGGGCCCAAAAGGGCCATGGACCTCATTAGACAACACAGTTCCATTGAGGAGATCTTGGACAACATTGATCTGGCCGTGAGACTCTATAGTTTGGCTTCTCTAATTCTGAAATTCTAGGATCTGTAAACTGGAGGGATGGACCGTGTTTGCTCCCAATCAGTACTTTGCAGGATGTTTTTATTAAGGTTACATTAGAGGAGGTTCTGTTGTCTTTAACTAAAGCCAATGTAAAACTCCTTATTTAAAATTGTATAATTTGCAGGTAATGCGTAGGTGAGTCCTATTTCTTTGCCACAGAGTGTTTTGAGGTCTTACCATGTCCATGTCATTATTTAAAAAAACCTGAAAATATGCCCCCTGGCTCCAGAAACACCCTGTGCCAGAGGATTGGCTGTACAAAGAGGCCCGTGGACTGTTCCTGGACCCAGAGGTGATCGACTGCACTTCTGTAGAGTTGAAGTGGAATGAACCAGACGAAGATGGGCTGGTCCAGTTCATGTGTGCTGAGAAGCAGTTCAGGTTTGTGACTCTGTTCTTCTGAAGGGTTCATATGTGGTTTCTTAACAAATGTTTCATGTACATAAAAGTTAATGGTAGTCTCTCTGATGCTATTACCTTACAGCGGGGATGCAAGCCCCAACCTCTTTAACCTATTTATCGAAGCTTTGGCTCAGGCAATAAGACAGGAGACAAAACCTACAGGTATAACTATTGGAGAATATGAATATAAAGTTAGTCTGTATGCAGATAATGTTTCGTTACAATACTGAATCCAGACTCTGTCTTAATGAACATGTTGGCAGTATATGAATCATTCTCGGGGTACATTCTTCATGTAAGCAAAACCCAGTTATGACATTGAATTGCACACTGACGCAGGAATTTATCTCCTGGTATAATTTCAGTTGATACTCAAAATTTAAATATTTAGGAGTTTATTTGACTAAAGATGAATAAATAAACAGTTATTTGATACTAATTATAGCGGGGTTAAAAAAAAATATATGAGCATCTAAGAAGATGGAGTCTCCTTCCTCTTGACTTGGGTGATAGAATCAGATCAGTTAAGATGAATATCCTCCTTAGATTGCTATACTTGTTCTCATCGCTCCCCATAGAAATTTCCTCAAAACAATTTAGGAAATGGAATATGCATATCTCACAATTTATATTGAATAATAAGAGACCTGAGGTAATATTCTCCACACTTCAGTTTCCAAAGGAAAAGGGAGGCATGGCTCACCCATCCCTAAAGGACTATTATATATCAGCCTGGTTGAGACCTCTGGTACACTGGTGTGATCTTTCTTATGAAGCTAAATGGAAGACAATAGAGTCCTCTCTAACAGACATACCAATCCAGTCAATCATAGGGCGTATTGATGGGGAAACGGGGAACACCACAGACGGACAGTAAATGGGTGAATTTATCTTTGAAAATATGGCTATAGGTTGTTCAAAGTTTTCAGCTTCAGAAACCGATAAAATTGCTCAAATAGCCGGCATATGACCCTGACTTTAAGCTGGCACTGTATGATTTTAGATACAGACAGTGGGTTTTCACTGGCATTACTTCTTTATGTAATATAGTTATAAAATAGAGACTGGTCAGCTTTGAACACCTGTGTCAGACTTAAGGGCTTAGTAAGCACGACTTATTCAGATATTTACAGCTCCGTGATTGTTAGCAAAGAGGTTAAAGACTCACCAGAAAGAACTGCCAATTGTTATCCAGCTGTTTGTTGATGCATACGGGTCCAGCAGTACCAAAGGCCTTATAGGTAGGTTGTACAATGGTATATTTTCATTAATAAGCACACTACTGCCTATGTGAAAAAACGCTGGGAAAAGACCTGGACATTGAAACATCTGAGGAGACAGGGATGAACGCTTGGGTACCACAGTCATCCACCAACAACACTCTGGTTTGGAGAGACTTTTGCTGGAAAAACACAAGATTTTTTTATTATCTCGAATCAAAAATACAAACAAATATGCAATTGTGGTGGTGGAGGGAGTGTGAAGAAACTTTAGCTGACGCCCACATGTTCTGGCTGTGTCCTCTCATTCTGAATTTTTGGAAGGAGGTTGTAGCAATTATTGCAAAGGTGTTGAGCTTTAGTGTTGACATCACATATCTTTATCTGGGGAGTCTCCCAGGGACTAGGTGAAGCTGATGAGTACCCCTAAAGACCCTGCTGGTAGCGAGCAAAAAGGCAATTACAAGGTATTGGCTTCAGAAATATACCCCTACTCTGAGGGTCGTCATTGGTATTGTAAAACAGCTACACCTCCTTAAGCAGATGGTTTATTGTTTAAGGCTTCAGAAGGAGCTACGGGAGAAAAGGTGGGGAAAGTGGTCCATTTACATAACTGAACAGAAAGATATTACATGATCGCATAATGTATGTTAATTTGTGACAATGTCTTATCTCTTTTTCTGTACACACTGTGTATCTCATGACCTCAGACTGCTTCTCTCTTCTTTCATGTGTTGTGCAAACGCTTCATAAATAAATTTGTTTAAAAAAAAAAAAAAGCTTCATGTCCGCTGCATGTAAACGCAGCAAAGCTCACCGAGACGTTATTTCTGGTGACTTTTTGTGTCTGTCTGATCGGAACAGTGAGGACCGCATTCGCAACGGCTGTAAGAAGATCGTGAAGAGCAGGCAGGGCAGTACTCAGGGCAGGTTGGACACCTTCTTCACGGTGACCGGCTCCCTGTCATCCAAACGCAAGGTAACAGCCTGCCTCCCCAGCGCAGCACTGGTCTCCGCGTGCTTCTCTACATACGTGTTTTTTGAACATTCTGCGTTCCGTTTTCCTGCCTCAGGAACCAGAGGCCAAGGGATCGGCCAAGAAGAAACAGAAGACGAGTGCAACTCCTGGGAAGTTCAAGAAAGGCAAATAACGTACCAGGAGGACGAGGCGGCTGCTGTGTGATGCTGCTGTGTGCTGGCCGATCTCTCCCTCTCTTGATTTTGAAGCAGACGACATTCTGCACAAAAAAGTGACTGAATTCTAGAGAGTAACTGATTAGATTTTAACCAGAGGACAAATTGGGTTCTAGCAATAAGCATTTAAAATATATATTTTTTTTGTTTTACTGATCTCAGTAGACTGTTGGCCTGTAAATGTAATGTGAACCTGAATAAATTTCTGTTGTACTTTATTTATTATTTCCTCCATGACTGTGAGAGAGTATCAGAGGACCCTCCCCACCCCGAAATACACACAGAGTCCATCAGCCAGCTCTAGCAACAGAGTTACACTATCTGCTTGATGATGTGGTTTGGAGTTAATGAGGTGATTGCCAGTAGTTCATACACTGGGCTTTAATTGTGCACAGCGGAGTTGGGGGGGTTGGAGATCAAATGATATGCTGGTGTTTGGGGTGGGTTTTACCTGTCTGCATGGATGCACTCCATTCTGGTCGTCTTCTGCCGATTGTTTAATGAGAAATCGTTTGAATCGATTTTGAAACATTTTTGCAATGATATACTTTCACGGTGGTGGTACAGCGGGTGATTTAACGATGAATTCCCGCGCAGTTTCACCGTATAGGGTTCAAAGCAATAAGCAGCAATAGTGGGTTTCCATCATAATGATCCTTACTGGGACATGCATGAACTCAAATCACTAATCCCTTTTAATTTTCGTCTGGTGGACAAGGTTATAGTTAAAACTACACTTCCCACTGTAGACCGGAGGACTGTGCTATAGAGAATCGGAAAGCCCCGAATGAAGGAAATATAGTTCGTTATTTAACTTTCATTTTCACTTTTTGTGCTGACTAACTGTGACTTACATTCGTCAAGACGATCGGACTCTAAGAACACAAAAGTGAGGCTATTAAATGTCCACGTTAGCTGGATAACTTACCCTAACAGATAATAATTTCATTTAGGTTATTATAGGGGTGTAAATATCTACATAACCGAGTTTACACGATGACTTCCTTAGACATCCGCCCCGAGTCGCAGAAACAGGTAAGCTTCTCTTTACAGCACATCATTCACAGTAATTCATTTTACCGCGATATTTACTTTTTGCATTCAGTATTTCGGGTCTTTATTGAATAATATTTACGAAGAAACGAAAATGAAAGGGTTTCGTTCAAGAACAAACTGCAACTGGCGTGTTCTGGTGTGTGCAGCGCAAGCTTATTTTTTGTTTCATGATTATTCAGGTTGATGACTTCTGCAAGCAGCTCACTAAAGAGGTGACCTTCCCTGCTATTTTCAGTTTACTGTGAAATCGGGTGACTTTGCCATCTCTAACCAGAATGTTTCTTTGCTGTTCATTATGCTTCCCAGGCAGAGTCGCTAGTCTCCACATTTTTCCCCCAGAAAATCGCGGAGATGGAGACTCTGCTTCAGGTAGGTAGAGGGAGGGTTGGGTAATCGTGACAGGCTGCTCTTATCACCGTGTTGTGTTGCGTCACCTTCCTGTAACCCATCTTCTGTGCCCCTTGAGGCGTCCCTCGGTGTTTCTGCAAAGGACCTCTCATCCCTGGTGGCCCCCCTGGACATCCCCATTCCTGACCCCGAAAAAGAGGAGCTGAAGAGGAAGAAGAAGGAGGAGGTGCGTTGTGTTTACATTAGCACCACATTAACATGGTCGTGATGTGCTTAAAATATCTTCATCAATGGACCTTCAGTTCGAGTGGTGCACAACTAAAGATCCAGAAGGTTCACATCATTTCAGGGAAAATAACATTTTCAGATATAGCTTTACCCATCCATGACTGGATAATTGTATGCATTGGCGTTCAGAGACACTTAATACAATATAGCAGGAAGTAGGGGTGTGTGATTTGACAATGTTGTGAATGATTTAAAAAGTCTCCATGATCTGCCTTTACTGCAACTGGATTGTTAGTATTGCTCAAAAGTGCACATTTACCAGCGGTGATTCTATGGCTCATACATGCAGCTAAAGTTGTTTACCAGCCAAATCCATTTCGACACACTAATAAACCGGTAACAGCAAACAGTAAGTAGTGCCTTGCTTTTCATCCTTTCTCCCTTTCGCAACCTTACCCTACATTGTAATGCACAACATGCGACACATTCCCTATTTGGCAACGTGGTGGCATGGTTGACATGGAGGAGCTGGTCCCTAAGAATAATTTGGCATTGGTGATATGGAACTTGTTTGGATTTTTCAAAACTGATATGGCAGAATCCACAGCTATTTTAAAGTAGAAGAATTAGTTTGATTGTACTGTTCAGTAACTTGCAAGACAGACTTAAAAACGTGGATCGTGATCCTGCATGAAAAAATTCTTGATATATTTTTGCCATATTGCTCCCTCCAATCAAGAACACTAGCAGAGACTGAGGAGAACCTTATATTAGTGTTATTTTAATTCTGATCATCATTCACTTTTTATTCCAAGAGAGAAGCCAAGGAAGGGAAGAAAGAAAAGGATAAAGACAAAAATAAAGAGGAGGAGGAGGAAGGTAAAAAAAATCATTACTCATTATAAATAGTAGGTATTGCAGTGGCTCAGTTGATATCAGTCACTTCACACGTGTGTGTGCAGCTTTATTGGTCACAGGTATCCACTGGAAACTGCACTTATGGTAACTGGCATATCTAAATCACCCACGGTGTATGATGGTGTGTTTGTGCTTATATGTGCTCTGTGATGGACTGGCATCCCATCCATGGTGAACTCCAGCCTTCTGTCCTGTGCTGTCTGCGATACATTCTTATTTTAGGTAGTTCTTCAGAACATTTGGGATTTGTTTGATTATGGATGCTCCATGTGTAAAATGAGGAGGAGTATTAGGGTATATGACTGCTCGGGAAAGGGAAAGGCAGGCACTGGAATTCTCTTGTGTGCACTGGTGCAGTGCCAGTGTGATGTACCTTTACCCCTCAGCTGTCTTACGTTGCCCCGGTGTAGTTCACGTTCTTGTGTTTCCCCACCTGACCTCATCGCTGGGTCCTATGTTGCCTGGCAGGTCCAACCTGTGGCCCAATCGCCACTAATGAGAGAGTGGAGCATCTGCTGAAGGAAGTGAAGCCGCACATCCAGACGCTGAAGGAGAAGCTGAACATTGTGAGTTTGCCCTCGGCTGCCCCATGGGCAGTGCCCGCCTTTCCCTTCCACATGAAAGATGGACAGTGCAGCACGACCTTAGACAGGCAGCCGAACATGAAGACTTAACTGTTCTTATGCCAAACTTTTCCTGTGTGTTTCAGGTGTCAATGTGGATCCAACTTCAGATTCCCAAGATTGAAGATGGAAATAATTTTGGTGTTGCTGTGCAGGTCAGTCTTCTTTGGTATTTATTTATTACTATATATAAAATGCCAAGTATTTTAGTGAGTTTAGAGATATTGAAATATTGATACATATTAATGGCTGTGTAAGTAGGAAATCACAGCCCAAATGGTAGAGGAATTTTTAAAAGTTTGTTTCTGTCAACCATATCCAGCAATGGAAAAGGATGTCGAATGTATATTTGCGTTACAGGAGAAAGTGTTTGAACTGCTGACCAACACTCGCACAAAAATAGAGGGATTTCAGACGCAGATCTCAAAGTAAGACTGAGGCAATGATTACAGTGAAAAACCATGTAAAGTCTGACACTGACCCTAAGCATGCAGAAAAGCACTCCGGGAAACCATCTACTGTACAGAGCTGCTTTGTGGCATCTCCATGTCTGCTGTCGTAACGCATTCTGGCTTTGTTGTCAGGTATTACAGTGAACGAGGCGACGCTGTGGCCAAGGCCTCCAAACAGCCTCATGTGGTTAGTACCAATCCGCCCTTCAGCGGTACAAACATCAACTTTACAGAGTGTATAAAACGAGTGACCATGTATAACGACGGTATTGTAATGCTGATGTGTAAAACAGGGCTCGCTAACCCCAGTTCTGGAGAGACCCACCCTGCACATCTTTGGGTTTCCTCTCATTTAATGCACAAGATTCTACTTCTCTGCTAATTGCCACCCATTTCTTCAGTTGAATCACGTGTGATGGATCAGGGAGTGAACTAAGCTGTGCAGGACTGGGACTCTAGGACACCTCTGTGCTAAGACAGGGTCAGGGAGAGAACTAAGCTGTGCAGGACTGGGACTCTAGGACACCCCTGTGCTAAGACAGGGTCAGGGAGAGAACTAAGCTGTGCAGGACTGGGACTCTAGGACACCCCTGTGCTAAAACATATTCATGCTAAAGATAGAAGATGTTGACATCATTTTAGCTGTGGTACCTGTATGTTTGCACTGTGTGCTGCGCCTGAGAGTTATACCGCTGTTTGATTTTAGGGTGATTACCGTCAACTGGTGCACGAGCTGGACCAGCATCAGTACTGTGAGCTGCGCGTTGTGGTTCTGGAGATCCGAAACACTTATGTAAGCCTTCACCTCTCTCTCACTTCAGACCAGTGCTGCCAGGGTTAGAGATGTCAAGGGTCTAACAGATTATTAAAGATGGGACTTTTCTGCAGTGTAATTTGTAAACTAACCGGAATACATGTAAACCACAACTGATTTTGTCGCCTTTGTTACTACCCCCAGGCCGTGTTGCATGACATCATCAACAAGAACTATGACAAGATTAAGAAGCCAAGAGGAGACTGCAAGGCTCTCATCTACTAGCACACACACAATCACACAGACAAGCGCAGACCCACAGAGAAACCAGACCCAGCAGGTAGCTTGTTAGCCACTGTCTGGGTAACTAGATACTTTGGGTTTTAATACACAGGCTCTCATATCACACAGCCCATGACTCTGCTGTATTTTGTTTAAATTTTATTCAGATTTACAAATAAAGTAGTGACTTCCCAGAACAACACTGAGTGTCCTCAGAAAATCATATTGCTACACCATCTAGTATAAAAACCACAGAAGCCTCCAGAACCAGCTGCCAACAAGATGTTTTCTTCATTACACCATTCTCAGTAAACATCAGACTATGAAAGTCCTGGTCTCGTGAGACGCTGGAACCACCACATCTCACACCAACAATTACACCACATTTAGAATCACTTAGATTAAACATCGTGGTCTTTATATTTCAGTGTTGAACCATATGTGAACATTCTGATCCTGTCTGCATGATGTATGCATCAAGATGCAATTTCATTATTTGCTTTTTGGAGGAACACACAAGTGTACATACCAAAGTACTCATTGAATATACACATTTATTTTTAAATGTTCAGCAATTACATGATCTTCTTCAGAAAAACTTTCAGATTAGCAGAAAATGGAGCTTGTGTAAACACATATTTGAGGCATTGTGTAGTTAAGTTCATGCAACATTTTTGCTATTGTTCCTCCCACATTACCTGTTCAGGGATTCCTGATAATGACTTATTGTTGTATTTTCTGACTCCAGTGTCCACTAGCAGCATGAGACAAAAAGTACTACATGATTCAATAGCTAACGCTGATTTAAAAGAATTTAAAATCAACACTACCAGTATCTGCTACATATTTCCTGGAATTTGGCTAACTAGCCAATCTATTTCGTTTTATCTGACCCAGATTGCAAGATTTCTGTCACAATATGTTAGCATTTAATAATTCCTTGAAGTGTTCTGGGCAATATCTTTGCAAGTAGACATTCATTTTTCCTGGGACTCTTTTATCACCAGACAGACCTAAAAAAGAAAAGGAGAAAGAGGGATTACTGGAACACTAGCAGGCCGACTAAAAAAAACAGATAAAATGAATAGTCGTTACAAAAAGAAACAGTCAAAAACTGGTCTTAACTCTAAGTGCATTAATATGGCTAGAACCTTTTTTCCCTGAACCAGGAACTCTTGTCGCGTTCACACTGCAGGAACTCGGCCCGATTGTAGTTGCTCAGAGGGAGTTCTGGAACCATTTTATAGTCCCTACTACAGACCAGGGGAGGCGCTTTCATTATGGGGAGGCGCTTACAGCCATACTTGCTGATTGGTTGGCGTTAAGCACCAACCACTAACATGGAAGTTATGTGGAAGTGCGGAAAAAAAGAGATGTGGGGGACCAAGAACTGAGCAGATGGAATTATTTTTGTATCTCAATTACATTTAATAAATTCATTTATTAATACATTAATACATTTTTTGGTTGTCTTCATATTTCTGCATTGGAAAGTTTGACCAACAAATATACTTTTGTCTAATGCTGGTGTCAATGATGAAACTTGCCGGCGGGATAAAGTTATGTCATTTTTTACTCCTTGGAAAATGATCAATCTGCTGGCCATATTTAATAAGAATCATGGACATGCCACAAGTCATATAAGTAAAATTATATGTGTAGTTTAACTTACAAACTTTTTGCATCTCCCATGCTTATTTAGCATAAACATCCCAGTTTTGTTGTGCGGTGTGGAAGTGACACATGAAAATGACCAGGAGCTACAAAAGTTAATGATCGAGACAGCCCAGGAACTTGTAACCAGGGACCAGGTTCCTGAACTTCAGTGTGAAAGCACCTTATACAAGATTAAAGTCCAAAGTACAACACGAGACACTGATAATGGTCTGTGTGTCTCACCCAGCCTATGGGCAGTCCTCTCAATCTTCTCCAGCGCAGAGTGCATCTCTTCTCCGTCCAGAAGCAGAACTTCTATTTCTCCAATGCAAAACCCAAAGTCAGCTTGATCTAGATCCACCCGCACTCCCCTCAGGTCGGTGTCCCCGTCAAGTGTGAACGAACACCGGTTGGTGGTGAACACGGCAAACGGCAGCAGGTTAAGGTGGCCCAACCACGACGGAACACCACTTTCACCCGATTCTTCCATCTCAGGCTTCATCTCCGTAGCTGCCCTCTGCTCACATCTGTTAGCATTTTTCTGCTCTTCATCCTGCTCAGCATCATGCTTTTCATCCCCACTACTCTCCTTTATGACTGCTTCTACTTTAGCTATAATCTCAGGGAGGCTGGTTATCTCTCTGTAACGAGAGCACAGGCCCAGTTCTGGGTTCCCACTTTCCTGCGTCGGACATTTGAGTTCCCATGATCCCTGCCGGCAGCGCAGCCAGACATCTCTGAGGGTGAGGTGATGGCCCGGGGTATCAAAATACTTATCTTCGAACTGGCACTGTCCAACACACACCGCTGCAGAGAAAGACAAGTCAGACTTACACAGAAAGAGACATTTATGATGCAGTTTCTCAGATCTCTTCACAGAAATACTGTACCAGAGTCTGACTCCTGGACACACCTCCAATTTCTCTTAATTTGTCCTGGATGTTGGCATCACACACAAACTTCCTCTCCACTTCCACACTCATCGTATCCTAAGTAGAAGCAGTTAAAAAAAGAGAAAAACAACACAAAATTAACATTTCGGCAATCAAGCAAGTCTGATTTGAAGTATTAATTGTAGAAAATATAGTCTGTTAAGATTAGTACATACAAAAATAAATTTAAAATATTAAGTTAATAAAATCATAACATCGTTCGCTAATTTCCCAAACCGTTGCAAACTCCAGTTTCCCAAAAATGCATGCTGACTAACGAATACTAATTAAAGAATGATGTTACCATAGTTTATTTTTTACGTGCTAGATTGTAATACGACCAAATTAATGTATACATCACCGGTAATAAGAATGCAAACTGTACCTGTGACCGCGGGATTTCAAACTGGCGGAGCACGGACAGCTACTACGCCGACCTTATCTTATCGGAACTATCGACAGGTGAGTTATGCGACTAAGCCTCAATCCATCAAAATATACAAACAGGAAAAAATAGTATAAACAACTGCCCTGTCTGGTATACTTTTAACTTAAATAAATTGCCAATGATATAAATCACAATAAAATCAAAACTCCTTTAAGTGGCAGAGGGCGTCGGGGGCTAACGGAATGCATCGTGACGTACGTGCGTCATGCGTCATTTCATGCGCCTCTGACTCCTCCCACCACGGCAGACGTTCCCCGTGACCTACGAGAGCCTACTGAATACAGCCGGACCATTTTGCTAAAAGGATGATACTTCGCGTGTCTTGAGATGGTGGCGTTTCCTTTATTTATGAGTTGTACTAAATAAATATCAGCGACTGAAACTCTGGTTTATTTTTTTCCCACCAGTACAAATGACGCAGGCCTGCCGCATGTTGGCTGCCCCCCTTAACACCATTGTGTTTGTAATTAACATCTCCACACCTCCCAAAAGTCCACTCCTATCGACGTAGCTGACGGCTCCTTTTCTAGGTGCTCGTCAGATTCTCTGGTGCTGCATTTCCTTCCCAAACAACGAACCCAGACGCTCGTAGCTGCAGCGTACTTTCAGCTAATTTCTCGCAGCACCTGAACCTGCAACCAGCAGGTGGAACCTATTCAGGGGATGGCGGTGCCACCGGGACGGCCCAAGGCTTCGTTGATTCAGACTTCATGGGTGCTCACGATTCACCTGCAGCAGAACGTAAGGTTTCCATTTTAAAATCCATGTTATTTTGTGAGTAAAAAGTGTTGTTAGCCGTTGATAGCGTTTCCAGAGACGGCTGTGTGAACGTAGTGTACCGGGCAGGTGCAGCAACACATGACATGGGGCACGAAGAAGAACAGTCCCATGGACTGTTATAAAAGCAAAACAAAAAATTAATGTACTAACTTGGGACATCAAGATCAAATAGGATGCAGAGCCACCAAACCAGCAATAGACTCGGTGCTAATTTTTTGCACACCCCGTACAGTGCAAGACGTACTTCATTTATAACCGTTTAACCGATTTATCTTTCTCTACTGTCAATCTTTCCAACTTCTAAAGCGATGTACTTTTGCAGTATATCGAAGGCGTTTCGATCATTATTATTTCGATCGATTATTATTATCATTTTTATTATTATAACTATTGTTATACCCCCAAACCTCCGGCGCTACTACCCCAAGGTGTAAACTTTCCAGCTAAAGGAGGGCAAAATAGAGGTTGTAGGAGACGCTAAACTATAGTGTAAATCGCTCATTGGTAAATCATGGGATAGAAATATCTTTTATTACTGTTCAGCGGATTTTGCGGTTTAACTTCACAGTATTATGCATTTCCCTTCATCTGTCGGGAAAACTGTTCTGTGTTTACTAACAAAGAAGTGGGGAAAATATGGAAAAGGGGGGAATAGGAGGAGGAGTGGGACGGGGGGAAGGGCGATGGACACACGCGGAGGAAAAAAAGAATGAAGGAGGGGACACAGGCTGAGAGAGAGACAGAGAGAAGGGGGGAAGTTCTGAGAGTGGAGCACGCTGCAGTGTGTCGCTAACCAGGTAAACACCTTAATTAGATTGCAATTTTAACTCTTTAACTGCTCTCTGGGCTCCAGTAACGACATGCATTTATGAGAGGCCATCATGGTACACTGGGACAATGTTAAAGAGGAAATCTTAAAACTAGAGTCTCCCTCTGTTTGGTTGCTCCCAGTTTGATCGATTCTCAGCACCTGGATTAGTATGTCGGAAAAACTTTTCACCAGATGAACCGTGAGGGAAAAAAAATATTTGCATTGATATTTATTAAATACATGCATAATTAGACCGCGCGATGATTGGTGGGGTTGCAGAGGCTCGAGATGGAGTGCGGGTAGAGGGGTGTTCGGATATGTCCTTTGCGCCTTTTAAGGCACGGATTCCGGGCATGGAGCCGCTAGAGGCCTCGGTCTCCTACCAGGACAGCGGCCTGTGGGGGGCGGGTTGCCCGGCCGCCTGTGCACCGGCACCGTTCAGAGGAGGAAACTACAATCGCAGCTTTGGTTGGGAGGACTGAGAGAAACTCCACGCTGTCGTTTATTCATCTTCAAGTCATGAGACTTGCCACGGTAATTCATTTACGCACCTACCTAAATGACACTGCATTCTATCGTCTCGGCTTCCTCTTAATATTGTCATTTATTAACTGGTAATAATTATAATGAAAACGTATGTACTGCTCTGTCAAGCTAAAATAGGAAAGGTTGGCTTTTTTGTCAGTCGATAATTTGAAATGTATTTTAAAATTTGTCCTTTATTTTTATTTCTTGTGTAAATGGAGCGTAACTGTAAAGCAGATGTCCTAATGCGTGCCTGAAGCACCCCAGAGGGGACCACAACCAGAGACTGTTAGTAATTTAATTTTACAAAGTATAATTATGTCTTCACTGCTTTCATCTGGGTCTTTCTGTAAGTTCAGCTGTTTAGGCAGTGGGTAGGACAGCTCTGCTTTTCTGGGGTGTCTGTGCAAAAATCTGTCATCCAGGTTACTGGTGCTGCTTGAAAATCACGTGGCGATTTTGATGTCCCCAGAATTGCTGTTAGATAATAGGCAGGAATTTGGTTAGAAGGCAGGCTGGGGTGCTGTTCATTGATTTTTTTTCCTTTATAGTTTTTGTGGAGTGTAATATATAAACTATAATTAAGGAATGTTCAGGAGAATTCCAGTTATTACGAGTTCTTCATGCTTGAAAACTGAGTAGGTATTTAATCTGATACTGTCAGCCTTTTGAGTGGGAAGGACTGTTTATCTCAAGTTAAAGGATGATTTTCTCTGAGATGATTTCTCATGTTTTGCACTGAAATGCAGACAGTAGTAGACTGGCCTCACTGTAAGGTTTTGGTGTCTTTAGCATGTTTTTTTTGAGTGAGGCAATGGTGGCGTTTGTTTTTCTGAATGCTAGGGTTTGCTTTTGCTTCCAGAGGCTCTCTGTAGGAGTCTAACACTACGTGCGTAGGTCAGAAAGATGGACCAAGTGGGCTGGCTTGTGTAACAGAATCTGTCCCTCTGTTAAATAATGCATTAATGCGCTCGATCCCCCCTCAGTTTGGGGACCGGCCTGACCTGACCGCTGCTCCTTGCCGTTTCTCCGTCTTGGTGGCATGTGGACCTCCACGTCCTCTCCTGCCATCACAGTGGCCATGGTGTCCCACCCAAGGTCCTAATTAACCTGGATGAGATTAGAAGGTTAACCACCACGCGAGGATGACCAAAAGGGACTGGAGTGTAATGCACACATGGTCATTCGGTGTAAAACCTGCCGCATGTGTCAGAAGTATGACCCTACTGATGAAAACATCAGAAATGGATAGTTAAGTTGCTCTTTTGTCAGTATTGTAGTAACTGATTTTTATATGTGGGTGCCAATTGAGTAGTTTCCCTGGTATGATGGATGTTTGTCATCACTGTGAGAATGACCCCATCAAAAAATGTCTTCCCACTCTGAATGAAAATTATGTTTTTGGTCTCTTGGCTTCTGACATGTTTGCTTGCTAATTGTTTACAGTACATGATTAGTTGGACACTGAAATATGGGCATGCATACTTTCAACGCACTTTGTGATCAATTGAGAATTGACTGATCAACTGTTTCGGCACCCCTGATCTAAAATCTGTTCCACTTCAATGTACCGTTTCATGCTCACTGTGAACTGTTTGTGGTTTAAATACATTAATCCCAACAACCAAATTACTAAAACCAACATACAACATTGTCTCCTTTCTAGTTTTTCCTAGTGAGTTTCAAAACCTTTTCATGAAGTCTAATAATTACATTTGCATTATGACAGTTCATTTGAATAAGTAGGAAGTCCTTGGTTCATTCCTGTCCTACGATTTCCAACAAAGCTATAAATTTATAAGGATGGTGCTATTGCCCTGCTCTCATTCTTGTATTTACATTTTTGTTCTGTTTTTCCACGTATCTGTGTTATTCAGTAACTCCCCTTTCCCCTTTGTACAGGCTATACCAGTATAGAGAGACCATTCTGAAGACAAAGCTAAAGACAGGTGGGAATATATTTTTTTTTCCCCATCTCAGTCCATCTTTGTTGTCCATTCCTGTCTTATTGTATAACATAAGAGTATATCAGATGGCCTCCTATTTCAGTGTTCTTGTGTGACATCTCTCCCTTTCTGTCAGACACACACTGAACTTCATAAGACATCTGAACTGCACAAAAGCCCCACAAGAACAACCTTGAACTAGATGAGTTTCTGTGTCCCAGAAGTCTTAAGTGTAACGCGTTCCTGGAGATGTTCTCTCCTAAAAGGAAATGGAGTGTCCGTCTCTGTCGGATGCAAACAGGATCTTCTGAAAACCATGGTGAAGATGACACTAAAACCCCTTCAACTTCCTGCCCAAAGCTAAATCGGTCTCCTGGTTACACATCAAGCAAACCCTATCAGTGTGCAATTTGCTGCGTATCCTATAGCTGCTCCATCAGCCTGAAGAGTCACCTGAGGTCAGTATTGCACCAGACGCGCAGCAGAAATGCTGACCGTCCATCTAGCTGTACAACAGAGAATTTGAGAAACGCTAAAGCTAACACCTCTTCTACAAACTGTGCTATAAACTCTGCAACCAGTATGTCCACTTCACCCTCCATAACGCTCTCGCTCCACAATGCCAGTGCCTCCACCATCCCTCTGCCTCGAGTCACATCGCAGCAGGAGTTTATGTCCCTGTCCATTAGCAGCCTTCAGACGCAGAACCAGAATCTAAATCCAGATGCACCTGGTGAAGTTTTGAATCCGAGTTGGAGTTCTGCGCAAGTTGTCTTGGGAGAAAAAAACCATGCCATACAGAATTTGGGACTATCAGTAGAATTTTCTACAGCCCACTCAATCTCATCTGAAGAAAAGTTGGTAGAAGAAGCAGAGGACATTGCAGAAGGTGTGGATGAGATAGTATATAAAAAAGCCAGTGACAGAGTGCATTTGGAGCCAGAGAATGCAAACCTGTCACTGAAGGATACATATGCAGGGCAGAAGATAAAAGAGGAGTGTGCAGGGAGCAAGGGCATTGGGAAAAGAAGTCCCCTAAAATATACCAAGAAGGGGGGCGTTCAGGATGGAGAAGAAAATGGGATGGGTGGAGAGAACACAACAGACACAAAAAATCACGGAGTGCAGATGCAATTTAAACTGTGCCAAAATAGTGAAAGGCAAATTGCAGTACCTTGTGAAGTGGTTCCTCAAAGTCCATTGGCATTCCAAGCTACTCATGACACAGTCCTTCCTCAGAATATCCCACTGCCTCATATCACATCACCATCCAGCAACACTCAACTTAGTACCACAAACTTTCAAATTACCCTGAGACCCAGCAACTCTCACACTGAGATAAGCGCAAAACATTGCTTAACTGAGAGTCTTGAATTCAGCCCTGATGACAGTGACGTAAAACCACATTTCATACTGCCTGGAACTGATTCTAAACCCTCTGAGGTGGCTCATCAGGATTATAGTGTTGTGGATCTGAGATCTTCCCAAACCAAACCGTTGAGGCTGTCAGACTTTCAATCACAGGTGTTACGGGCTTTCCTTGAGTCCAAGAGCCAAGCAGATGTAACTGGCCCTTCCCAGCAGGATTGTGAGGAACTGGCCAGGGAGGTGGGACTCAGTGTGGTGGAGATCCACAGGTGGTTTGGGGATCTTCAAAAGACTAAAGAGCAACAGAATAGCATACAAGGGAAGGATGACTTTTGTCCATTCTCTATGGTAATTGACCACAGTAAAGATATTAAGAAGAGGAACCATGATAAAAATGTAAACAGAGATCTTGGAGGCCAAGAAAACTTCTGTCACACTTCTGAGTCAAACCGGGAAGAATTTTACACTGCAGCCACTGTAACAGATGAGGAAAGTCAAAACAGCCTTGAGCAAGATGAACAAAGCAACCTAGCCAAACTAGGAAATCATGATGAGGAGGAAGTTACAGGGGAAGTAAAGGTACCCCCTTCAGATGAAGACGAGAGCCTAACTTTCAGGAAGAGAAAGTGGAGGAGCAACATGATTGTAGAACAAGAACTGGTGAATATTAAGAAGGAGAAGCTGGATCCTAATGTAAACCTAGAGTTGGGAACTCTGTCTGACTCCCCTGCTCCTCCAGTCTCATTTGTGCGGGGCAATCTGTCCAGGATCACTACTGGTGCCTCTCTTCCTTTTTCCATTGCTCCTTTCATCACACCATTTTCAAGTCATCATATTCTGTCACTACCACCTTCGGTAGTTGGATTGGGGATTTCTAAAGGTGCCAAACCAGATCAAGGAAAACGCCCAATCCTACCGAGACCACTAGCCACTCACCCCTTTTGTGATCCCTTGAAGATGCCACTGCTTGCCAGACACACACCTCCATGCCAAACCCTGTATGGCAAAGATGACAATGAGTCTGCCCTAGACCTCAGCGTTGGAAAGAATTGCAGCCCAGTGTCAGCTCCATCCACTTCTACATCTGCTAATAAGATTCCAGAGCAAAACCAGTTATTCAAGGGGCTTGGATTGAATGCAGTAACAAAGGGCGCTCCTGAAACATCAGATCTTGTTGTCGTCCATGTCCAACCTAAGGGTACATTTGCAGCGTCCATGTCTCTCAATGGCAGCATTAATAAAATAAACAAGGGCATCAAGACTGCAGAGCAAATCAATAATGGTAAGAGGGAAAAAGAGAGCAAAGGAGAACAGCAAGAAGAGAGGAAGTATACTAGTAGAGATATTCAACTATTACGGGGGCGTTCCAGAACAATCATTCAACCTGAACAGTTAGATGTGCTCTATGGTTGCTACTTCAAAGAACCAAATCCTGCAAAGCATGAATTTGAGCGGATATCAGAATGGGTCAAACTTCCGAAGAGGGTTGTCCAGATTTGGTTTCAGAACATGAGAGCTCGTGAACGGAAAGGGGAAGTCCGCTTTCTTGGTAGTGGCACATTGGCAGCTGTGGGCAAGCCTCTGATAAAGTTCACCTGGCCACTTTCATCACCAGTCTTATCTAGACGCACCACTCCAAACACGGGTGACCGCAAACTCTGTAGGGTAACAGCAGATGTTAGTTTAGCGGACGCTTGTCTAAAAAGACCACTTGCTAAAGATGTAGAGAGAGAGACCAAAAGCTTTGCTAATGCAAAACTTATGACTTGCTCCTCCTCAGATGTCAGAAGTCTCACAGTGTCAAAGACTGGCACACAGCTATCTTCTCCTAAGGCTAAATCCTTTACCAAAGCCTCAAATTTCTCTATCCCATGTGCAATAATAGAGACTCGCTCACCTCAGAAATGCAAGACAGACAAAGATGATGAACTGCATGATAAGGTAAAGGAAAATAATGAGGAAGATGAGCCAGAGAGTCATATTACTGGGCCAGGATCTACCAGTGGAATGGCACCAAAAGTACCTCTAACACCTGTGGGCAAGCACTCTGATTCTCAAAAACAATGTGGTCTCAACAACTCGACCACCAAAACTGCGTTAAGTATGAACACGCCAAATGAACAGATGGGGTTCCCCTCTCACAATTATTTATCCAGAATCTCAATGTCAAGTCCACTTGTGTTCCCATCCAATCCAGGGATACAATGCAATAGCAACCTGCAGCAATGCGTTCCTCGCCGACCACGGACTCTCCTTACCAACCTGCAACTGTCCATTCTACAGTCATGCTATGAGATATGCCCTCATCCAAATGCAGCAGAGTGTGAGGTAATGGGCTCGGAGCTGAAGCTGCCTCAGAGAGTGATACAGATATGGTTCCAGAACACCCGAGCAAAGGAGAAGCGCTGGTATCTCCAGCAGGAAAAGCAGGTATGACCCATCTTGCTAACTGTGCAGTTTGGTACTATCATAGGTATTTGACGTTGATTGTATGATATATGAATGTGTTTTCACTCTCCTCCTCTTTCTTCTTTTGCAGTTGCTTGATACAAAGGACATGTCATCCAGAGTAAACTTTGGTTCAAGCGGCTACCTTGAGTACAGAGCACTTCGGGCTAATCGTCCCATCTTACCCAAACCAGTTCAGTTCACGCTGCTGGTATCATCAGGACTCTCTGATGTGGGCCAGTCAAGTCATGAGGCTCTAAAGGGAAGGTGTGAGGTATGCAGAGTTGGGTTTGAATCCAGAGCAGCGGGAAGAGTTCATGTCTTTTCCTCTCAGCACCTATCTGCGTTGAAAGCCAGCAACTTTGGACAGTTACCCTCCCATGTTAGCAAAGGTACTAGCATAGGTTCTGGTACTGTTTCTGGATTGCCAGTGGTTTCACCTCTCTCTCCAACCAGTGGTACAAGTTGATACATTGATTTTAAGGTGCTGAAAGAGACCATGGACCCATGGAATCTTCGTTTTTCAGTGGAGAGAAGCATTTGTTTTTATATTCTGTTTGACATCTGCAGGATCCAGCTTAGTACTAATTGAGTGGTACATTGCTAATAGTATTAAAATTCCACATACACAGTGGTGTCATTTTAACCTGGTCCTGGGTTCTGGTCATATAAGTAGCTTTCTGAAAATATGCTGAGCTGGAGTGAGGCAGAACTAGGCTAGAATTTGGGCTGTAAGGTTTTCCTTTTTTCTTCTTCCACTAACAGCAGGAGCTGAATGCTACTTGCAGGGTGGGAGGAAAATAAGAGCCCAGTTTTAATATAGTGGGTTTTTTTTAAAGTGGTTTTGTGCTTTTTAAAACACAAAACATTTGCTTAACTGTTGTAAACTGTCAAATAAGCACAAGTTATATCAGATAAAATATGCAGTCCTTGGACTATAAACCAGCAATATGTTAACTCTGGATTTAAGAAGTAAAATGTAACCATCAACCAGTCGTTCCAATGTTGAGAATGGCTAAGCTTAGTTAAGTCTATTTAAAATGCCTTTTCTGAATTATTTGAGCTAACACTTTTACCACATTCCCTAGGTTTACCTTACTCAATTGATTGGTCAACAGCTGTTGCAGCTGTTGCTGTATATAGACACAGAGTATTGAGACCAGTGGCCTGCGAACATGAAGCGCTTTTCACTTTACAAGATGCATGTCAGCTCAAGGTGGCATGGTGGTGCAGTGGTTGGCGCTGTTACATGTGTGTGGAGTTTGCATGTTCTCCCCGTGTCGTCGTGGGGTTTCTTCCGGGTACTCCGGTTTCCCCCCACAGTCCAAAGACACGCTGAGGCTGATTGGAGTTCCTAAATTGCCCGTAGGTGTGCATGTGTGAGTGGTTGGTGTGTGAATGTGCCCTGCGATGGGCTGGCCCCCCGTCCAGAGTTGTTCCCTGCCTCGTGCCCGTTGCTTCCGGGATAGGCTCTGGACAGCCCCCCCGCGACCCAGTAGGATAAATGGGTTAGACAATGGATGGATGGATGTCAGCTCAAAGAGGAAGAGAGGCTTCTTCACTTGCATCATTAATTGAAAATCTCACCCAGCAATCATATGACTTGACAATTTCTGAGACTAATGTTGCCAGTGTGACGGCAGCGTGTTTAATCAGTTGCTTAAAACGTGAGTTTGTAGCGGGCTGCTTATCTGGTGTCAAATCGTCCTGGAAGGCACACATCCAAAAATAACTAGGGGCCAATGGGAAGTACTAGGTATTCCTATGAAAATCCAACCTGGTTCTAACTGCACACTGCTGGTCCACCTTCTCTGGCGTTACTCAGGCTTGTTAATTCTACCCTCCAGATGTGCTTAGCTTAATAACTTGGTGAAGGCCATGTATGGATGGATTATGGAGCTGTGAGGAAGTAACCCGTGTGAAATCCAGTCCCAGGCTTGAGCTGGTTCCTCTCCTGTACACACTTGTGACAATTAGAGACAAAAGCAGAGTATGAGGTGTTATGGGTACAAGCTTGAGGTTCCCACGTAAACCGTTCTGGCTTTATTTATCCGAGAAGCCTAAGTGATGCATTTTTATCACATCATAAAGTATCAGCCTAAGATCTGCTACTGTTTTTACCACGAAGTCTGGGGAGACAGATCCCTTCACTGAACACCAAATAACCATATACAGCATATGCAGCTCACCACCGCAAAGTCACACCCTGGAACAAAAGATAATTGAGCCAAAGTCTTGTACTACATATAATTAAAAATATTTTTGTGCCAATTTAGGAAATATTGTGGGAAAATGTGTGTGTATAATATGTCAACTTGTAAATTAAAATCATTCTTTGCAAATCCTTCTCTTAGTCAAACATTTTCCAATTTAACAAAGTTAAAGGCATTCTTCATACTTCATTGGCAGTAGTCCTGACAGGCTTGTTTAAACCAGTACCAGACTGTGAAAAGAGAGCAGGGGTTTGTATATATTATTACATTTTTTTCTCCCCTGAGGTATTCTAATGTATTAATGAGGTTGGGGCCATTCTGGTATACTGTGAGGTAGCAGACTGACTCACCTTTGGATATGTAATACATTACTGCAAAAGACAAAATGAACAGTCAGATGGTGGTGAAAAACTATGGGATATAGAAGAGTGCATATTTTCATTTCATTAATAAATTTAAATACAGAGCATTTTAAATTCTAGTATGGAAATTGTAGATTTTCTTATTCTCATTGAAAAACCAAAAAAAATATTTTCTTTTAATACAAAATATCGACTCGAAATATCGTGTGGAATGGATTTAACTGATTACCTTTTGTATTTATTATCCAGACATGGTAACATCACCTTATATTGATGGCAATGATAATACGAAGTCATTTTATGACGTCTCAAAGTATAATGTTCTGTAAATCGCTGCCAACGGGGAAGCGTAGCTCTGCTGACCAGCAGCGGCGCTGTGCTCAGAGCCTGCAGTCAGTCCTTCAGTGGGACGCCACGCTGTGCCGAAGGGGTGTGACGCTGCCTTCGCACGATGCTCTAATCGGTTTGTCTAATCACTTTGCTTTTATTGCATTTGCTTAATATATGTTTTTAATTAAATGCTACTATCTGCCCTTCCTAAGCAATGACTTGAAGTTGAACTTGGGATGGGTTTGTTGGCACTGCTGGAATATTCTCCGAAATTCTTCTGCTCTCTGCCATGTGTTCTTTGGTTCATGCTAAAAGAAATAAAACTGTTTGATTGCATTGTCTGGTTCCTGTCATTTTGGATAGTCACCGATTGTTATTTGAAGTCCATCTCGATTTTTTCTCTGATTTGAGCTAGCTGTTTATTAAATGGATCTCAAGTAATGTGAATTAGCTTATGTTAACTCAAAATAACTGCCTTCAAAATAACCGTTTGGTGTACCTATTACCTGCATTTGGCTGGAGATTATAAGCAGGTTTAAATTGATATATCTTCAGTCTAAAGATTAAAATGAAACGAAAATACTCGTTCAACCTGCAGTTTAAAAATGCTGCTAAACTTGGTCCTCTAATCTGTCTGGCTAAAGGTAGAGATGCTGCAGATAAAACGCAGAACAAATAACGTGAAAAATGAACATATGACGTGCACATATCGTCTGTTCTACATTGTAAAAAGGATTATTCACGATATAGGGTGAATGCTTACACGAAAGACGAGGGCAAAGACTAAAATTGCGTGGAAGAGCAATGTTAAACAACCATTGTCATTGCCAGCAGAAACCCATCTCGGGCTTTGTGGTGGAATTTTACTTAATTAGGATTTTGATAGGTTACAGGTACAAAAGAAAAATGTACATTATATTCTTAACTGTTTACCCTTTTAGCTTTCCGCGATATACATATTTTACCAGTGTATTTTAAAGAAAGATCTCGGGATTACCCCGTAATGGATGTTCACGGCTGAGTGGGTCGAACCTGGCATTATGGCCAGAGTATTTCAGATGTTTAATGAGCACTGCTGTGGTGGAGGTAGCGCTAATGGGACGAAGCGGATGTAGGCGGTGATTGACATTTACGTCGTCCAATTAGCACTTCAACGGTACGACGAAATCGCCCTGAGTGTTGACATGACCTGGTAGCAGGCCAATGGTATCGCGCAAGAATGCTGAGGGGTATGTCTGGAATGCTGAGCGAACCAATGAACAACCCATTTGGTGACCGCAGTAGCGGGAAACCCCGCCTCCGGTTTCCATTTCTGTTCCAGGAGTCACGGCGCTCGAGAGGAGAAACCTTCGGGGTTTTTAATTTTTGGGGGGGAATTTGTTGGGTTTCTAATAAGCACAGCCGCATATTACTTCATGTGAGTTCTAAAGTGTGCTGAATTGAAGACCTGCACAAAGGGACAATCGATACTGCGAGCCGAGCCCTCAGCCGGCGATTTGGGTATTTTGTATACGATTCGGCGTCGCCGGCCGCTTCCCGCCGCTTTCCCTCCCGCGTGAGCCAATACCCGTAGTGCGACCGTGAGGCGCGTCGGATCGGCGGCGTCTGGCCATGGCGGAGTTCGGTAACGGACTAACGGAGGAGTCGCTACTAGACTCCGATCCGGGACACCCGGAGCTGGAAGATACAGGGGTGGGCGACGAGGAGCCTGGTCTGGATGAGGGAGAGGCCTCTGTGGAAGATCCGGTGAGTATGGGACGCCCCTTCTTAGTGGTAATACGCGTGGCTCTTCTTTCGTGCGTCTATTAGCTCTAGTTGCGAACGGTCTATATTTCGGCTGTGATGTTTATCTCGCGCTGCTCCTCGTGCAACTGGAGCCGCTTGCTGGGGCCCTCGCGCCATTGTGGCTCAGCCATGCTCACCGTCTCGGCGCTGCTTGGACGCACGGGTCGCCATTTTGGCGCAGCGACGCTGTCGGTTTCCCTGCGCCAGATCTGCCTATCTTGTGGGAGGGGGGAGGCTTCGCTGCAAAAATGCGAGACTGAATTGTGAGAGACAGGGGGCGAGGGTAGGACAGGCCGCCATTAGTAGCTGCTGCAGTGTGAGTTTGTCCGCCTGCAGAGAAAGGACTGGCTCACGGTAAAGACGCCTCTCTTTGCCGCGGGAAATACACACCCTCTGCCTTTCGTTCTGGAGCTCAGAACCGGGATGTTTTTAATTAACGTAATTGCGAGAGGAAGGCTGAGGGCGGATGAGGGATGCCCTGCTGGAGGCGCACTGGCGTTTAGGTGCGGTGGTTGCGCCAGACTCATTACGGATGATTGCTGCCTGTGCGATGGGGGGTGGAGTTGAGATGCAGGGTCGGGACGGTGGTGGCCGCGCGACCCTGGCTGGTCTGGACGGAGGCGTTTGTAAGGTCCGCCCTTTGGTGGTAGGCTGAGCAGTGATGGGTGACCCGATGGCTCTTAATGCGTCCAGCACGGAGCATAGCGGGGATGTGCACGGGGCTCTGCAGCCGGCTTGTTTATGGCATCGCTGCAATCTGGACTGATATGCGGTGCCCTTTCTCCGCTAGCTTAGGATCTCAGTCTGTTCTTCAGCGCTTGCAAATGGCAGATGAATCACACCTCAGTGAAACTGTAGTTGATCGGGGGATGAGGAATTACAGGGCAAACCTGTTGTCAAAAGCATCGATGCGGATGATCTGTTAATATATGACCAATCGGTTTTCTGGTCCTCATCGGGAGAATCAGCCCCTCCTGACCGCTGCGGCTGTGCCTCATTAGAACGTGCTTTGGAGCAGGTACCGCCGAAATAAGAGGGTAGAGGAGCAGCTGGGTCAGCTTGCACGGCCCTGCAATGCAGCACAGACTGTGTCCGCATGGATGGGGGGGGACCGGCAGGATCTTCTACAGCCGTCTGTGGCAGTGGTCTTCCTGTGCTGCCCAGGTGGCTCATAGCCATTCGAAAGATGCACTGTTCAATGTTGGCAGGTTACAACCACTTGGATTGTTAATCCATCCTGATCACCGCAGTCCAGCTTGGTAGATGTGGTCTTAGCTCATTTCTCCTGCCGGTGGTTTACTTAGATATGTGGTGGTTGTAGGTGCGCGGTGTCACTGCAGATTCAAATGTAGGACCATGCTGATGGAAGCTATGTAGCCCATGGTAGTGTTACATTTACACTGTAACCTCTGTGCAGGAGCTGGAGGCCATAAAAGCCCGGGTACGAGAGATGGAGGAGGAAGCGGAGAAGCTGAAGGAGCTACAGAACGAGGTGGAGAAACAGATGAACCTGAGCCCTCCACCCGGTGAGAGCGGTGCTGTGGGATAGGAGGGTCTGCCTGCTCTTTTGCTGCCTTCAGTTGTGGAGAACAAGTTTGGGGTGGGAAGCGATGGTGTTCTTGGTAAGGTGTGGGGCTGCATCCTGGAAAGACTGGCTTTGGCTTGGGGAAAGAACAATTTTAGGATTTCCCACCCGCGCCATCTACAGGACAGCCATTGTAAGCTGTCTGTGTGAAACTTGCATTTACGCTGTCTGTTTTTAGCAGGCCCAGTCATTATGTCCCTCGAGGAGAAAATGGAGGCCGATGGGAGGTCAATCTATGTAGGAAACGTAAGTTGGTACTGTTGCTTGCCTCCAGACTGTTGTGCTTGTCCTGTGGTGTATGTAGGTAAAAGGCACATGTAGCCCATAGGGAGCAGTTTGTGTATGGTTCTGGTGTCATTATTTGTCTTCCCTGTCTGTTTTGTGCTCAGGTGGATTACGGGGCGACAGCAGAGGAGCTGGAAGCTCACTTCCATGGGTGCGGTTCAGTCAACAGAGTCACCATACTGTGTGACAAGTTCACGGGCCATCCCAAAGGGTACGTGCTTGGGTTCTAGGGTCTCTGCAACCTCTTTCTCATCATCCCTTGACAGTGGACACACTGCCGTGACATTTAGAGGTCAGTGAGCTGTGTCAGGTTCATTGCCATGGCTGTGATCTGTGGCCTTGTTTCCACCAACGTGGTGCTGATGCCAGTGCTGGGCTGGGTCTCAAGTTGTGCCTTTTCAGAAAAGAACAGAAATATTACGTAGGCAGAAGTGAAAGTAAAGTAGAGGTAAATCTGTAATTTAGTGTTTTAGATTTATCTTGACAAATGAGAGAATTGTTTCCAGAGTATGACTTGTGTCGTCTCCATTGCTGGTATCCACTTCTTTCTCTGCAAAAGCTCCCTATCTCAGTTTAAGTGAGTTTATTCTCGCTCGCTGTTTGATCGCTGTCCTTTTGAGGATCGCACAATTAGTCTGCTAATGGCTGAACTTTGCAGTCCAGCTTATGATCTCTTTGCCACTCGAATGCCACAATATTTTATTTATTCAGCCTGTGACACATTTATACTTAATTAAATCAGGAGATAGATCTTCTGTTTTTCACAGAATAAAATGTGTAACATTGCATTTATTTAAACTTATTTATTTAAATTATACAAGTGTTTTAGTGCAAGTTAAAATTTTACATAAAGTATCTTATTTTCAGCAAATACAATCCATTCTATTTTAAGTTATTTTTCAACATTTTGTCTCCGTAAAGGTTCCCCCGTCTGTGTGTTAGCTTATTCTCACTTACCTCTCGTTTTACCGCCACTTACCTCTCTTGTTTTACCGCTGGCATTTTAAGCATCGTGCAGTACTTACAGTAGCATTAAAAACTGCTAAAAAAACTTGCTGTCCACCTCATGATTTCTTCCTTTATTTTTATTCGACCTGCAATATATTTATATCTAGTCAGCAGACTGTTCTTTCATCTTTCTCAGAATAAGAAAAGACAATGTAACCTTATTCTGCTGATAAGCTGGCAAGTTGTTTCACTGCATGCACTGCTGTTATTAGACTATCCTTTATGGATTTTCAGGTACACAGAAGGTTTGGACGCCACAGCCTACCCTATTTTCGCTGACGTTACTGTACCATATTCCAAGCCCAGGTTTTCTGTGGTGCTGTGCTGGAGCCATTTTTTCTGACACAGGACCATTTGTGGTGGAAATGCGTTGAAGCAGTGCTGGATCGGGGAAACTGGTGGAAAAAAGACACAGCTACAGTAAGGAGTTCTACTCCGGCTTGTGAGGTCTCATGAGCTGGAGTAGGACTCCTCACTCTGGCTGTGTCGTCTGGTGCGCAGATGGGATGTGTGGTGGCATCTTTGCTGTTCGACTGCGAGGCCTGTGTTCTGGCTTCTCTGTTATGCGTTAGTGACACTGATTTTTTTTTTTTCTGCAGGTTTGCTTATATCGAGTTTGCGGACAAAGAGTCTGTTCGGACGGCGATGGCACTGGATGAGTCTCTGTTCAGGGGAAGGCAGATCAAGGTGAGTCTTTGGCCTAGGTGGTGCCAGTTGGGGCTGCTCTCCGATACCCCCGACTTTGACCCAGTCCTTCATGCCATGTGTTGGCAGACTGTGACGGGTTACTGACGTGGCTTTTCTCAGGTTGGAGCCAAGAGAACCAACCGGCCCGGCATCAGCACCACAGACCGCGGGTTTCCCCGTGCTCGTTTCCGCTCACGAGGGGGGAACTTCTCATCCCGGGCACGGTACTACAGCGGGTACACCCCCCCACGAGGCAGAGGGCGGGCCTTCAGGTGAGTAGTGGCTTGGACTGCGCTTTACTAACTACGGGGTGTCCGTGAGAGTAGCTCAGTGTGCTCATATTTAATGGGGTCTCTTCATTAGAGTGCCTGCTAGATGCCAAATCTTAGTTTTGTTTTGACTGGCAGAGTTTGAAAAGCTAGGACTGTGCATGGCAATGTCCTGTTCTGCAGCAATACTTCTGTTGGTGCATGAGTGTTGCGTTTAGTTACCGGTGAGTTATTGTGTGTTGGAGGGTTCGGCTTCCTATAGGCACTCGATGATATGATGCGCATGTGCAATAATCACCAGGGCTTCAGATGACAGGATAAGCAAGGTAAATCTGGTGGCCGTACTTTATCTGTTGTCCACTGGCTAAAATGTTTGTTTTGGTGTCAGTATTTCTTATTAGTATAATTGGTTAAACTCATTAATGTGCAGTCAATTTCAGCTTGGGGGCACTGATCTATCTTGAGATTGTAGGTACGGTTTGGTGATTGCGAGCGGCAGGTTAGTGCTTTTAGGGCTATTGCCAGCTTTGTCCTTTCCCAGAGATGGTTCTCCTGCCTCTTGAGCTGTTCGCCTGGTGCCTGCCTGGCCCCTCAGGCCGTGTAACTTGGATCAGGTCGGTCAGATCGGGCCTGTCAGTTTGCCTGGTGATCAGTTAGGTCATGGTGTTCTGCTCAGCACTTGGTAATTTATGAAGGTGGTGGCAGGATGGTCCTTGAGGAGCCAGCATAGCTTAGCTTAGCTTTCGCTCCTGATTAGAGGGTTCATTCCTGCAGCCTGATATTCACCCGACTGTCCGTCTGATGGTCCGTTTGTTGTGGCCTGGGGGTGTCTGGGTTCGGGGGTGGCTGT
>JABFEA020000001.1:17015037-17031731 GCA_019775915.2 Cyphomyrus plagiostoma | reverse complement strand
GTTCCCCCCGACCCCCCCCCCCCCCCACGCGCTTCTCGGCTAGGATGGTGTCACAGGAGAGATAACGTAACAGCGTTGTCCGTGGGACACCTGTGTAGAGGCTCTTCACCCTGCCTAGATGCCAGGCTTACGAGTTCATCAGCACCTCATTCTGGTGGGCGCTTTCAGGGATTGGGAGGGGTTGCCATCGTCCCAATGTAGCAAACTGAAGTACATTATGTCCCAAATGCTGGAAAATTGAGACCCGGAACCAAAGATTGTCCCTCTGAAGAGCCTGTAGTTCCGGTCCGCTCTGCTTCCTTTATGTGTTTCCAAAGCCTGAAGTGTCCCATGTTCACATTTGGGTTCACTGGACCTTTGAACATTCCCATGACATATGGCTGGTTGGGTCTGGTGGAATATAATCTCGTCATTGCCCTGCATTTCCTGCAAATGAGGTCACATTTTCTTAGTGAATAACACAGATCCAGAAAAGCATTTTGGTGACCTGCATGCAGAAGACCTGGCTGCCGGTACCTGCTGTGCTCCCTCCAGCCACATGGGGGCGGTGTGTGTTTTAAAGGCCTTTACGTCAATGTTGGGGGTTTGGTGGGTGAGGGGCCACTTCAGGGGGCTTCTTTTAACATAAATGAAGGTATTAAAGGGAATGAGGACCCCCTCCCACACACACACTTAGACTCAACAGTTTGTCATATTTCTTAGTTCCATTTTGATGACCTTTCATTTTCTAAACAGTAGTGACAATAAAAGGTAACAATGGTAATACGGTGTATGGCTACCGTGGTAATTATTCTAAATTATAACCATAAAGTAATAACAGTGATGTAATTATGTTGGTAATTATCTGATCTGATTTAACTCAAAATAAAGGCGTGAAGTCTTTCTGTTGTCTGCTGTTTGCTTCTCACCGTGGGGCGTGGCTTGAGTGGTCCTGGTGGCAGTGGCTGCCTTCCCCATGCCGGTTTGTGTGGGATGATCTCGTACTGTGTCAAACTCCTCTCCAGCTGCTGTGCTTTAAATTCCTCTTTGCTCCCCTGAATTACTAGCAAATCCGCTACTCATGACCGGTTATGACTGGAAAAGGAGGCAGCAGAACCTCCCACCCAGCTACTCCCATAAAATGTCCATGAATATTAGCCCCCTTTAATTTATCTTATCTCTTCCCTTCTGATATGATGCTGATATATTTTCACATTGTCAGTATTTGCAAGTACTCATCCTTTTCATAACACCCATTCCTGCTCATCGAGGTTTTTTTGTGGAATATCGGTCTTCCCTCTTCGGGGTTGCGGGGTAATTTTCCATATGTGGCTCTCCTGAAGATCCCAAAGATGGGTAGCTGCAGTTCGCCATGACCAGTAACATTTAGGGCCTGATTAAGATGTTTTACTTGCTGATGTTTGGATGGTAAGGTGTGCCCTAGTGTTTCAGCACTCTAACTGTCCCAGCTACATGCTGTACACCCCCTGGCTGAAGATAGTCTCACATATACTGATCCTGGAGAGCATGAGGAGGTCGTGGCTGGGTGGGTGGCCTTCCTAATGCAGGTGGTTGATGATTCAGGCCACAAAGAGCCCAGTCATGGGGCTGGTCGTAATGTATAAAAGCTATAAATAGTTTTTATAGTGTGTTGTAAATTCTCAGGATTAGTGCAGCTTAACAGTTGTCTCCCTGAGTGGACTAAAGCAGCAGATCACAATAGACTATAATAAACACAAGCCAAAACGCAGTGGTAACATTGTGAATGTGGCATCAGGCATCATCTGATAATCTGGCCCTTCTCCTGGGCATACCAAGCTTGGTCCTGGGTCTTCACGCAAAAATGTCTGGGTGACACTGCTGGCTCTCTGAAAATAGGGAACTAGGCAATGTTTGTCTGGCATCTTAAACATTTTTACTTTGATGACAGGTATATACCTGAATATGGCTACTTCTGACTGGACCAATCACAGCAGCTGTGGTCATATTCCTGTAACGTATTTGATATGCTGAGAGGAACAAAGTATGTAATGTGGATGAGACAATGGCAAAGCTATTCACACAGCTGTCACTGCCACTCTGTCCGAGATCACAAACGATCTGGCACCTCATTGACCTCCGCAGCACAATGTCAGCAATCCGGCATGCCGTTCGCTTTCATCTCTGTAAATGGTGCTTCTCGCTCGAGCTTCTCCATGCATCCACTCTCTCTTTGCCATCACTTCTATGCACAAACAGCAGAGTGGAAACTTTGCTTTGCCTAAAATCCTTATGATTTCATTCACTGTCCTTAAAAATGAAGTGCACATTTCACACTGTAGCTATGCAGATTATGTAAATTGATCTTCTGTATAGTGTTTGCCAGATGCCCCAGAATTGGTGACGGGATGTGGAGAAAGTTCTGGATTCATCTAAATGCACACTGTTATGAGACAGGGTTTTAGCGAATATTACGCAGTGTGACAGTGGCACTGTTTCATGGACGCAGGGGTGGATATACATGCAGCAGAGAGAATGATAATCCACAATTATTCTCAAAAAGACAGATTATAATATAAGTATATACATTTTATTGAACAGTAACATTAGAACAGTACTTGTTATATAGATGCTCCTCTACTTATAAACTTTCAGTTTACGAACTTTCCGACATACGAACGAAGAGGACTGTAAATCCAAATTGTGTTTCTGGGCTCCTGTTTCCTATCTGCAATATATTTTTTTCTGCGCCCCAATCCTGCCTAGTACGACTTCTGGGCGCTACTCCCGCCGCGCAGCAGTATAGCGTGCGGACTCCCAGCATCCTAGTTCTTTGTACTTGCATATACCCTTAAAATGATGGTGAATAAAAATTTACGAACATTTCAAGTTACTAACGGCTGTTCGGAACGTAACTCATTTGTAAGAAGCGGAGCGTCTGTACGTTGTGCTCAAAGAAATAATCAGAAAACAAAACTAACAGTTCAGTAAATAATATGTAAACCTCAGTTTTTCTGCACTTTACATGATCTGGCTGGTGAACCTACTGAAAGGTTGTTCGGCCAAAGCGTAACAGAGGCTTGGGTCTGTTAAGTTACGAGTAGGTGCGGCTGTACGGAGAGCTGGCGCATTGTTAATGGGGTAAATATTGTTAGAGGCCAATATTGTTGAGGTTGAGGTAATTGTTAGGATACCATAATATCATTATTGATGTAAATATTGTTAACCAGGTATATCATTAAGCAGGTAACAGCGCATGTGAGCGGAGTGGAGCATGAGCGAGGAGCGGAATTTGGTCAGAGCGCAGAGCAGTTTTTTTTAACTGAGGCTGCAGTGGTCGCTCTGTCTCGCTCCAATTTCGCTCCGACACCGGTCACACTACGATTCTGAGGCGTGCCCAAATCTACCCAGAATTCATCTGTACGTTTATCAAGACTGTTACACAAAATGGAACGAGATGGAATTCGCAAAGTATTTCACAAAGGAAATTGATAAATTATACAAGTGTACTATTCTTATCAAACGTATAGTTGACAATAATGTAGAGCAAGAACAACAATGTGGTGAAACTGTTTCAATGAGTAAAGATTCACTTTGGAATCACTTTTCTCTGAAACATGAGTGTGCTAACAGGCGGAAGCCAGAGCAAAAACGTGAGCAAGTTTTATATGGTTGTAGCACATCAAATAAATTAAAGTATAAAGCCTATAAAGTAAATATTGGTAATCAAATTCGTTTTGTCATTTAAAGTGGGTCTAATAGGATTTTTTTAAATTCAGGTAACGCTGTCAGTGAAATTTTATTTTATAGAGAGACGCAGCAGCAGTATCAACAGAAAAAATGGAGGAATTTAAAACGTGGATCCTTAGCCTGTATATTCTTTAGGTTATTAAGCCCCTTTATTTTTAAGCCTATTTTTGTGTGGAATGCCATTGCCAAACCTGTCCGTTGTTGCCTATATGTTGCTTAAAAATAAATATTTTCTAATTTACAGTGTTGCCGTTGCTTATATTTCTTTATGATATAAGGCTTCGGTTTAAGGTGACATTTGTTAGGCATGCAGATTATCTGTCCCTCTTTTAAATTGGAGCGAGTGTGGAGCGATTTGACTGGAGCGGGAGGAAATTTTAGTGGAGCGCGGAGCGGTGTTGAGTGGAGCGGCTTAGTGCGAATTAGAGCGGAGAGCGGACGGAGCCAACAGCCTCGCGAGCGAGGAGCGGAATTTCTCACCGCTCTCCTCCGCTCACATGCTCTGGTAGGTAAATATCAGTGTGAAGTGTAGGGCCTGATAGTGGCTGCACATAAAATAACAACAATGGGTATTTGTTTCCAGAACATGCTGGAGGTTTCTGTAAGGAAAGAGGGACAGATAATATTGGTGAAGGAAATGAGTGAAGGCAGTGAGGTAGACAGAGAGAAATGGAGAGGAGGTGGTCAAATGGAAAGGAACACACATACCCATGCAGCATCCTCAGAGTGTGGAGACAGGGGAAGTATCATCCACAGAGCCTGGGTATGGGGGGCATGCACCACGCCTGTAGTGTGGTTATGGAGGTCAGGAATGTGGGAGGCCTCTACGGAGATATTGCTCATTCCTGGAAGTTATCCCACATGGTGCTTTTTGGGGCTGGGGGGCTGGAAGAGAAATGGTGGACCTGAACTCCACTGCTGATGGCTTGCCCAAGAGGGGCGGGATGCTCCTGTAAAAAAGCTCTGCAGTGGTTCCCCACGCTGATCTCGGCTCAGATCCGCTGATATATATTTGACCGCGGATAGGTAACAACTCTGCCACTTTGAATGCTAGTCCTTCTGGTATGAGCAGCATTTGGAATTGTCAGTCTCAGCTTCTGTGTTTCCCTGTCTGTATGAATGTGATGCAGTGTCATTGTGTGTTAATGTGATGCAGTGTCACTTTGTTATGCATGCAGCCAGTGTTTATGTCAGTGTGCCAGTTGTCATGTCAGTGCCTGTGTGTGCTTTTGTGGCTTCCGGTCTGTTCTGCCTCTCTGCTTCCCTTCAGGTCCTCTGTCGGTGTCACAGTGTTAATGTCATTACTAGCATTTACAAAATCGCTCAACACCCTGACCCATGACCCTGCCCCATCCCCCCACTTTATCGCAACTTCCATCACCCTCTCCCTCTCCACTCCATCACTGGTGCGAGGAAGGATGAAGGGGGAAGTGGGTCAGAGAAGAGAAGAACAAGAGAAGAATGGAGTAATACTCATCATGTTGGAGGAAGCCGTCAAGGTCAGTAAATGCTTTCAACGTGAAGCTGTGATTTATACAAGGTTAAAAATAAATTGCATTTGTCAAACATTCAGCCAAAAGACATAAAGGGTTTCAAGGGCTTTTCTCCATGAAGTTTATTTGGTCCTTAGATATAAATACAGTTATTAATTAAAACATGCTAGAGTTGCACTGTTTTAAAAACCAGACTGATTTTGCCTATTTGTGTGACATGGGCTTGTTTTGGAAGTTAATGGTCTGTAAGCTGTCTCTGTACCTGACACAGGCTGGACTCCTGCCGTCCCTCACAGGAAACATGCTGAGAACATGCAAGCTACATGCACAGAGCAGAGGTGAGATTCGAACCCATGACCCACTGAGGCAGCATGCCACCCACTCTCATTTGCCACTAATTCAATCTCATTGGCACCACCCAGTGGCAAAATGGCACCAAGCGTTCAAAAAGCTGCTGCGAAACAGCCGTCCGGGCCTGATTTTTTATGATTGGGGTCTAAATATACTGACATATACTAAATATTATGAACATGTTCTGCTTTTCATGTTCCGTGGGAAGACAATCAATAACATAAATAATTGTAAAATGTGCAACTGTGTGTTATTCTTCTTAGTGTTTAGTTAATCTTAAATGTAGGTCAAGAACATGATCCTCATGGACATGAACATTATTATTATGATCCTCTATCTCCTATTCAGGTCTCAGCCTGTTTTGCTAGGAGCTTTATAGTAATACAGTAAGTATGGTAATTACATATTCATATGCCTAGAATTGCTTTTCAGTATAAATGTTTGAGAAATATTTTGCACAGATACGTACGATAAAAAGAATCTAATCTGGAGTGTCATTAGACATTTATGAAAGGGGCGGCTACGCCTTTATTAGGCGGATGTGATGGAAATGGCACACATTATTTCAAATAATTAGTGTACATTTATTCGGGGGGGCTAATGACGCCCCTGGTGACAATATAAAGTAATTCACTTTGTGAGCTCATTAATGGCATAACCTGACTCCTGTCTTCTTTAATAACTGATTTTAGCAAATGTCAAATTAAATCATCTGCAGGTCTTATGCCCCAGTTATACGGGTATATGGGTAATTAGTCCTGACTGAAAGGGTCTCTGACATGCAAAAACAAGCCCGATACAGTAGAGCAATGTTAAAATGTCTTGTTGGGTTGTTGGCAAGGTGGAGGCCATCTGGAGATGCCATGTGGTTCACCGTCTTTCAGCAGTATTGCCTGTTTGGGGGCAGCGGTGGGTTGGGGGGCTTTGGAGAGGATTAGAGACCTAAAATGAGAATGGAGGCAGAGTCAAGGTCATTTCCAACGAGAGCATTCCAGACAGGAGCTGACAGGTGCCAAAGGTAAGGCACTGAGTCACCAGACTGTCATCTGATAACGACAAATGGGAATCTATTGTTATACATAATGCTATGAAGTACATATTTGTTCAGAGTTCAGGGTTCGATTCCAGCTGTGACTGGAAGCTGCGTTTCTCAGCCTTAAAGGCAGAAAGCCATGGTTGTTTATGAGCTGTAAGGCGAAGCAGCTTAATCCTACGTCTGCCTTCCCACCCGCAGAGAAGGGCTGCTGTGTGACCGTGTCACTCCACCTTACTACAAAAAACCCTCCCTTACGATTCCTAACTTAGCTTCACAAACGTACAGCAGTACTGGTATTACATACAAAATACTGCACACGGAATTTAAGAATGACAGAGTCAGGGACAGGGAAACGTCATCCTTTGGCCTGTGAACATTCTCATTTTCTGCTGTTCTTTACTATGTACTGCCAGTTAAAAAAAAGGTCAAAGCTCACCATGGTTACCAAAGAGAGAAAATTTCATTCTTCAGTTTTGATTAACTAAGGTGCAGTTGGCGCTTCATACTAGGTGGTTCTGAAAAATGCAGTATTATAGGATTCTATCTCACAGCTACGCCACTTAGCTGCATTTACAGCTGTAGCTGCATTAAATCATTGGCTAAGTCTTCCTGGATTTCCTGCCAGAAAACATTAACTGGCAGTCAGCTCGTCGCTTACCCTGTTCCCAGAGGCAGAGTGGGAGAGGCGATCGCAGCTCCGCTTCCTGGTATAATTGCCCCGGAACCAGCCTCCTCAGATGATGGTGCACATTCTTCTTCAGCCCTGTTCTGTTACTGATTGATGCATTTAGGATTGGGCTCCAAGTAGTTACTCTCCAGATGCTTGTTGGGTCTCCCCTGTAGTGTCCGATGAACTGCAGACAGCACTGTACCTGCTTGGTATCAGCGAGTCCACTCAGCACTGCTTTGTCAGTAGTGCTTCAGGGCTGGGTCCCAAACCTCAGAGCCAGTCATCTTGAACCCTTGGGATGGCACAGTCCCTGCGGGTACCAGCAGAAGCCCCTGGGAGGAGAGAGGCTTATAAATTCAGTTTGACTTCCCTCGTGGTGAGAGTTTTGTCATGTCGATGGGTGGCTTTTGCCATCTTTGTGCTCTCTTATCCACGACTCTCTTCCTCTGCCCTAATTGATCATTGTTATCTCTGTGAAAGCAGTCAATAGGTAAGCTATGAAGAGGAATTGGCAAGAGGGATATATTATATCATTTCTTTTATTTGCATGTGGCCAGATTCAGTGGCTGATATAATGTCAACCTAAAACCATACATAGGCTTCTGAAGAGTGAAAGTAGGCACAGATCCTTTCTCGGCTAGCTGCACAGACCTCTCACTGCCCGATACAGTGGCTGTGCTTGTGATTTCATTTTGTAAATGTCACAACAAGGGTTCCGAATAATCAGTGCTGAAATGACATTTTCCTAAATAAAGCCTTTTCCGTTCTATAAATATGAACAGAGGCTCTATATGTCTAACAGAAGAGAGAGACATTCAATACCAAAGAATGGGGGGGAGGGTGCATTTGGACATGTGATAAGAAAAAGAGATTTGGATTAAAACAACAGGGAACTCAGGTTACAGATGCGGGCTGTGTTGGTGGGGGGGGGGTCTCTGGCTGTTTGATCAGTACGAGGTCAGAGCAGCTGGGAATGAGCTACGTAATCGTGTGAAAGAGGCACAGCATGGTGTGTGTCAGACTGGGCTAATAAAAGAATTGGTAAATTGCATGGAGCTCAAAGCGCCGCTCGCAGGCCGTGACCTGCAACTGCGGCCACGTGGCCGCTGAATCCTTCACTCCCACCGTTGGGGAAGCAGTTACGAGCGTAACAACTGGCTAAATGCCATCCGCACAGGGGAGTCGGACTGGTTCACGTCCCCTCTTTGCTGTCACCCGTCATCATCTGAAGCAGCCCCTTTAACAACATCTCGGCATCCGGCAGCCATGCAAAGCATTTGTCACCGTGATGCTTGAGCCACTCGGCAGTGGCGACCCCGTCAGCGCTTACCACAAACACTAGGTGTTCTGTCACTGCGCCGTCGCAGTGAATCTGGCTGCGTTTTCACACTTAAATCCGTAAGACAGTAGCTTCAACGGCTGCTGTGTTTACGGGGTGTCACAATCCAGCGTGTGTATGTGTATTTACAGTATACAGTATGTTCTCCTATTACGTGACAGCTGTATGCGTCAAAAAGCTGGTAGAAACCAGAGATTATGGGAAAAATGGATGCAAAACACTCAAAAACTTCGTAACACAAAAAGACTGGAACCTGCAAAAATGATGGCACAATGTTATCGATAATAAATAGATAAATCGCACAATTAATATGGGACTAAAAGTTTGCTGGCCTTACGTTGGAAGGTGGCTGTCTTCAGCAATCAAACTTTTCGTTTTGCACTCAGTGCTCGGCTTTCATGAAACAGGACATTAAATAAGTGTTTTTTAATTATAAAGTTAAGAAAATGCAAAACAAAAACTTTTTGTTACCTGATATATTACCAATGTTGGAGGAAATTTGCATTTGGCATTATAGAAGAAGATAATATACTATTTTTAATTGTGTAATTTTTAATTGTATAGCTATTAATTACTTTTTATAATATTTAACATATACATAATACATATGCTTTAAAAGATATGCCCAAATAACTTGATGGGGGATTTCAAGTGAAGCAAGTACTTTTAGTATAAATTGTTCTAATATTTAATAATATCTCATTGCAGCAGAAGAAAATACACACACCCTTCAGTAAAAAAAATACTCTATACTTTTTACGAGTGATATACAGAATTGTATATAACTGTTGTATTTTAATTAAATGCATTATAATTTCAGTGGTATGTTTTTATCGGAAGATCTGCACATTCCGGGGTGCATTACTGGTGTACCTTAACATTTCTGTCGAATACTTCTCTAGATTTTGTGTACAATGGTCCAGACATCAACACCCTTATGAACACGCCATCGAGCAGAAGACGGATTGTTAAACTGGTCATTCAGCCACCTTTCTTGTGTGGCATGGACGCTTGAAGCTGTCTACAGCCATGTGAATTAGCAGCCCTGGACTGTGACCCCTGCCCCTCGCGTCCATTGTGCGATGCCACGGACAGCGGCTAGAAATCTGTCACTGGGGTTTTATTTATGTAGCATGAAACCTTTGGGCTGGTGCAGCTGGCCACACACAGATGATGGTGATGGGAGGTCCGTCACAGCGCGTCCTCCTCCAGCAAGCCAAGCCCCCCCACAGGAATTTCACAGGGTTATCTTTGTCCTGAAGGACACAGCGGAGCAAACCTATGGGCAGCATTTATAGACAGACAAATCCCTCCCGACCATTATTCTTTCAAGCATGTGTGGGATTTTCCACTTGTCATGTTTCGTGGTATTTTCTTCCCTGAATCCGTCTGGCTAAACATATTTGGAGTAAAGGGCAGTAATAAAATGCAGTAGCTTGTTTATTAATCATATGCTAACGTAATGCTTTACGACATATCTGATCATAAGGTGGCCTTCTGCTGGTCGTGCCTTAGGCAGCTGAATATGTCCTGCATTTCCAGTGTACAAATGGTGACAGTGGTGCTTATCCTGGACAGGGTCGCACCCTCTGCACCCAAAAATTCGTTCCTCCCTTTAAGACTCTCCTTGGCAGCAGCCGATCGACTGTGGGATGCTGCAATTGTCAAATTATAGCGCAAAAATGTGACAAAGGGGACCCTGAACTGTTGGGCAGTTGAAATCGAATATCAGGCAAAAATGGGGCAACTTTTCACTTTCAAAGAATAATGTTACTCTTTTTTTTTTTAGAGAAGTGAGGTGAGAAACGGCCGGCGAGATATTCATGAAGGAATCACCCAGTAATTCATGATGATGCATGATACTCACCTGCTTAACGGCTGTGTCCTCTGGCATTTTCACCTTTATTTTGTTTGAAAACAGTGATGGTGCCTTGTGGCCAGACTAGGCCCTAGAATCTGCGCTCGTTACTATATTGGAATCTTTTCTATTCCAGTGAACAATGACTGTCTGACGCCACTTAACCGCAAGGAATTCCTAATATGGAGCAGGCTGAGCCTGGGCAGGTGCTGGACTCTCCTCCCAGATCCCTTCAGCAAACAGCTTCTCTCCACCTCTGCCCACTACCCGCTCCCCTTCCTTCCAATGCCAGTTGCTCATTCATCTCACCCTCAGGCATTGAGACCAAACTGAGAAACAACAATGCACCCAATTTTGGAGGTGCCTCCATATTTGGAACTCTGCCTTCCTTTATTAAGGGAGAAGAGGCCCTGGCCACAGCCAGGTCACTGCGTAATCTGGAGGTAAGGTGGGACAAGGCTACACAGCGACACGACGTGCACAACAGTCCTTCCAAGGCAGAAATGCACACACCACATGTTGGGCTTAGGGAGTCTGTCTCATCTCCTCATCCACAGTGACACATTTCCAAAGGCACCCGTCCACGTCCTCCTGAAGACCTTAACGTGTTCCTTCTTCGTCTCTTTACAGGGCCGTCAAATACAGTGAACTTCTCTTCAAGAGTTCACAGCAAGGTAAGGGCATATGAAAAATTCAAATAACTTTATTAATGCATTAATTCAAATCTTAGAAAAAAGTGTGTGTCACATCAGCATAGGCCATCATGTAACTTATAAATAACAATATATAATAATATAGATAAAATAAATAATACTTCAAATAAACCAAGAAATGCTTTAAAATAAGAATCACTAATGTGACATCTCTTTAAAAAGGTGTTTCAGCAGCTATATTGATTTGCAGCTGTGTACAAATATCATATGATTATATGACAGTTTAATTTGAGGAAATACTGAAGACTCTCAGGTGTCAGTCTGCCACTAAGCATGGCAGGGGCACTGGGAACCTCACATCTCATATAACCATATAAAACAACATATAGACAGACCACATAACCATATAAAACAACATATAGACAGACCATATAACCATATAAAACAACATGCCTCAGCCTTTTAACTATTAGTCCATAAGTGTCTGGCAGCGATCAATGATTCTGCATAATTAATAAATTAAATTGTTGTAATTGGGTATTAAGATCAGTGCTGTGCTCACACTGATTCATATCTAAAATGATTCATGTTAAATTTGGAGTGCTGTATTCTAGTGTTAACATAAACATACATCAACATTTTTACCATGACTGAAAGGCTAAAAACAATGGGAGATGCGCAAATGGCAGAGTTTGGGCCTGCCGCCCCCTACCTGCGGAAATCAGACAGGGAACGCCTGGAGGCCCAGACTCGCCCCTTTGACATGAAGAAGGAGTGTTTTGTGCCGGACCCTGAGGAAGAGTATGTCAAGGCGTCCATCCTCAGCAGGGATGGTGACAAAGTCACTTGTGAAACTGAGAAAGGGAAGGTAAGGAAGCATAATATCTGACAAAAACAGATTGGGGTATTACGAAGAAAGATCCAAGCTTCCAAAATGCATAGTGATATATAACAGGCAATGGCTACATTCTGAACAGTGGTCTTGTACAAGAAAATCAACCTCAAAAGTTTTGTTCATGACCAAACCTGTAATTCTCATTCAGAAGTGGATGTTTCAGGTCCAGAAAGTAAAAACCCATGTCGAGATTTTGTTTCAACCCAGCAGTTGAATACTCTGTGACTGTAGCTCTTTATACGCAACTGTCTGGTTGAAGCAAAATGTTTACTTTATGGATCTAAAATGTCCACCTCTGTTCTCATGTCTGTCTTTGTCAGTGGCTTTGTGTCCCTTCTTGTAGAAGCATTTTTCTAAATACTAAGATGCTTTTGTGGGCAAAATCTAACTATACAGCACAGCCCTCTTTCCAAAAAAGCTAGTATACTGTGTAAAATGTAAATAAAAACTGAAGGCAATAATTTACAAATCATATATTAATTTTGAAATGGAGAAATGTTATTGTTTTATGTATATTTATGCTCAGTTTGAATCGGATGCCAGCAACACGTTTCAACAAAGTTGGGACAGGGGCATATTTACCGCTGTGTTGCATCACGTCTTCTTTTAACAAGACTCTGTAAACGTCTGGGACTGAGGAGACCAGTTGCTGGAGTTTTGAAAGTGAAATGTTGTCCCATTTTTGCCCGATATACAATTTCAACTGCTCAACAGTTCAGGGTCTACTTTGTCATTTTCTTCATTTTATGGTAAATGGTAAATGGATTGCATTTATATAGCGCGTTTCTGCTACTCTTTCGAGCACTTAAAGCACTTTACAGTTATGCCTCACATTCACCCATTCATACACACATTCACGCATATTTATGATGCGCTGAATGTTTTCAATGGATGACAGATCTGGACTCTAGACAGACCAGAGCACCCGGACTCTTCTACCATGGAGCCATGCTATTGTAATACACGCAGAATGTGGTTTGGCTAGTGTCTTGTTGACATATACATTGTCTTCTCTGAAAGAGACCTTGTCGGAATGGAAACAGATGTTGGTGCAAAAACCTGTATATATCGTTGAGCATTTATGGCACCTACTCAGATGTGCCTGCTACCCAAACAAACATGGGCACCATCTTAAATGAGCTTGGGCCCAGAGAAGTCAGTACTGTTTCAGGATCATGGTTAGATATGGTTTCTTCTTTGCATGGTAGAGTTTCATCCTGCATTTGTGGGTGCAGCGACAAACCATGTTCAAAGACAGTGGTTTTCGGGAAGTGTTCCTGAGCTCATGCAGTGTCTTCCACTGTAGAATCATGTCTGTTTGTAATGCAGTGCCACCTGAAGATCACGGCTATCCAATCTTGGTTGTCTGCCTTGTCCCTTGTGTACAGAGATTTCTCTGGATCTTTTTATGATATTATGTACTGTAGATGATGAAATTCCCTAATCATTTGCAATATTACTTTGAGGAACATCATAATTAAATTATTGCACCATTTGCCCACGCAGTCTTTCACAGAGTGGAGAACATTTCCCCATCTTCAGTGCACAGAGACTCCGCCTCTCTGGGAGGCTCTTTTTATAACCAATCATCTTACTGAGCTGTTGCCAATTGTCCTAATTAGTTGTGAGATATTGAACCAATTGTTTTAGCATCACACAGTGGTTCTCAGTCCTGTTCCTGGCTTCCCCCCTCCCAGAATTTAAGGAGCAAGTTCATACAGAGTATTATAAGTGAGAAGTAACATTTTGAATTTGATACAAGAACCTGTAAGCAGTGTAGCTGAGAGAGGCTGGGCGAGATGTGAACGTCTCATTAAACGCAATCGCAGATCGTTAAGTGGATGATTTATCGTCAGTACAACTTTTTCAGTCTTTTGTTGCCCGTCTCTGAAACGTGTTGCTGGCATTAAATTCAAATTGAGCATATATTTGTAATAAAACAATACAGTTTCTGAGTTTCAACATTTGCTAAGTTGTCTTTGTTTTATTTAAAATGAGATTTGCGTTTATATGATTTGCACATCATTGCATTTCGTTTTTATTTACATTTTATGCAGCATCTCAACTGTTTTGGAAAGAGTGTAACTAAGTGGGTTAAGTGAGTTAGATGTTTACATAGTAAAAAATTGAAAAGAGTGTGATGTTTTCTATGCTCTATATTTACAATGACTTATATCTTTGATTGCTAATGCTGCTTGTTCACAGACCGTTACAGCGAAAGAAGCAGACGTCCACCCCCAGAACCCGCCAAAGTTCGATAAAATCGAAGACATGGCGATGTTCACCTTCCTTCATGAACCCGCTGTGCTGTTCAACCTCAAAGAGCGTTATGCAGCCTGGATGATCTACGTGAGTATACACATCCATCCATCCATCCATTCATTTTCTATAAACCTTTTTTTTGAAAACAGCCTATCCCAGAAGCTGTGCACACACACACACACACACATGCACACCTGGAAAATCTGGCAACTCCAATTAACCTCAGCATGTTTATGGTATGGGGGCGGGGGGGTATTGGAGTATCCGGAGAAAACACACAACTCCACACACACAGAGCCAGACCAGCAGATTCATCATTATATCCTTAAAAGTAGTACTAACTTATACAATGACAGCCCTGAGACAGACTGCTTTCTCCATCTTGCAGACCTACTCTGGGCTGTTCTGTGTCACTGTCAACCCCTACAAGTGGCTGCCAGTCTACAACCAGGAGGTGGTCATTGCTTATAGAGGCAAGAAGAGAAGTGAAGCTCCTCCACACATCTTCTCCATCTCTGATAACGCCTACCAGTACATGCTGACAGGTAAATACATAGACTACTTTTTCAAATTCACTGTGCAGCCAAATTATTTCACCACAGTGCCAATCTGCATTTGGAATAGGCAGAAGAAACCATAAAAACAAATGCTTTTCTCTCTTCTCTCTTGCAGACAGAGAAAACCAGTCCATTCTTATCACGTGAGTGATGTCAAAAAGCTATAAACTGGCACATAACATACTGTGCAAAAGACTTAGGCAGTCAAAGAAAATATTTAAATTACCTCATTGGTGCAAACTATATTACGTCCGTTGAAGTGTGTCAGCTGAGCCATTCCAAAACCTCTTCAAAATCACCCCAGTATTTACAGCAACTGTCCAATACACTCATGTACTTTTTAATCGCTACTCCACTTCTATTGGCTGATTAATACCTTATTGACATATACATGTCACATTTCCGGGTTATGGGCGAACACGGAGTTTATTCAGGTAGGACACAGTCAGGAGCACAGAACAACAGGACGGAACGACTTCTATGACGTGAATGACTGGACTGGGGAATCACTCACAGGAACTCACTTAAACACACAAACGCACAACAGTGATTAACAACATAACTAGAAACAACTAATAACATGAGGATTCCACATAAGGTAAATGAAGGGGCGTGGCACACAGGAGGATCGAAATGATCGGTGCACGACAAAATAACTAATTATGTCAATTAATTGATTGTGCTGGTGGTGAAATTTCATGAATATATGGAATGGCTGAGGTGCCCTTGAGAGGTTTTGGAACTGAAGTGGTGTTCATCCAGCCACTCAACAAGATATCAGTAACTTTCTGGACAATTGAAGAAATCCTGTTTTTTTTTTCTTTTTTACTGTGTTTTAATGTTGAATTGTGTCATTTTTCCTGAGCAAATGTACTACGCAGATAAATAGCCTTAAATACTTTCTTTGACAGCCTAATATTTTTGCGCCTTATTGAAGCATGGCCCTGTGGCCCTACGACACTGTATTTTTATTTTTTTTAACACATTTGGTTCTTGACCACAGTGGAGAATCTGGTGCTGGGAAGACTGTGAACACAAAGAGAGTCATTCAGTACTTTGCCAGCATTGCAGCTGGGGGTCCGAAGAGGGAAGTGACTGACAAGAAGGTACATGCAACCTTGGATGATGTGTGAGCTTTCGAGAAGAATTAAGCTGAGTTTAGCATTCTTTGGAGAGTTGATCTGGAGCCCCAGTAACATACTGTATCTATTCACTGGCTCATATCCCAGGGGACACTGGAGGATCAAATCATCCAGTGCAATCCTGCCCTGGAGGCTTTTGGTAATGCCAAGACCATCAGGAACGACAACTCCTCCAGATTTGTGAGTGTTTAACCAAATGCCTACACAGAAAGCATAGTTTATGTATATGCATTTGAAAATAAATAATGACATTTGACTCTTTTTAGGGTAAATTCATTAGAATTCACTTTGCAGCCAGTGGAAAGCTGGCTTCTGCTGACATTGAGACATGTAAGTGGAGCTTCTTGTGAAGATTTTGCATCTTGGTACATTCATAGAGGACAACTATTCAGTTTCAATGGAATTATTACTTGTTCTTTTCTAGATCTTCTGGAGAAGTCTCGTGTGACATTCCAGTTGAAAGCTGAGAGAGACTATCATATCTTCTACCAGATTCTGTCCCAAAGGAAGCCAGAATTGCTGGGTTGGTGTTGCAGTTGTGGCGCTACTGACTATTTGTTTTTGCTCACAAATGTTTCCGGATATTAAATTATTTGATGTTTTTTCCGATTAGAGATGCTGCTTATTACCAACAACCCTTACGACTACGCCTTCATCTCCCAAGGAGAGACCACCGTAGCCTCCATTAATGATGGTGATGAACTTTGTGCCACTGATGTGAGTGAATATT
>JABFEA020000001.1:16992097-17006056 GCA_019775915.2 Cyphomyrus plagiostoma | reverse complement strand
GGAGCAAACGATCGGGGCAGGACAGGGGTAATGTTGGGATAAGATCTTTATCGTTTTGGAAGCCATTAAGAAAAAAATGCGCATGTTTTATCCTGTTTGGGAGACAAATGCAAAAATATATGTAGGTGTAAATTTGGGGGGCTAGGAACAAATTAATTGGCTTTTTATTATTTCTTATGGGAAAAATTAGATCAGAACTCAAACTTTTTAGGTTTCGATCCGGAGTCCAGAATGGATTAAGGTCGAGAACCGAGGTACCACTGTATATTGAATTTAAAGCAGGATTTTCAGCTGGGCTACTTTACTTGATTTAATGAGTCCAACCCCTTCATTGATTGCACTTCCTATGGGGGGGTTTAACTTAATGCTAGCTCATTAACTCTGGGAACCAGCTAATCACTGCATGTGAAGTAGTTCTTTGTTCTGCGATCCAGGTAATCATTTCTTTTTAAAATTTTCCTTTTCATTATTTCTATCCATCTCAGAAAGGACATGATGAAGAGTGATGCTCTGAGATGGACTTTGCCTCTCTGTACCCTCCTGTCTTCTGTAATGTAGACAGGAACCTCACTGTCCCTCTGACATGGTAGAATAAAGTCTCCTTGCAACATCAGCGCAGTGCTGCTCATTTCGGCTGCCGCACGTCTCTGCCTTTGAATCATAGTCACTTGAGCAGGTGTCAGACATTTTATCACCTGTAAATAGATGCTTGCTTAAAGAACACTTTCATTCACACTTGTGTCCTGTGTGTCCCACTTAAATTTGCCTTTAACTGTCTGGAAGCACTGGCGGGAAATTAGTGTCTGCCTGCTGTGAGTGTCGTGAATAATGCATTTAATTTCTTACTATAACACAGTACGCTGTTCGCTCAATCAAAAAAGCAGCGTGCACATTTAAGTCGCCGTGAAAAATCTGATTATGAAATCAACACATGACCAGGAATGTACAAGAACAGTGATGGAATGTACTTCAAAACTATTTTAGTCATTGTAATTCATTAATAATCACAAAAACTTACCAAGCTGCTGTATTATGAATCCGATCCATAAAAAATTCTATGAATGTCTAAAAATGATTATGTGCTGGCAAAAGCTCATATTTCTAATGAATTACAGTACCTCAGAAGAGTATAAAATAATTGATGCAGTTTCTCAGATTTGTTTGCCGAGTCAAACAAAAAACTTATTTTCAAATTTTAGCTTCAGTCGCTACAACACATGACTGCTTTCTCTTTTAGCCACTAGAGTGCATTCTTGTACCGCTCTGAAGTACTGCACACCCTATACCAGTAGTGTAACAGTGCTGTTAAATGCTGTATTTATTGAGGTATAAAACACTGAAATGTGTTTATAAACAAAACAAACAAACAACACCCTCCCCAAAAATATATTAATAACAAGATATCAGCAGCTGTAATGTTCAATCGTGTAGTTTCACCACAGTTAAACCAGGGATTGAGTCTCCGATGTGTTTTCATGTGTGTGAAGTTTGCATGTTCTCCCCACGTCACTGTGGGGATTCCTTCAGGTACTCTGGTCTCCCCCCAACATGCTTAGGTGAATTGTAAATTGCTGTAGGTGTTTGTGAATGTGTGAGTGTGTCCTGCGATGGGTTGGTGCCCCGTCCTGGAATGCTCCCTACCTTGTGCCTGAAGGCTCCAGGATTGGCTCCGTACCCCTCAAGACTCTGAACAGGACAAGTGGTTTCAGAAAATGGATAGATGGACAATTTAAACACCATTTAAAAAATACATTCACATTTCTGCTACTTTTGAACAATGACTGTTTTCTAGCAAGGCTACACACAAACAAATATTACATGCTTTAATTACATGTAACAATATTACTTCAAAAACAAGTGTTTTGAAAATTTGAATTTGCTACAGTACAAGGCAATTACAGAATAGCGTGATGTTCACATTGGTTTATGCACAATTTCTCTGCAAGAAACACTAGGGGCCTGTATCACAAAGCTGATTTCTTGCTTAGCTAGATAACTTGGCAGATTTAAGATTTAAATGCACTTCATCTTCATTCACTTGTTCACCCAAAAATCCAGCATTGTGATACAGGCCCTTGCTTAATAAAAAATGATTTTGCTGGTGAATACAGAAAACACCACCCAGCTGTACCAATTTGCATAGGAATGCATGAAAGGCACAAACATCCAGTTACTGAATCAGATCACGATGTACTATCTTCCAAGTGTTTTGTTTAGATATTCTTCAACATTTGTTAGTTTGATAATATTTAAGCGTCCTGGTTCAAAAAAGCTAGTCAGTTTATGTATGTTTTTGTGCTTTTTAGTGTGTTATGAAGTTTTTGAGTATTTTACTCCAACCCCATTATCCCTGTTGTTTCTATAGCGCAGATTTGCTTAATTTGAGTTTTTTTTTTTTCTTTCCAGGAATGCAACTATTACATTTTAGGAGAACATACTGTACATAAAAATCAGACCAGTATTACTTTATATATAATGTCAACATTTAAACATTGTAACTTTAAAAATTATTGAAGCATTATTGTACAATGCATGACATTATGGTTATTTGGTTAAGGAGCACTTACACAACTATACTAGACTTTGTACAATGCTGGAATGAATTATGGTTATTTTTTGTTATATCTCTAGGTACAGCACAAAACAAATACAATATTTCAACATGCTTTTGCTTTTACAAGACATGGAGCAATTTGATGTTGTTGAATGACGTGGCTTCATCTATGCCCCGGTTTCACTGTACTAACACATGCTCCGCTTTCACAGAACTAATACATGCTCCACTTTCACAGAAGTAATACATGCTCCACTCTCACTGTACTAATACATGCTCCACTTTCACTGTACTAATACATGCTCCACTTTCACAGAAGTAATACATGCTCCACTCTCACTGTACTAATACATGCTCCACTCTCACTGTACTAATACATGCTCCACTTTCACAGAAGTAATACATGCTCCGCTTTCACTGTACTAATACATGCTCCACTTTCACTGTACTAATACATGCTCCACTTTCACAGAAGTAATACATGCTCCGCTTTCACTGTACTAATACATGCTCCATTTTCACTGTACTAATACATGCTCCGCTTTCACAGTAGAAATACATGCTCCACTCTCACTGTACTAATACAAGCTCCACTCTCACTGTACTAATACAAGCTCCGCTTTCACAGAACTAATACATGCTCCACTTTCACAGAAGTAATACATGCTCCACTTTCACTGTACTAATACATGCTCCATTTTCATTGTACTAATACATGCTCCGCTTTCACAGGACTAATACATGCTCCGCTTTCACAGAAGTAATACATGCTCTGCTTTCACAGGACTAATACATGCTCCATGTTCACTGTATTAATACATGCTCCACTTTCAGGATACTAATACATGCATCATGGGAGCTGACAGAGAGCATGTGCCAAGTCATTACCTCCATGCTTCTCCTTCAGCAGAACTTCAGGACTGAGCTCTGTCCCTCAGACTGACTCAGACTTACGTTCCCTTGGTCTCTTGCTGGATGAGACTGTGCCTGTGTATGCCAGCAGGAGTCACTGGGAGGGGCTAGAGAGCCAAATACCAGGCACTAATCTCCCCCTTAAAACTTCACACTGACAGACAGCATCTCGTGTTACAAGGCACCTCGCCCAAGGTCCTCTGCAAAGAAGGCCCGCTTGTCCTTTCGCAGCCAGGATTGACGTCTGCTTCCCCCGAACAATCAGTTCAAGAGCAAAGCAGTAGGCTGCGTTGTGTTGTGATCACACATTAATACCTCAAGGAAAAAAATCACAGAACAGGTTTGCAAATCACAACTTCAAGAAATTGCTACCTTTTGGTCAAGACAGGTCACTAGAATTTGAGACAACTTAATTCAAACTGCCCTGCAAAACCCAATTACCATGGCTGCAAGCGAATTGCATTAGATTGCATTTAAACTGATCATTATATATGTAACTACTAACAATTATGACAAATAACATGGCAAGAATTGAGTATCTGAGGCATTTCTGTGAGGGAATATAATGTACCACACACAATGTGCTGTGGAAATCTAACAGACAAATGAAAAATTACAAAATGTGGACGTCTAGAAAAATGTGGAGAGAGTTAACGAAGAACTTGCCGATTGTTTCTAACCTTTGAAAACTGGATCAGGTACCAAGTTAAAAAGTGAACCTACATTCCTGAAGTAACTAAAAAAAAAAATGGCGGGGAAAACCCCTTGGGTATTCGAGCCGGTCTGCCCTTTCGTCGTGCCCGCTCAAGACGCATTCGGTCTGCCCTTTCGGTGTGCCCGCTCATGACGCATTCGGTCTGCAACATGAGAGACGTAGGGACTTAACTAAGGCAACATGGGAGGAGAACAATCACATGTCTTTGCTACCTAGAAAGACACACAAGGACTCTAATAATAGCGCTTGAGGAAGACGGACAGAGGCGGCTTGTAGCCTCTGACAGGCTATCTGGTCTGTCGTCTCTCTGCAAACAGCTGAGCATGGAACTGTTTAAAGAACAATTGTGGAGGCAGGAATGGAGCCCTCAATGGCACTTCAGATGCCAACGTCTCCTGTCAAGCCTCGACCTTTCGGCACCGCGCCCAGTTTTTACCATGCATGCTTAGTTGCGACCCTGTATCAAGTATAGATCTAAATTAACGCTATGATCAAGCACTCTGCAATATACGCCAATCAATGCATATCACAGAAATCTGATTGGACGTGCCAGTGAATTTTTAATTAAACATCTGTGGTTTGGTTTCTTGGATTGGTTGAGTTTTCACTAAGCAGTTGCAGACACTAGACCCCTTTATATAGGTAAATTACATTTCCAAGCCTGACTCACGACCCTTGCAGAACTTGCTGCAACCCAAACAGGTTGCAAATCGCTGGGCTGAATGTAGGGTACAGCTCAATCAATAGCTCATTCCTATGAAGATCACGTGGGAATGTGCCCGCTCAGTGTCAAGGTTTACTAAACTGTCAACAAATTCACGCATCTTTGATCCTTCTGTTAAACGAAAAGCGGTTCCGTGACCAATGTCCGCTCAGGGACTCTACGAGCTGCACAGCCTACTGCCAGGATCGTACCTCTAAGTTTTAGACTGATTTTTTAATTAAATCAGTAAAGTTACCGGTACTTAAAAATAGAATATGAATTCACTGACATGAATTCCATTTTTACACATATGGGTCATTGAAACAAAAGTGGAGAAAGTGGGCCATTAAATCTACGGCAACCCAATGTCGATCACACTCTGTTCCGCAGGAGTTCCTGTAGCACAAGTTGTCTAAAATGGTTAAGGTGCCAAAACTATGCTGGCCGGAGGCCATTATGTATGGTGGAAAGACCTTTAGAGGATCATCTGTCACAGCTTGTCCTCAAAAAAACGTAACAACAGCAGTCAAGATAGACCTCAGTGTCCCTTACAGCATGTACTTCTCAGTCATGCAGAGGCACCCGGCAGGAATTTCACAGGGTTATCATTGTGCTCAAGGTCACACATGAGGAAACAATGCGAAGAGAACAAGATGGAGCTAAGGGAGAAGATTTCATAGGCTACCAAGTGACATTGGCCTAAATTTGGGTTCTTTTTGGGGAGTGACAGTCTCCCCTCTGTGGTGTAGCTAAAGATTATGTAAATCTAATATTAGGGTGTGATTTAGTAGTAAACTATCCGGAAACAAAGGTACAGTTCTTATAACACAATGTGGTAGCTTCATGAAGCAACATGGCACATATGACTAACCAACAAGTTGCTTGATTCCTATTTGGCAAACTACAAGACTGTAGTAATGATCATACAGTAGACAGTATGTAGAATCTCCCTTAGAGTTACTAGAGTTACTTCACAAAGCCATTAACACCACCATTATGAATAAAACACATAAAAATCTTAAGTTACCACGCTTTGTCTTTCATTGGACACATTGCCAAGGATTTACAGCATCAGCATGAACTGGAAAAAGGACACACTGCTGCAGTGAACTGCCAGTGCCTCACGCCGCCGACTCAGCTTGATATGCTGGGAAGCAGCTTCTGTATTTACACTGACACCGCAGTTAATCTCATTTATGTGATATGTGCCTCTCGCAGTGATGCACTCAGAACTGCTGAAGGTGTCTTGGGTTCCTGGGGCTCATATGCCACCTATTCTTTCCTGAGCAGGTTTTAGGTCTTTTGTTTATGAATTTTATCCAGTACTTCAGCTATTTCCAGGCATGACACTGAACTGGCCTGTCAGCACTGTGTGGACCAGGACACATGTCTCAGAGACTTAGAGGGTACTTAGTAGGTAATGTTGCAACAGGGAGACAAATGCATAAACAGGTGGATATGGTGGATTTCCATTCTTTAATTTGTATCATGTGATGTATGTTTAACCGTTTACTCATTTAAAACTCATTTAAATAAAAGTTTATTTACTACTGCAAGGCAGTATTCTTGAAATTTGCTTTTAAATGATCATTTATCATACACATAATGTATACATCACTTGAGGTTGAAATCTGCTAGATTAAAGGACGGCACACATAGCAGTTACGTATATTTAACTGTTAAAAAATTCATTTTAATGAAAGTTCACTTACTGTTACATTTGATTCTTGAAATCTGTCATTCAAAATCTGCTTTGAAATGATCATTTATCATACACATAATTTATACATCACTTAAAGGGCAGCACACATACATAGCATCATGAGACATGGATCTCTCATGAAAGATGTCAACAGTCCCTCAAAGAAAAGCCAAGTCATGTGAGATGGTAAACCTGAATAGCGCCTTCTGCTTGTCACCCGTGTAACAGCACTTTGTCACATCCATTCTTCAAAAGCCGGAAGATGGTGCATTTTTGTGATCTTGTTAGGCTCTCGCACAGTTAATACAGGAATGTATTCTGTAACTTTCAGTTTTCCTGAAAGGAAGACTACATCATCCCAATATTTCATTATGTTATTAACCTTATCGACCAACCTGAATCACACGGTCACGCAGACAGCAGGATAGGGCACCATGGACACACACACACGTACTAAAAACATCCCAGGAGACTCTCCCACACACAATTGACACATTGGATAGATGCTTTCCATGCCAAAGAGAGATCTTATGACATTTCAAACTCTTGCAGTGACGCCTACAAATTAGGCAAGGCTTCTCACATAGAGAGCACCATGTCACCCGACAGCAGACAATAAAGGTTCCTACTGTGTCCCACAAAGCGAGTCCAGGATCCAACCATCTCATTATACATTTACAGTCAATCACTTAAAATGACCAACAGTCACTAGCACGCTCTACACTGCTCACAAATTTTCATTAATGCACAGACACTCAATACTGAAACAGACCTGGCAAGTGTTTCCCTCAGTCTATTACCAGTTGCTCTCCATCAATGTTTTGTGGCTGAGTCCTGGCAACCCATAAACGTGCCTTTGTAAGAAATTGCAAGTGTGTATGCCAAGCAGGAGTCACTAGAGGGAGCAAGAGAGGCAGCGTTCTATGGCTGTGCTCCTCACTGCTTACATTAGACTGGCACTTATATGACTCCCAACTGAAAGAAAAAGCCAATTAAAAAAGTCACAGCAATTGTACTGAAAATATATTAGTGCTATATATGCTATGTAGTACATTATTGTGGATAAGAAGATTGGTCTTTAGTGAGATCAGCGGGGACTTGTGTGGAGCAGACTGTGAACGGACAGCCTGTTGTAGTACTGACTGGTAGAGGAAGGAGCTATAGCAGCTGTAAACATGGCGCTCACTGGGAGGGGCCAGACTGAACCCTCATGGCCCCGGGGGGAGGGGGGTTGTGAAAATGTTGACATTGTCACTTTGTTCGAGGGTTCACACTCTTCTCTGCGATTCCTATCGCCCTGACAGCTATCCTGACCCACAAACATGAAACCCTGGGTTTTGTTGCATCTTCTCCTCTCCTTTCTCCCTCACTCTTTCCTGTTTTTTTGCGTCCGCATAAAGCTGTGAGATTCACATTTTAACGTCTCTGAAAACGACATCGTCAAACACTGTGAAAACGCGGGAATAGGACACATTTTCATCATATTTTTCGTCGCGTAACCGCGAATCGCAAAAATTGCATTTATTCATGTAGATTTCTGACCATACTCACAGGTAAAATGTATTTATAAAGAGCTTTTCACAGACAAAAAAAAACCCCCAAAGCACTATACCAGTCGAAAACAATCAAAAATAAGTCAAATTAAAAATAGAAAATAACATGAAAAGGAAGTCAGACGGATGGCTATACTTCTTCTTCACGTATAGTCCATGTGTTTATGTACAGACATGGGGAAACCAGGGGCATATAAAATAAGCTAGTGTCTTTATCTTGTGGCAGATGTTGCTCTATACAGTTTGCGATGCATATTCATTGACTGCTTGTTGATATTGCCAGTGAGATGTGAATGGACAGGACGCCTGTCAATGTCCCACAAAATGTCTCTATTATTAAACGTGGCCTGGCACAGGACGTGGCGCTTCCAGCAGGACCCCAGCGGTCACCTTGTGTTCATCATCACAGGAGGGCAGCTGCACTTGTCTCCTACACCCAGATCTTCGTTTGCCATCCTGGCACTTATGCGACACAAGGCCTTTGGGGATAATAATAGACGCGTGTGTGCGTGTGCACGAGTGTGTGTCAATGCTTAAGATGAATGGAAATTATTTCCCAAATTCATGGTTAAGTGTGATTTTAGTTTTTGTTTATATATTATGAGCATTTCATGTAATTTAAAGCTCATTTTCATACAACAAAAGGGGAAATTCTCTTATTAATAGAATTGCTCCCCCAAAAAATGTCACAGCTAATTCCTGTTCACATTGATCCCTTTGCTTTCTTTGTCTTAAAAGTGAACAACACGGATGTTGTATAAACATAGTCGTTCACCAGTTTTTGTAAGTGTGCCATGGTTCTGGAGCTGCCTGTGTAATTAGGCAACCTTGTAAAAGAGCAAACTTCTAAACTGGATTTGGTGTAATTGTAATTTCCTCTATGTTTACCTGCCCTGGCCATGTTCTGAGGGCACATCGAGTGGCAAGGGTGTCATTGTCAATCAGTTCAATAACAATTACCCCTATCTGGTGAGGATCTATTTAAATCCTGTGTCTCGCTATCCTTGCTGCTGAGTGTTGAGCAGATATCTGTGAAGAGTAAATTGGTCAGTACAACCTACAGCTGTTAGCGCTTGTATCTTGTTTTGTTGGTTTCCTGCACAATAAATCTTTAAACAAATCTATTCCCCTGTTCTGACCCCCCCATCCCGCCCCACCCCCGAGTTCAGATTTGGGGCCCATCACTACTGATATCACTACTTTCATTTTCTTGAAAGCGAACCGTCTTATTAACAGGCCCCAAGTCAGGATTCTGTGAAAACCAAGGACAAATGGACCTGCTTTATATGCCGTATTCCATTATTACCAAGTGATATAGCTAACAATGGCTAATCATAAACCTAGATTTGGGGCCTGTTTCAAAGTGCAGGATATCTTGCTCAGCTGGATAACTTGTCAAATTTAAGGCAGTATGGACTAAATAAAAAAGAACAAAGATAAAGGCGATTTAAACTGGGGTACTTTAAATTCAACAAGTTGCCTGGCTAAACAAGAAATCCTGCTTCTTCAAACAGGTCCCTGGTATTGATAAATGGCTCTCCGACTTGTTGTAGTGGAACACAGTTGACTCTGATGTGGCATCATTGCCGGCTGTGACGTCTGACCTCTGAGGTCAATGGATCTCAACAATAAAGCCAACCCTTGATTGAGTGGTAGCTTCTATGTTTTATTTCTCCGGTTCTTTCACATGCTAGAGCAAAAGCCTCTTTGAAGAGTTCAAAACGAATCCTTATAACTGATCTCGAAAGTCCTTTGGAATATGATTATGGAGTGTGACTCGTGCGTGTAAAACGTGAGAGTCAGAGAATCGTGACAGGACTCAGCACTCAGCACTCCGAAGTCTCAGTTGATGCAGTCCAGCTTAACCTGACTGGAATGATCAGCTTGCTTTCACAAGCAAGGGGAAATTTAAGGGTGAATTGTGCATGTTTATTGCTTCAGTATTTGAACCTTCAAGCAGTTTGTTACCCAAATTCTGTTCTTACTCTCGCCATGATAACTCAATTACAGTCTGCTCCCCTACACGTTAAGCTCTGGGTTTTTCATGTCAACATGAATGAATGGAATGCTTGGATGGTACGGAATGAATGGTCAATTTAGCCTGACATGAAGACCGTGCATCAACTGGACAGTGTTTTACCTAGGATGCCTTCATGAAAGAGCTGAGTGCAATCAGGGATGGCAGAGTGAGCATTTTATTTAACAAGATGCATTTTTATGGCTTTACATTGAGTATAGATGATACTGTGACTGTGTATTTTAGTGGGACTCCGGGCTTGAGTGTGTGGAGTCTCCTTTGGTTTCTTCTCTAGCTCACATGCAGTCCACATGAATTGGACACTCACAATTTCCCCTTGGGATTAGGTGCTCTAGGGCAGACTGGGTCCCCTTCTGCCATCTTCCCTATCATTAGGCATGCTGGGACAGCCTCAGTGTTTTATACTTACAGGGCTATAGGAGCATAGGCTGAATTGCTCTGGTTAGGAGGGTAAACCCCTTATAGTGTAGATGGCTTCTAACTAGAAAACACTTTATAGGGAAATAAGCTTCAAAAATGGTTATAAGATTGGAAAGAATGTATGAGAAGAGCACTGCAATATAACAGACTTTTTGGATCTCATCGAATGATTTTTATCCAACAATAATCCTCTCAAGATTCAGTAAAGTGGGCTGTCGCTCACTTAGAGACGTGAGGGCATTTATGGTAGATGTACGATTACCCTAATTATAGGACAATGCTTGACCATAAAGCGTCACATTACTGACACCGAGAGCAGACTGCCTGGGACACTGTCATCGTTCTTCTGTCCTGACACTGTTTTTTGTGTATTGATATCGCAAAGAGGTTGGACAGCTGGGAATGGAGTTTTTCTAAAATGAAAGGTGGGACTGGAATAGATTGGGACTGAAATGATATGGCTAATTAAAGGGTCTGGAGAGTAGGAGAAGCAAAGCGTAGCAAGGGCAAGGTGATAAGTGTCATTTATAGTAGATAGGAAATAAACCTGCTGATCATCATCATCCCATGTGAAAATGCTACATATTACATCCATACTGCTCTCTACTGTTCCTAACAAGGCACCATCTTCATTTGCTCAGTGAAAAACTGATCCTGCTAAGAGTTGATGGCTTATGGGAGAGTATACCATTTTAAGAGCAAAATGTCTGAAATGGACATAAATATTCTGTACCTAATTACATTATTAAAATGACATCCAGTGAATGCACTCACACTGGACACATAACTTGTCAGCTGTACAGGATTCCGTGTTTTTATCTTGTCCTGTGTTTTCGAATTAGTGCTTCGTAGAATCTCTGGTGTGCGGAGTCATTGTAAAATTCTGCTGTTGTATTTATTTTCTTGTGTGTAACACAAGTCATTGATTTAGACTCAGCGTAGATGCATAATAGGAATAAAAAGAATTATGAATTCTATTTATGCTGCACAATTCTGTTGGATTCACACATGGTCTGTGGAGTTTTATTTCGTTACCTCTCAGTCGAAATGTTCAGCTGCAAATTTGCAACTGTAGAAATGTTATGTGTGATTTCACAAATCATTTTACACATGAACTCATACGTATCTGTCTCTGCTGTCATTTTAATGACTCAATTGCATGACAGGCTCTGTGACTCTGTGAGGTGTCCTTTGCTGTAGTCTATCCCATCATTCCTTGCGGTTGAATCCAAAGGAACACAAAGGGCCCCGAATCGACCCTGGTGGCCATTACAAGCTGTCCTCCTCAATCAAGGAAAAGAATTTCACAGGGTTATCTTTGTGCTCAAGGATAAAGGCAAGGAAACAATGAGAATGAGATGCAGCCTGGGACAGGGCTTGTACCACTGGGAAGGTGACAACAGGCCTGCAGTGACCTCTGCACTTTGGCACTTGCTGATCAGAGCAGCTGCGCCCCGTGGCCTGGGGAGACTCTTCCTTGTGGCCCTCATATTCTGTATATGTTGGTTTTGTTCCTTGTCATGTGACCTAACCTTGAACAAAATATTCTTGTGACTAACTTGCACAATGTGTTTAGCTGCAATGTCCATCTATGGCTCCAGCATGCAACAGAGATGTTCACCTCGTATATCAGCATTTCCAGTATTCAAGGGCAAAGCGTCTAATCTGAAATACTAATTTAATCATATTTTATTGGTTGCTAGTTGAAATGCTTTAATTTACATGTGTACACGCGAATAAAAATGCTGTTGTTTATGTTAATGTGTTTGTTATAAATAAATGCCAACACCCAACATATTTCTCAGGCTCTAAATACATTGAGTGTGTAACCATAGAGCATCTGCTTCAGGCGTGTCCCACTGCTGTTACCTTGGGTTACAATTCATATGCCTCGTAACCAGGAAATACTTAGTTGTTTCTTGCCTGGGGGGGTGATGAAGGACCTTATTATTATTCTGTTCCAGACGCCTTCATAACTAATACGATGCTGTTGTTCTGTTCAGTCTAGGCGGAGACCCTTGGCCCTTTTATGGCATTCAGAAATCTCGAGCTCTTAGAGGGAGCTCCTTCGCTGAGTGTTTATGGGGCAGCACCTCTGCCCACCTGTTCCCTCCCTTCCAGCTGCCCTCTCTCATACACTCAAAGAGCACAAAGGGGGACACACCCACCACCATGCCCCACCAATTAGAAAAGAAACGACATTTCCTGGCTACTGGACTGTTTCCAAATCTGGCCGCTTCGCCTCTTTATAAAGAGACAGGCTGAGGAGCGCCTCAAGTCAGCACATCACTTCAAGGTGAGCAGTAGGGAGTGTATGCGGGGGCCCCGGGCTGTGTCCAAGGGAGGTGCTGCAAACCATCACGGATACTGTCTGCAAGATTTAAACATTTCTTTCTTTTCTCTCCCATCTTTGCAGGTCAGCTACGTCCTCTGCACAGCACTGCACCAGGTACGTAAGTGCTGGAATCTGTTCATTTCAGTTTTTGCTGAAAAACATGCCACTTTTTGGCTGCCACTATCGGCCATTTCACATTATAACAGGATTGAGGCTTTTCCACATTTAGTTTGTGATGGAATATGCCCAATATTTTGGTCAGGAAGGACTAGCAATGATTTTCAGGGTTCTATTTAGTATTTATTTAAATTATTTTAAATGTCAAATACTTAAACTAGCTCTGAAATAGAAGAAAACTGACACTTTGGTACATGAATGCATCTTGTGCAATTAGGGAACCACCAGCTAGTGTATTAATTTTACTGTCAACACCAGCTGCTGTCTCTGGCATTTATAATGAACAGAGAAGAAGTAATAATTTTGTATGCAGGCATCATAAATTAGGTTTTATTTTTTTTTAAACCATCAGCTGCTACATTTTCAGATTAGTTCTGTTCTGATATGACATCACAAGGAATATTTTCTCTCCTGATTGAAAGGCTAACAAGATGGGAGATGCAGCAATGGCAGAGTTTGGGCCTGCCGCCCCCTACCTGCGGAAATCAGACAAGGAACGTCTGGAGGCCCAGACTCGCCCCTTTGACATAAAGAAGGAGTGTTTTGTAGCGGACCCTGAAGTGGAGTATGTCAAGGGGACCGTCATCAGTCGAGATGGTGACAAAGTCACAGTCGAAACTGAGTTTGGGAAGGTAAAACATAAACTTCCACACTATACTGGTTAGTTAAGAGATATAATACTTCTGTCTAATCTAAAGCTATTTTAATTATTGACAGGGACAATAAAATGTATAGAATATAATATATGTACACTGATCCATGGTGTTTGTTTGCAGACCGTTACAGCGAAAGAAGCAGACGTCCACCCCCAGAACCCGCCAAAGTTCGATAAAATCGAAGACATGGCGAT
>JABFEA020000001.1:16954318-16965385 GCA_019775915.2 Cyphomyrus plagiostoma | reverse complement strand
TTGGATGAAGCTGAGCAGATCGCTATGAAGGGAGGCAAGAAACAGGTTCAGAAGCTGGAGGCTCGGGTGAGTGCTGTACAGTTTGTTCATGGTCACTGAACTGAGATCTGATACTTCAGTCCTTCAGGCTTTTTGAATATTGAAAGGATAATGATTTGGTCACATTAACAGGTGAGAGAGCTGGAGAATGAGGTCGAAATGGAGCAGAGAAAGGGAAGCGATTCCGTTAAGGGAATCCGTAAATATGAGCGACGTATCAAAGAGCTCACCTATCAGGTACATCTCACCTACCTTCTGTCTCATTTAGCCTGGTGTTTATCTCTATATCTGCATAAGGACTCATGGAGAAGTACATGGTTTTGCTGGTGCGCTGTATAAACATAACACTGTTCTTTGTGTCTGCAGACTGAAGAGGACCGTAAGAATCTGGCCCGTCTGCAGGACCTTGTGGACAAGCTGCAGCTGAAGGTCAAGTCCTACAAGAGAACTGCTGAGGAGGCTGTAAGTAACAAACTTCATAGATTAGTGCTTGATAAACACATGACTCCAGCACGTAAATGTATCATCGAGCCAGTTTTTAACTGATTGACCTCTGTGTGTGTTTGGTTTAGGAGGAGCAAGCCAACACTAATCTGGGCAAGTTCCGGAAGCTTCAGCATGAGCTGGATGAGGCTGAGGAGAGAGCAGACATCGCGGAGTCTCAGGTCAACAAGCTGCGAGCCAAAAGTCGTGATATTGGCTCAAAGGTAGGAGAATGTCTTTATGGATTGCTTGGATTTTGATTAATTTACCCTTTTCATCAAACTTAAAAAGCAGAAATGCATTTCAGTAAAATATGCCATATAGTTAATGAAAGACATCATATTATCAACATTCCATCTCTTCAATGTTTTCTTGGCCATGTCAGAAGGAAAACAAAAACCTAGAGAAACTTCTCTGAAAAGACAGGACGGTTCTGCTTTCCTGCACTTTTGCACATGAATGGAAGCAACACGGTCATGCAAATGTTGTAAAAGCAGAATGTAGTTCAACATCCTGGTTCTATGGATTTGTCTCCATCTTACACCATGTTTTTCCATCACAGAAAGGGCATGATGAGTGAAGCAGTCTGCCAGGTCGTCCTGAAAACCAACCTTTTTTTCGTTTGGTTTTTCCCAAGAGTGAAATACTTGTATCTTTTCTCCAGAAACAAGGTAGTACTGACTCAGAGCAGATCATCATGTTGTCCATGCAGATGCAGATGGAAATGCAACATGCATATCTTAGGGTTCTGCAGTCCTGTTGCCTAGGCTCTGTGAGTGTAATTGTTCAGTGACATTTGGGCCAGTCACTAAGCTCTCAGCCATACTCTGGTATTTTCACATACATTTGGACAATGAGGCAACCTCACAGTAAACTAAAGTGTAACCTGCCTTTTACTTTGTAAGGTCATTCTCATATTTTGAAACCTTTCAATTTTAGCAGAAATTTTATGTCATAAAATGAACTAATCGTTTATTCTAAGTTGGAGAAAATCATGTTGTATGTCCTTCTCCTCAGACGAGTTTTGTGCATGATTACTGTGGGTTTCAGTTATAAATAAATATGTTATTGATCTGTTTCGGTTCTTTATGTCTATTTTTTTTCATTTTAAAACTGCATCAATCTGACTATAAACCCGAGTGGCCTGAATGATGATCCAAACAAAGCATTGCTATGCATTATTCCACAGTCAGGGCCTATCCAGTACGTTAACAAGCATGCAATACCAACCAAAAAGGGCTTTTACTGGAGCGCAATACATCACCTGAGAATGAGCACAAGCAGGACAAATTACTTGCAAAATATATTAAAGAACAGCAATAAAAAAGCAAGAATGAAAGGCTGTAAGTGCATATTACCAACGCCAGAGGGTGCTCTAACACAGCTTGAAAGCAGCACCAAAGAGCAGTATGCCAGGCCAGTGTAAGGCATGGACTAGGCCTGCCATCTGCCAGAGTTTCATAGTATTTTGTTCATATTGTTTCAGTGTATATACTCAATGTAACAGATAGATGTTAATCATCAAATACATTATGCTAATTGTAGCTGTGAGCTAGTAATGGCTAATGCTGGTTACTTAATCGGGTATTTGGGATCATTTTATTCTCCCAAAAAAATTACACCAACACTGAAGAGCGAGTAAGTTAGTAAGACCATGACTGTATGTTGGCTCTATCATACCAGACTGGGATATGTTGCTGGAAACAATTCCAACATGCCAACTCATTTGAAACGATGGGCCTGTATCACAATGCTTGATTTTTGGGTCAGCAAGAAGAGAAATCGCACTTAAGATAGTCTGACCTAAATGTCAGTAAAACTGGGATACCTTAAATCTGACAAGTTGTCTAATTAATCATCAAATTTTGCTTGGTGATACAGGCCCAACATGATCTGAGTGTTTGCACAACCAGAGCATGACAGAAACAGCCTCTGGAAGCGTCCCTTGGGATTTAAGGTGCTTTTGCCAGGAAATTCAGACCGGCTGAAAAACAGCTAAGGCTATAGGGATGGTTATTGCTAGAGATATGCGGCCAAACTCTAGGTATTTTTATTTATCATTACAATGTGCAAATAAGTGTCTACAAGGTTTTGCTATACAGACACGGTGACAGATGCATTGCCTTGTATTTTTGTTTGCAGTTTTAATAATAAATGTTTGTACCAAACTGTGAATTTTGTGTGCCGTTACACCCCTAGTAGGAATGCGGTTTTTAAAGTTCCAAATACTACAGATCTTTTTTTCTGGTCTGATGTCGATATAAAAATTTTGAGCATCTGCTGATACCGATACCATTCTGTTGTTTTTTCCCCTTTATAGACTAATTAAAAGAGATATTTTTATCTATACATTTTAATGAACATGGCAATCCAGAATAGTGTTTTTAAAATACTGTATACCTGGGTTTGGACAGAATGAAAGCAGATGCGGGTACCTGTGACCCTCCTCATGCATCTGTTCATCATAACTAATACAGCAATCACTAGTTTTCCTTTCGTCATCGGCCACTGATTTGTCAAAGTCGGTGCTACCACCTACTGGAAATACCTAATTAATTATCTCGCATACGTGCAGTCAGATGTGCATGATTTCCGCTACAGGTAAAAATCTGTGCTACACGTATGCCGTCCGCAGCCGTTCCCTGGCAACCCCTAATGATGAAATTCATGTTACATTTCTATGTCCACAACTGAAAATGCACATGGAGAGGTTAAGTATTGAATTGACCTTTAGGGGTGACTAAAAGGGCAATTTATACTTCACTTTTAACTTTTTCATGTGAACTGAAGTAAGATGTGTGTATCTCTCTCCCTCTCTCCACCATACTCTGTGGTACTGGTACCCATGAAGTCCTCACCTTCACCCATCCAGTCTGAATGATTACTGTCCCATTGCTCTAACCCCTGCAGCAATGACGTGATTGATGATTGATGATCTAGACCCAAGACAGTTTGCATATTGTCTCAACAGATCCATTGACAACACCATTACCTTTCTACTTCACACAGCACTAGCCCACTTGGAGAATAGAAGGGGAAACTATGTGAGAATGCTGTTTGTAGGTTACAGTTCAACACCATAGCCCCCTCCAGGCTCATCACCAAGCTCAGGGACCTTGGGCTGAACACAACCCTATGTAACTGGGTGCTCAACTTCCAGTCAAACAGACCTCAGGTTGGGAGAGTGGGCCATCGCACATCATCGACCCATGATGTGAGCGCCCCACTGCAGGGCCACATTTAACTCCAAAAGCTATGCTAAGTGTGTGGACTGTACAGCTGTAGTAGGCCTGATCACCAACAACAATGAGCAGGACTGACTGGAGGAGATGTAGAACCTGTGACTTTGGTGCCACAATGCAAACAAGACAAAGGAGATGATTGACTGATTTGATAGATAGATAGATAGATAGATACATACATACATACATACATACATGCACACATACATACCAAGGACCTAATCTGGACCCTGCACATGGACTCCTTAGCGAGGAAGGCACGCTCAGGCGCCTCAGGGACTTCAAGCTGCCTGCCCAAATACCGAGGAACTTTTACACAGCTACCATTAAAAGCATCCTGACTGGGAGCGTTACCACCTGGTTCAGGAATAGCATGCAGCAGAACAACTGCAAGTCTCTGCAGAGGGTTGTGCAGTCAGCAGAACACGCAATCTGACTACTGTAACAATCCCAAACCTTCAAGACACCTACATCAAATGATGCAGATCCAGGGCCAGGAAAATCTTCATCGACCCCAGCTACCCCAAATCCCTACTTCTCTTTGCTAAGACTGGGAAAATGCTACCGCTGCCTGAAGACCAGCATTGAAAGGCTGAGGAAGAGCTTCTTCCCCCAGGCAATATGGATCCTAAATGAGGACAATGTCTTGGACTGTTCATTTCTCCCCATTGCATTCCCAACATTACATCACTACTTAAGTACAACCCTCCTTGCACAGCTGGAACGTAAATATCGTAAATAAATGCAGACTGTAATAAAATGCGAGTCTGTTCCATTAGGAATAATGGCATAATAATTAAGGGGCATGGGCTTTCTGTCAAAAAGGTGTCAGTCCAAGTCTATGGCTGCTGTTCCCTTGAGCGAGGAATGAACCTGAACTACTTCAGTGAAACACACAGGGGAGCCTGTGCACTGCCTTTGGTCACTGAAATGCTTACTGAGATTTATATACCATAATGGATAAAATTATAAAGCTTCACAAAGCATATGTTTTTATTATACTGTTCAGCTCATAATAATGGTATTTTTATCTTTTGAAAACAGGGATGAAGTAACTATAAAAAGGGGGTGATGTCAGGTGACTATTCACCCCCGCCTTCAGGGTCTTGCCATAGGTGCACAATCTTGGATGCTGTTTTTCTTCTTACCCTCTGGAGATATGACATTACCCTCATGTCCTCTTCCTAGCAACTTTTCCCAAAAAGATGATGCCCATTTTGTGCTCTTGGGAGTGTGCTCATGTTTTAATCCTTCTGTTCAGCTTTACTGAATCCATCTTCAGTTCTGTACTGAAAAAGCCCCCTGTAAAACAGAAAACAGACAAATCTGCACAGCAATAAACACTTTTTTGTCACATTAATTAATGGTACAAACTGTAATCTGTAGATTGACATTGAAATTTGTAGCCAACATGGTTGAGATTTTGTCACTTAGGTGCATAATCTCTTTTTGCAAAGAATTCTAAATTGTTGAACTGAAGTCTCACAAGCTTTAGTTGCAGGTTTTTTTGAGTCAATCAAATTCTTGACTGAGAAACATCTCTTGAAGTTTTATGAGTGGTGTTGTGCCTTTGGGAGTCATCCCAAATGTGAACTGAAAGCTGAGATGATGCCTTTGCCTCATTGGCAATTCAGTAATTTTAATTATATATCATTACATGACGTATTTCCAGTGATGTTAAAAATGGGATGCTTCAACTTTGACTTTATCTGTGTATTTAACATGACAGGGCTGCTGGTCTAATGACTGCAACCCATCCATGAGTCAGTTCAGAAAGGCTGTATTGGGAAGCCATTGGTGATGATGGTAATGCATAGGGATAGTTGCTCCAGGACACTCCACACATCCACATGTCCTTCACTTGTCTCTGGGCTTAAATGTCACCTCCTAGCAGTTTGGACAAGGCCCAAGGGCAGCTAAATGAACAGGTTCTTGGTTGGGTATGAAATTATTCTGGACGTCATCCTTTTGGTAAAAAAATAAAGGCCAGGATGCCTGTTACCCCCAGAAAGTCCTACTCTCGGCCCCAAGTCCCCCAGAGTCCTCCTCAGTCCTAACTGTTCGGGTATTCACACTTGGTCTTGGAGAAGGGTGCTTTGAGTGGGCAGTGTGTTGTTATGGAGCCAGGAGGTTGCGATGCAGCTTGACCTTCTTGGGGGCCCTCCAGTGGCTGTTCAGCTTGGGTGACTGTCCCTCCTTCCTGATGGGGCATTACACCCAAACAGGGTTAATGGCTGGAAGGCTTGTCCCTGGCAGCGGACATTATATGCCCTTTTCTGTCTGGTTGTGGCCGTCTCCTGATGTTGCCTAGCTAGCTCATGCATGGTCCGCACACGGTCCTGGGGCTGGCGTAGGTAGTGCACTCCTGGTGTTGCTGGCAGCTTCGGCTCAGGGGGAAGCTGATCACCAGGTACACCAGGATCCTCAGCTCATGGTCAAACATGAGGGCAGTGGGGGTGCAGTCGGTGGTATCCTGCACCGCTGTTTGATAAGCCCACCGAACCAGGGGAAGGTCAATGTCCCAGTGATGCTGTTACTTTGCAACGGTAATCAAAAGTTGTGCAGGCATGATTGAATCACTCCACCAGTCTATTACTCTGGGGATGAAGGGGGGTGGTGCAGATTTTCACAATTCCTAGTTGCCGGCATACCTCGCTGAATACCTGAGCCTCAAAATTCAATGTACTGCACCTCTTGGGCCCTGAAGTAGCAGAACAACTTCTCCAGAAGTGTCCCTGATGTGGTGGTGAAGCTCTAGTTGGGAACCACAAATGCCTCAGGCCACTTTGTGAAGTAATCCATGACCATGAGTATGTAGAATATCCCGGCACTAGAAAATGCAGCACCTGCCCTGCTCCATCCAGCATTCACTCTGCCTGAACAGCAGACCCTTGTGCTCCTCCAGGCCACCCCACTGGGAGTGGTAGCCCTTGGTTTCCGGGCTGGATTACCTCCCAGCTTAGTCGCGCTTCTTTGTCCAGCCACTCCCTCACCCTGGCCAGCACAAGGTTGCTGCACTGCTTCAAAATGAGCTGCTGGCGATCAATGTCCTGAAGGGCCTGGTTATCTGCTGCTCTGTGGGCGACGGCTGCTATTATGGCGAGCTGGTGCCATTCCTCTGCTACTCTGGTACGGTACAGTGAATTACTCTGGACTCTGGTAGCACCTCCAACCAGTAGGCCAGATGTACCTCTGGGTTGCAGAAACTCAGGAGTCACGCAAGATGTGAGTGATCAATCTGCAACCAGAATCACCAGACGCAGAGACATGGACGGAAGTTCTTACATGCCGGCACCACGGTTAGCGGTTACCATTGAATCATGCAATAGTTGCACTCTTGCCTACTTAGCTAACAGATGAATCAAGGAGATGCACTCCTGCCTACTTAGCTAAGTACAAAACAAAGTGCTCCCCTTCAGGTCCTGCCTGTGACTGCAGCACACCTAGCCCCGTGTTGGTAGTGTCCATGTCCAGAATAAATGCAAGATAAGGGTCCAGGTACTCCAGCATAGGAGAATCAGTGAGCACCGCATGGAGCCATTTAATAGTTGTGATGCAGGCAACCGTCCACGCGGAACCATTTCCCTTCTCGGTTCATTCCTTTATAAAACATTGGTAGTGCAATTCCAGCCCCAGGAAGCTCCGCAACTCTGCTATAGTCTTCGGAGGGGGGCAGTCTTACACAGTTTCTGTCTTCTCAGGGTCAGTAGCCATACCCTGCCCACTGAAGACGTGATCCAGGTACTACGTCTTGCATTGCAGGATTGAGCATTTCAGTGGGTTCAGCCACAACCCTGCTTGGAGGATCACCACAAAAACCATCTTCTGCACTGCCCTGGCAAAGTTAGTGGTGTAGATCAGCAGTTCATCGAGGTAGACACACTGGGTCTGGGGAACATGAGTTAGGATGTGCTCCATTAGCCTCTGGAGGGTGGCTGGGGCATTACTGTATTACTGTATGACCGAAGTGCCATCCCCTGTGACTAACAGTTTATTTGGCCTTAGGGAGGGCTTCCAGGGCCAGTAGCTACTCTGGAGCTGCCCATGAACTGCCAGATACCTTGATGACTCCTGCCACTGCCATCTCTTGGATCTGCTGAACAGCTGCTTGTGTGTTCGCCAGGGGCGGTCAGTGTGGAAGCAGATGGATGGGCTGGGCATTTCCCGTGTCACTTGGGAACCGGGTTAGCAGTCTTTGCTTCTGGCAGCAAAAATGTTCTGAAATGAGCTTATTAGGATTTTGAGCTCATTTCACTGCTCCTCCGTCAGGTCCTGACTGCTGTGCTACCAGTTTGGGGAGCTGGCGCAGTTGATGTGCCCAGGCTCTCTGGAGTGAAGACAGAGCTGGGGCAAGACTGCTGGCAAGGCACGGCAACAGCAGCATGCATATCTTTGCTCCTTTAATGCCCTCTATGATGCTGGCCCAGCCCTAGGTTGGATGAGGCGCTGGGCCCAGGATTTCTTCAGCCTCCTCTGCCAGTTACACGGCCATTGCCAGTGTGGCAGGCTTCAGCAGATGTACATGTTGCCACAGCCACTCCAGGGAAAGTGCCCATAGGAAAGTGTGGAGGGCCCAGCTCGTCCTGCACTGCCCGGGAGAAGTGAGGGTAGTTGCACCTCGATGCAGCCCTCTAGGTCGGCTGCACTTGCCCCCTGAATTTTGTTGGCAAGCCGCCACTGCTCCCTCTTGTTCCCCTCAGACTGTTGCTGGCTGAACCACCACTACAGGGTGGTGATTATGGCTCCGGAATCACCCTGTTTCCTGGGGGAGAGACTTAGGCGAACCTGCAGTGCATCTCTTTTGAGGTCCAGTCATTGAGCTGCATTGGCAACTAGACCTAGATGAGGAAAGGGTCCAGGGGCCTTTTCCCATTATAGCAGAGTAACTTTAGGGGGATCTTTGTTATTATCATCTGTGTCCCCACATCTGGCTGCTTGGGGTGACAGTGTTGCTGCCTGGGGAGGCAGAGGGCGCTAAGGCTATTAGGTCGCTGTGGGAAGGCTATGGAAGTAAATCTGTGTCATCAGAATTTAAAATTTATATGCCTCTGAAATTCTAACATTGAATATTTATGCATTGGAAATACTGAAATGTTGTCTTTGTATTTTTTAACCTCGTATTTTCGCACGTGAATTTGGACCATCGAATTGGAGCAACTTTGAAATGTTGTATTTGTATTTTTAACGTCATATTTTTCATGTGAATTCAATGTTAGAATTTCAGTGCCATATAAAACTCAAATTCTGATGACACGGATTTACTTCCATAGAAGGCATAATGCCTGGTTCCTGGAGGTCTCCTTGGGATTTCTATATCCCTTTGGCAGTGTGTTCACAGGAGGTCTTTATTTCCCTGCTGAGCTCTTCTACCCTCTGACACTAATTGTGGCATGGGAACCAGACATGGTGATCATAGAGTGATAACAGAGATGCAAACAAGCACAGAAAGGGTGCAAAAATAGTATTTACTGAACACTACGCATGACATTACAATACAATAACAACACAACAGACGCAAACTACACACAGCAATTTATGAAATTTGCATTTCGTAATAGTCCAGGATGCTGCTACGCTTCCTGATGCATACCCCCACAGTGCTACTACAATAATAATAATAATAATAATAATAATAATAATAATATTTATTATTATTAATAATAATTAATAACAGGTGCTTTGAATGAAACATTTTTCGCAAGACATAACATGGCTGACAAAGTAAACACAGCGCTGAGTCACAAGGCCTTATTATTTCTTTGATCACGTTAACTTTAACTCCGTTAATTTTAACACGCCGATGACAGAATCATATAGCACAGCTTTCAATACTTTAATTTCTATACTGTATATGCAGAGGATAAAATCTTTTTGATGTTATTCTGACACGACTGTACATGCAACTAATTGCAAAGATTTGCGATTGCATTTACTTTTATTTAGCAGATGCTTTTGCCCAAAGCGACACACAAGTAAGGCGAATACATTAAAAACAGAGGGGTTGTGGAGGAGTGCACAAGCGTGCAGGGCAGCCGAGAGAAAATCCGGGCCCTGGTCTGAAGAAAGTGTGTGGGCCCTTATACAAAATTCTATACACATGTATATGTGTATATTATTATTTATTTATAACAATAGTAGATTACATTGATACATTTACATAAGTATGTATAGGTATAAATGTAACAATCAAGTAAGATATTTATAATAGTAAAAAATTGTTATAATAGCGATTATTGTCTGTTAAACAAAGGTGCTTTCCTGGCCTTTTCCCTGGCGAATCTCTGAATTACATAATCAAAATTAATCCGTTTTGCTAAATCAGACTCAATACTAAGTCTTGCCAGTTCTCCTAGTCGCGCTGGTGACATAGTGGATCTTAGAATTTTTTTTTCTTCAGCTTGCTGAATGAGCGCCCTGCAGAGGCGACAGTGGCAGGAATTGTCAACAGAATACGCAGACTGACGCATATATTTGGAAAGAGTCCTTCCAGTTAATACTCTTTCAAGCAATTCAACAGCTTCAATGGCCTCAGTTGGTTTTCGCCAAAATTTTATTGATGAACAGCTGGCAGATGACTTATCTTAAATAAATATTCAAATTACAGTGATCCCTCGCCTATCGCGGAAGTTACGTTCCAGACCCATCAATGAAAGGTTAAAATCCGCCATACAGAAAGGCCATATAAACAAACATTTATATATATATATAGTTTAAGCCTTGAAATACCCCTCCCACACACTTTAAACACATGTAAACTTATTAAAACACACTTTGTGAACACATATGATATGTGGATGTCGGGCAAGGATATGAGTAACAACAACAACAACGATAATAATAATATCTAATATATATATGTATATTTAGTTATGTTATAGTTATTATAAATTACAATACGTGTTGTCCTAACGAACTCTTGTCTAGTAGACTACGCGTACAGTGACAAATGAAAAGCGTACGTACATTTCGTTAACAATTGCGACTCTGCATATCTACGCATTGCTGTACGTAGCAGTATGTTTTATTATTGACTAGTGTATTGCTTAAATGTTACGTATACGTTAGTTATTATAAACTATAATATTGTTCTAACAATTTTTTGTCTAGCACACGTATAGTGTTTGCTGAAAACCGTATGCTTTTTGTTATGAATAGGCTGCAAAGTACACTACAGGTAGGATGTACTTATTGAATTTTGACTCCATTTTTATTTATATTCAGTACAGATCCATCCATCCATCCATTTTCCAAACCGCTTATCCTACTGGGTCGCGGGGGGTCCGGAGCCTATCCCAGAAGCAAC
>JABFEA020000001.1:16927361-16944292 GCA_019775915.2 Cyphomyrus plagiostoma | reverse complement strand
CATCTGAGGAATCTGCATGTTCTCCCTGGGTCATCTGAGGAATCTGCACATTCTCCCTGGGTCATCTGAGGAATCTGCACGTTCTCTCTGTGTCATCTGAGGAATCTGCATGTTCTCCCTGGGTCATCTGAGGAATCTGCATGTTCTCCCTGGGTCATCTGAGGAATCTGCACATTCTCCCTGGGTCATCTGAGGAATCTGAACGTTCTCTCTGTGTCATCTGAGGAATCTGAACGTTCTCTCTGTGTCATCTGAGGAATCTGCACGTTCTCTCTGTGTCATCTGAGGAATCTGAATGTTCTCTCTGTGTCATCTGGGGAGTCTGCACATTCTTTCCATGTTGTGTGGTGTCTGCATGTTCTTCTTCTGTCATGTGCAGTTTGCATGTTCTCCTAGTGTCATATGCAGTCTGCATGTTCTCCTTGTGTTGTCTGCAGTCTACATGTTCTCTTCCTTTCATGTGGAGTCTGCATGTTCTCTCGCTGTTGCATGGAGTCTACATGCCTGCCCGCTGTCGTGTGGAGTCTGCATGTTCTCCTTGTGTCGTGTGGAATCTGCATGTTCTTCCTCTGTTGTATGGAGTCTGCATGTTCTCCTGCTGTCGTGAGGAGCCTGCATGTTCTCCTCTTGTCATGTGGAGTCTGCATGTTCTTCTCCTGTCATGTGGAGTTTGCATGTTCTCCTTGTGTCGTGTGGAGTCTGCATGCTCTCCCGCTGTCGTGTGGAGTCTGCATGTTCTCCTCCTGTCATGTGGAGTCTGCATGCTCTCCCGCTGTCGTGTGGAGTCTGCATGTTCTCCTTCTGTCATGTGGAGTCTGCATGTTCTCCTGTCATGTGGAGTCTGCCTGTTCTCCTCCTGTCATGTGGAGTCTGCATGTTCTCCTCCTGTCGTGTGGAGTCTGCATGTTCTCTCGCTGTTGCATTGAGTCTGCATGTTCTCCTGCTGTCATGAGGAGTCTGCATGTTTCTCCGCTGTCATATGGAGTTTGCATGTTCTTCTTCTGTCATGTGCAGTTTGCATGTTCTCCTAGTGTCATATGCAGTCTGCATGTTCTCCTTGTGTTGTCTGCAGTCTACATGTTCTCTTCCTATCATGTGGAGTCTGCATGTTCTCTCGCTGTTGCATGGAGTCTACATGCTCTCCCGCTGTCGTGTGGAGTCTGCATGTTCTCCTTGTGTCGTCTGGAATCTGCATGTTCTTCCTCTGCTGTGTGGAGTCTGCATGTTCTCCTCATGTCAGGTGGAATCAAACTGTTCCCTGCATGTTCTCCCCACATTTTCTGTGTGTTCTCCCCATGTCTCTCCATATTTTCTCCTGCTGTTCAAAGGCATGCAGCTGGTCTAATTGGCTTCTCTTCCTAACTGTTCTGCCTGCTCTGTGAGGTTACTGCCTACCTCTACCATGTACCATCTGCCTGAATTGACCTCTCATTAAACAATGTGATCTTGTGCTGATATGTGGAGGATGAGCTTCTCCTGTTGGGTCTGGTTTCTTCTCTGAAGGAGTTTTCTGCCACTGTCACCCCAGGCTTAATCTCAAGGCCTTGGACTTTGTAAGGGGTCCTTGTTAGAAATGTATAAATAGATAGAACTGATTTAAATTGCCTATTGTATGTGAGTGTGTTTGTGAGCCCTGTGATGGACAGTTCATCCTGTCCATACAAATGGGAATGAGGAGAGGTGACAGTAGATTTGCTTGCAGGTCCTGCTGCTATTTGGGCTTCCACTGCAGAGGTGGAACAGGCTGGGTCAAGATGACATTCTGCTCTCCATTTTTCGGGCAACGTGATAGCAGAGGAGCACGGAATTACGCATGAAGGTACCACGGCTCGTGTCATGTGGCGGATGGAGTAACTTCACAATCATTCAGAAATCGACCTGATAATGAGCGGCCACCTTGGCTTTTTATTAGATAACAGTGATGATAAAGTGCACGTCAGGGAGATTTTCAGGTCCAGGCAGGTGAGGTGTGTTGGTGCATCTGAGGCCATTTTGGTGCTTTGTCAGAAACTGACAAGGATCTTGTTGTTTTTTTTTTGTCCAGCGTTAGGCGATAAAATGTGCATTAAACGGAGGCTCAGGGATAAAAACGGATTTGAAGTGTAATTAAATGCCAAAAAAAGATCCTGTAATTATTTTCTCCTGTTAATTAGTTGCAGGCGTAAGTCCAGAGTTTATCATTGTGTTAACATAGAAGTTCTGTCGCATGTCAGAGTGCAGTTTTTAGCAGCAGAACTCCAGATGCAGAAGAGAATGTTCATTGGATCACAGGTCAGCCTCTTGCCGTCACATATCACACACAAATGTTACCATTATTTCTGAAGCAGCGCTGAAGTGTGGCATGATCCGGTTTAACGTTTTACGGTAAAGCGTATCTGTAAGAGCACTCAGCACTATTAAATGTCTCCCACAAATACAGGCGTACAGCCGGATAAATACATGAAAAGTATATGACAGGGCGCTACAGAAAATCAGTGTTCAGTGCTGAATAAATGACGGTCCTCTTGGCAGATGGTAATGTGGATCTTGCTCAGCTGAACCTGATGTCCTCCTTTGTCCAGCAATTTTGAAATGCTCGGATAAATCATTGTTGATAATGATTTAACTTGTTAGCCAAATAGACATCGGCACATTAATGCACAGGCTTTCCCAGGATGAAGCCCAATGGCCGCTGCTAAAAAGGGGCCTCAACTAACCACGTTTAATGACATTTTAAATCACGAGTTGCAACCTGCCTCGTATTTCACGGACTCAGCTTTTACTGAGAAATAAGATGTTCTGTCTCATTTTGAAGAAGTTTGCGATTTGTTCCATATTTTTCCTTCCAGACTGAAATACAAAATAATGTAGACCACATACATTTTTTAAAATCATAGTTCAGGGGCCTCTGACCATGTTTAGGTGCCTCTGTATACAGAATGCTTTTGGAAGAATTGAGCTGAGTGACTGTGTCACTGTGTATGTGTGTGTCTATGCAACTTGTGCTGGACCAGCATCCCAGTAATACGGACAATAAAAATCAATGCTAATCACCTTTATCGGATGTCTGATTTCATAAAACTGAGATGTGCAGTGGCACGTGGGGCATTTAAAGTAAGCAGCCCAGGTAAGAAATCAGCTTTCGAGAAACTTATGACTATGTGGATTGATTACAGTGTCAGAAAAATAATATTTTGATTCTCTGACAGGATATTCAGACTTTTAAACCTTACAAGTCTGGGGCTGGTGGACAGAATGGAGTGGTGCATGTGAGTCAGTCTGTGTGTCGCTTGCAGAGTTGGGTAATTCAGGCCCAGAGAGTAAAAGTCCTGATTTTGTTTCAGCCAACCAGTTGAGTACTCTGTGACTGTGACTCTTTATGCACAACTGGTTGGTTGAAAGAAAATCCCGGTCTGGACGTTTACTCTCTGGACCTGAATTACCCAACTGTGGTTGCTTGACACACTTCATGCATTCCGCAACAATCATGTATCATGGGTATGTGCCTGTACAATATGAAATTGACTAATGTTTTAATCGTATTGCAGTTTAAATAGCAGTTTTAGGCTAAACACCTAAATATTCATTTTTTTTGCCCCTCTGTGTCATGTTTACATTGTGACATTTACGAAATTTACGAAAATATTCACAAAAAACCACAGCGAAAGTGATTTTTCCATTTACTGCAGTGGACTGATTATTAATGTAAACAGAAATAAACTATTTACAGAGAAAATAACAGGTTTCTTAAAAAGAAATAAAAATATAAAGACAAATGTTTTATAAAAAAAATTAGCACAGTTGTCAATCCAATGAACAGTAGCTCACTGCATACATATTAATAATAACAGTTTACTCTCACAGAGACATACCTAAATTGCTGAGAGGCTATACGTTTTTACTCGATTTGTCACAAATCCATATAAGTATATATGTTGCTTTTCATGTCACAAAGTACTCAAACAGTGTTTGTTAAACACAAAGCTCCCAAACTAAATTTCACTGTGAAAACAGCATATGGAAATGATACACATAGCAGAATAAAATACTGCCAAACACTTTTGACATTCATGCGCAAAAGCTTCCAGAGAGCCGCTTTCTTGCTAAACTAAATCCAGCAGTTTTTGGATGTCAAATTCGACTGTATTGGGCAGGAAACATGGATATCAGAACACTGGTGCCCACTCCCATGTTCCAATCTGCCAATCATGTGACTATGTGATCATTTGACCACAAGCTTCTGCAGGAGTATGGTGAAGGGGATCAGGGTTTCAGTCCCATGCTGTCACGCCCCGCTCCGTACGATCCTCGTGTGTGCCACGCCCACCTCATTACCCAGTGTTTTTCCCGGATTGTTTTCACCTGTCTCTCGTTCCTGCCTGCCTGTGTGATGTATATCAAGTCTGCGTCAGCGTAGGTCCGGCAGACTGGTCATTGATGTTAGTAATGTTCACTGATGTTAGTAATGTTCATTGATGTCTGTGGATGTTCGTGCTAAACGTCTCCCCATGGTGGTTGTGCGTGTAAAATAAACCCCGTCTTCCCGGATTCCTGGCTGAACTTCCTGGTTTTACCGCTCTACCGCCGCGAAGCGTGACACATGCAGCCAAACAGACAGAACAGCTACCTGGCTGCTAGACACCCCAAAGGTACATACTGTAGGGCATTTGCAATGTCTGCTCTTCACATTTTGCCAGTGGCTATTAAGTGGAAAATAGCTGACCAACACAGCAGTCCTAGTTAATCAAGGATAATTGTCGCCTGGTTTAATAATTATTTTTAAATTTATTTTCTGATTTATTTTGAATGATGTTGTAAAGTTTTGAACAGCTAGCAGACCTTAAAGATATGCATTATTTAACTGTGTTTTCTGCTACCTGTTTGGAAAAGTTCCAAACCAGTGTGAGAGTATTTATGAGGACCTGCGGGGGACACCAACTGCTGCTTTCCATCATTAAAATCAGGGAACAGCCAAGCAGGTCAACATAACGATTCTGACCAACCAGAATCCAATCAATGTCACTATGTCACAAATACATACTTGGCTTCACATTCTGAATATGATGACTTTTAATTGGAAGATATCCAAGTCAGACCGAACTACCACACAAGATCACTTTTTGCAAGATCTCGTATTGCAAACTGCTTAAAGATACACCCAGGCCCATTAAAATGTGTTGATTTTTCAGGAATCAGCTGAATTTACAACAGAAATGAAAGAAAAAAGAGGCATAGTATTCTCCTTATTCAGCTCAGAGGTCTGAAGAAACACGTATTTTACAGCTGGGATTTGAAACATATAAAGAAGAACAATAATCTGAACAAGAAGTAATAAGCTGTCGCTTCTGCTGTAAAACAAAATTAATACTTTAGACAAGACAATCCTTCCATGAAGATGAAAATATTGTCCAATTTGCAAAAAACAAATAGTTAAAAAAGTCCATCGCATTTGATTATCATGTGATAATGTGCAATGTTAAGAGTCATCAGTTTTAATGATGTGGAAAAGTGTGACATTGAACAAGACCTGATGGCCGTTGTTCCAAGCATAGAGGACCCTCTCCCGAGCATTATAGTCGAGCATGGAGATGTGAAAATACTGGTTATGGAACGGGATGTCTGTGTACTCGTAGGTTGACGTCTTAGTGGAGTAAGAGTAGTAGACCTTGGCTCCAGTCAAATGGTTATTGGTGATGTACAAGGTGCCACAGATCATGAAGGACTCCCCGGCATTCCTCTTGGAGTACTCTGTGTTCCAGGTCTTCAGGACCTCCAGGCTCTGAGGATCCAGCTGGCCGATGACAATGTTGCCGGCGTTCTGGTTGGTGGCGTACACGGCCCACAGGCCCAGTTCATCAGCCATGAGGTCGATGTCTGAAAAGCCACCCCACGTGTAGGGGTAGACGTTGTGAAATCCTGCGTACTCCAGGGGCCGTTCCGCCAGCACCCGACCTGTCTCGAAGCTGTACTTGATGATGATATTGCTCTGGTACTTGTTGTAGTACAGGGAGCCGTTGTAGACGACGTGGTTGGTCCCAGCCCACTTGAAGGGAAGGCTGTAGGTGCGAGACTCCACCCCCGACACGAAGTCCGCCATAGACTTGTACTCACGCACGATTTTGTTGTTGGTGTAGCTATCCATGTACCAGACCTGTAGTGGAGAAGAACACCAGCTGCATGAGCACGAAGCCATTCCTTTTGCGTCCAGTTATTCAGCTGACCCTTTCATGTCAAAGATACCTGCCATCTTTACTTGCTAATACAGGTGAAAGCTACAGGTGAAAGCTACAGGTGAAAGCTAAGTTTCACCAGGACCCTCCTGACGCTTGCAGCAGTTATGTTCAGGTTCAAATTCAACCCGTTTAGCTACAGTAAGTGCTGGTCTTTTCAGACCTCCAAAACTACCTATGAATCTACCGGTCAAAACCACTGTGAGTTTTCTGGTATAAGAGAGCAGTGCAGATTAGGGGTTGATTTCTGACAGGCTGTTCACATCCATAAATGCTCAGTAAATAAACCCAAATAAAGAGTTGGCCATCCATGTAAATGTAAAATCCATGTAAAATCCCATTTCCAAAAAAGTTGGGGTGCTACGTAAAATGTAAATAAAATCAGGATGCAATGATTTACAAATTATATAAATCGATATTTAATTGAAAATATAACAAAAACAACATATCAGATGTTGAAACTGAGAAATGTCATTGTTTTATGACAAACACATGCTCAATTTCAATTTGATGCCAGCAACACATGAAACACAAGTTGGGACGGGCATGTTTACCACTGTGTTGCATCACCTCTTCTTTTAACAAGACTCTGTAAACGTCTGGGAACTGAGGAGACCAGTTGCTGGAGTTTTGAAAGTAAAATGTTGCCTGATATACAATTTCAACTGCTCAACAGTTCAGGGTCTACTTTGTCATTTTCTTCATTTTATGGTAAATGGTAAATGGATTGCATTTATATAGCGCGTTTCTGCTACTCTTTCGAGCACTTAAAGCACTTTACAGTTATGCCTCACATTCACCCATTCATACACACATTCACGCATATTTATGATGTGCTGAATGTTTTCAATGGATGACAGATCTGGACTCTAGACAGGCCAGAGCACCCGGACTCTTCTACCATGGAGCCATGCTGTTGTAATACACGCAGAATGTGGTTTGGCATTGTCTTGTTGACATATATATCATCTTTGTCTGGATAGTAGCATATGTTGGTTCAAAACCTGTATACATTCCGCATTATTAGTGCCTTCCCAGATGTGCAAGCTACCCAAGCCATGGGCACTAATGCACCCCCATACCATCATGAATACAAGCTTTTGTACTGTCCTCTGATAAGCCGGATAGTCCCCCTCCTCTTGAGCCCGGAGGACGCAGCGTCCGTGATTTCCAAAAAGAATTTGAAATTTTGATTTGTCAGACTACAAGACATTTTTCCATTTTGCCTCAGTCCATCTTAAATGAGCCCGGGCATAGAGAAGTTTCTAAATCATGTTTAGATAAACTAAATTCACACAAAATGGTTTTCAGGAGGACTGCTGAGCCCATGCAGTGATATCCACCATAGAACTGTGTTTGTTTGTAATGCAGTGCCACCTAAGGATCTGAAGATGGTACATAATGATATTATGCACCATAGATGATGAAATTTCCAAATCATTTGCAATATTACTTTGAGGAACATCATCATTAAATTATTGCACCATTTGTCCACACAGTCTTTCACAGAGTGGTGAGTCTATTCCTATCTTCAGTACACAAAGACTCTGCCTCTCTGGGAGACTCTTTTTATACCCAATCATTTTACTGACCTGTTGTCAATTGACCTAATTAGTTGTGAGATATTCAACCAAGTGTTTTGTTTTAGCATCACATAACTTTCTTCTGTTGCCCCAATACCAGCTTTTTTGAGACTTATTGCTGCAGTCAAATTCAAATTAAGCATGTATTTGTCAAAAAACAATAAAGTTTCTCAGAATCAAATTTGTTCTGTTGACTTTGTTGTATTTTCAATTAAATAGGGGTTCATGTGATTCGCAAATCATTGCATTCTGTATCTATTAATATTTTACGCAACTTTTTTATAAGACAACAAACACAAGGCCGCGGGAACTAACCCTGTTCCTGCGTGAAGATGCCAGGGGGTCCGTCATCCATGCCCCAAACCTCGTTCCAGACGTCTTTATTGTTATTGGTCCGCTGATTTTCATTAATTTTCCACATGCTGTTTATAATGAAACACACAGATAAGATATTTTTCCCCACTAGTTTCTTGAACCCAATTTCATGCTCCTGCGCCTGGATGGATTCGCTACAATGTGAATATAATACTAACGGGTGAACGTGAATTTTCCCGTTTGGCCTGAAAGTAAGAGAGGAGATGCATAGCGAGGGTCTCTCCTGGATCATCACATGTGTCCTTCTACGGCATTTAAAAATGTGCTCCTACAAATGAACAGAAACTGTATCACTCTGCACAGCTGCATCCTTCCTTTTTGTGAAGCTCCTTGGCATCTACCAGCACTGCTGTGCACACCGCTTTGCATAACGGGCAGAATTATTGCATCCATATATTTCTGAAAAGTATTTAGGGCGCATTTTTAAGTAATAGAAGCGCAAATTTATGTTTATTATTTGAGCAACAAAATCATTTGTGGTCATTTATCAAGCAGGCAAAAGCACAACATATATTTTATGATTCAGTATGCCAACGTTACATTGAATGCGTAAGGGGTCTTCGGCGCATGTTAAATAGGATAAATGTGCTTTGCTAGGAGCTGAGGCACTGCACTCTGCCCTGTGCCCTCTGATCTGCTCTGAAATCAGTGAGAATGTTCTGGAGAGGCAGTCTGCTCACTCAGTTTGCTCATGCAGTCCCTCAGCCTGCCCTCCAGGCCGAGCACCCTGTGCTGTAGCTCCTCATAGTCGAACGCGCCAATCTCCTCCTGGATGCCCGTCAGCACCGCCGACAGGTTCCGGATCTCCTCTTTGAACTGCGAGATGAGTTTGGCGTCCGTCTTGTACTGCTCCAGAACCGGAATCAAAGGCTTCAGCTCATCCATCTTCTCCTTCAGCTCCTGGGAAGGGCATTACGGGACTGGAATAATCATGGCCACATCTCACCTCAACGTGGTGCACGCAGAAATCGAACGTGATGATGACATATTACTCTCTGTCTCAGGTATTCTTAAAATATCACTGTGCAGAAGGTTCTTCCATTCTGAACACCCCATAATATTCACTCTTCAGTAATTTCGATATTCATAACACACTGGCGTTGGTTTCATAGCACTTTCTGATGCAGGGCAGGGTTCAACTTTCCCATAAGTACAAAGGTAATTCAGAGGCAATAATCCTGAGACATCACATTACTCTACAAGTAGACGCTTCCCCTGCTCGAATAAAAGCTGAGATGTAGGGACACAGTGAATACTGTGGCCCCACAGACACCAAAAACTTGTGTTGTTGATCGCTTCCCATGCTTGCAGAGGCCTTGCCGTCAAACTGCTATTACCCTTCAGAAGGGTCCCCATGGTTTGCGAAACAGCCATCGCAAGTCCACTGATGACCAACTGGTCAGAACAGGCACACATCAAAGACAGCATTGAGCAGAATTTGGCAGATGGGCCTAGAGTTGGCCCCACTGCACAAGGCCTGGATGTCTGGGGCTTCCACATCATTGTAGAGCAAACCGAGAATGGTTTTACAAAGACCATCTGGTAACTACTGATCTTACTACAGCAGCTGTCATGTCTCATCAATGGACTTTCGCTGGTTCTAAGCTCCTGTAATATATTTCTGAGAATTTAAAGTAGTGATGTAGTTGATCCGTGATCCATACAAACCTAACCCCCCCCCCCCCCCGCCACGAGAGTTCGGTATGCATATAAACCTCATATTAATTGCAAAGTTTAACCATAATAGTGTGAAATAGTTTTATTGACTGTTACATTTTAAAATAATAATCCCCTAAATCTTGATGCTTTGGAAATCCACAGAGGGCATGCATTCATGGCTTGAAGTTCATTTCTCACAATGTGAGAGAATGTCCCCCTTATGTGTAGCATATTACTCAAGGAAATCCGCAGACTTTGTAGTGAGCAGTTTAATGTAGGAACTATTTTCTTCTACGAACACCACACACCAATTGTATCCCTGCGCCAGGGTACTGGTGTGCATATCCTCTGTGCAGTGATACGATTGGTCTGTGAATACATACAGCACTACAGAACCTCATTTTTCAGTACTGGGGTGAACTGTCCCTTTGAGATATCTAAGTAATAAATTGAGAGCAACGTTACATTTATCCCCCCTCTTTAACATAAGGACCGCCATGTGTCTTGCTGGTGCCCGGGGACAAGGCCCAAGGTCCCACCCACCATTTTGTCGATCAAAAAAAACGACGAAGTGCAATAGTGACACACCTGCAGTTCAAGGTGATCTTCATCTAGTATTTTAGATAACTTATACATCACAAGTAATACCAGAAATCAACAGAAACTCAACAGGGCTGGTATATCCATACTCATTACCTCATTACTCATTACCTAGTTATCACTTCCTACCTCTGCAGTGTTGTAACATGAGCAACATCCCCACCTGGAAGTATTATGACATCATCATCAGCTATATAGTTCACACCACATCCCCATACATGTGTAAGCAGTGTAAAGCTTAAGTTAAGATGCATACAAGTATTTTCTGGCTGGTCATGTACACAGGACTGTGGTATGGGAAATAAAATAAAATAAAAAATCACTTCCTAATTGTAAGGTGAGAGTTTTATCCTTATCTTATTAGTCTGCAATGTCCAATGACAAACAGTTTATAAAACAACTGCGTGTAAATCAATTCTGATATCAGCCTAGGGCTGGATGAAATGGTAAGATATTTTATCATGTTTTTTTTCATATAGAGCAATAAATATTATCATTATTATATATAATTATATTATATATAATTATTATATAATTGCCAGTTATTTTTTTAAATTTCACTTTTACTTAAAATTCACTTAGAATTGCCCTTAAACTGGTTCAGAACATGAACAAAATTTCACAAATTGAATGGACTGCAAACTGAATTGAAACAAATTGAAATTTAATTTTAATAAATGAATCACACAAATAAGTAATACACAAAAGCCTATTCAGTGGGCTGCCAATTCTCCAGTCTGACCACTGCAGTCTGCTTACTGCATCTTTGTGGGTCTGCTCATTAATTAACCAATCCTTTATTGTCCCCGTGGGGAAATTATTTTTACGCCTCCCTCAACTTGGTCTTTTTTTGTAGATCAAGTTGCCTGTGAAGGGCAGCCACCTGTATCGGTACTCGATATTGTTACTGGTATCGGGACTGAAAAAGTTGGATCTGTGCACCCGTAGTCTTGCTGCCTTCATTCTGTAATTTGTGTTAAGCGCACGGCAGATTAGAAAAACAGGGCCTTGAATGAGGCATTAAATTGAAAACTGCAGTGAAAACTATTTCTTATGTGACTGATTAAATTCCTGCTTACTTTTATGCTACTTATTGCTTCAGAGGTCAATTAGGAGGAATAATTTAGACAGACAACTTACGGAGTTAAAATGGATATCCGACATTTTTTTCCCCCAAGAAACAGAATGTCAGCTTTCAGGTGCCAAATACAATATTTCTATTTCAGTTAAAGAGCTTATGCTAAAGCTGTGATTGCACACACAAAGATGTTTTGATCATTATATTTTATTTTTCATCATGTCTATTATATATTTTTATAATACTATTTTAATTTTTTTTTTAATTTTTAAGAATACATGCACAATTGGCCTATAAAGAATGTTACAAGCGCAATATCAATTACAACCTTTAGAAAAAATTGAGATAAATATGACAGAGCTTGGAGATGAAAGGAGGCCTTACCTGAAAGTACCTGCTCATCAAGGTCCTCCTGTCCTCCTCAACCTGCCTGAATTTATTTCTCAGGCCTTTCATCTGTGTTTCCATCTTCATGACATACTGAAAATCCCTCTGGGTCCGCAGGTTCAGAACTTCAATGGACTGCGACATGTTTTGCACCTATGGAGCATTCAACAAAACACAATATGTTAAGAGTCCCTCCCCCCCCCCCCCCAAAAAAAAAAACACACTTTTAAAACCTGACCTTGTTAAATGAGTCCAACTACTCATGAAGGAAGACCTTGTTGCTGCCGTGTTCTGTACTACAATCCTAAGTGCACTTAAATATAACATAAATACTGTTGTGTGCTCGGGTTGCGCAGAGCGGAGAAGGAGGGAGATCCAGAACAGGAGTGAGGTCCAACGAGGGTTTATTGCACAACACCGACATAAACAACGTTAATGCCGCGTCTGCCGGAAGAGACGCAGACGCAGACCTAATTACATTAGACAAGCACAAGACTGGCGTGCGGCAACGCCACACAGGTGAAAACACTGGGTAATCACGGGAGGGAACGAGGTGGGTGTGGCACACACGGGAGGATCGAACGGAGCGGGACGTAACAAATACTCTGCAATCAAGCTGTTTACTATTTATTTACTGGTCTCAGGCATCTGTGGTGTGTCGTGTCATTCCATTTAATTTACAACAAAAACACATAACATACTAAACTTGAATAGCACGTTTAGAGCTTTATGAATAATTAGGGGTGGGAGAAACAGTACTTAAGGAGCCTTTTGGAAGCTTGTTGTTACCTTGCAGTCTATAAATATTCACACAACCATGTACATATTACTGTTGCGTAGGGATGTAAGTATGACTATTTATGACTTATGAAATATGACTTATTATGCAGATTTGACTCATATCAGGTGTTATTCAAAACACCTTAACTGCTATAATATTATTATTACAATTATTCTGAGTTTGCTACTGTCCTTTAGAACATATTAAAGTGGCAAAAACAGCTTCTGAAGAAAAAAAGAAATTTTATTATACAGGATTGTAAATTATTAATATAGTTTATTGCTAATTTTAATATCAAATAAAAGTATTAACAAAAGTAAATGGGGCCCAGATTTATGTATTGTAATATTTAAATATAGTTAACTCCAGCCTGTAGACATTGGCCCTTGCTTCATATCTTAGTGACGAGAATATCGGGAAATAATGTCCCCCTGATGTAAATGTAGTGAATATCATATTTATTTTTACTCTGTATGGCCTCTTATTGCGTTGGAGGTTTATTTCCACTCCAGGACACCATGTTCACTCCACCATGAGCGTAAAGCTCTGCAGTTGGGCTCACATTCATCACTCTGAATGAAAGGCACGGTGTGCCCTCGTCCCCTGAACATCAACGTGCATGTGGTACTCCGCATGCCGGGCCCCGAGGTCGCTTTAGACGCACACCTTCTCCAGAAGCAGCCGAAGCTGCCTGCTCTTGGCATCTCTGGAGCAGAGGTTCAGTTCAGGGGCCACTACGGTGCAGATGCAGCGCCCATCCGCATCCTGGGCCGAGCTGTACACCTGCCAGCCCTCCCTGGGCCCGAGAGTCTGCAGAGAGACACCAGAGGCGTCGAGGAGCCATGTAAGAAACTCAACCGCTGTTTCATCGTGACATTATCAGAGTCTGTTTTCAGCGTGCACTTGGATGCAAAAAAGTGCTCATCTGATTTAAGAAATGACATACCAGCCTTGGAGAGCTATTCATCTTCGTTAAGGCGCACACCATCTAGTTAATTCACTTTCATCTTTTTTTCATGCATTGTAGATCATATTTCACAAACAATTTGGCTGGAAAGACCCATACACAGTGGATTGGGATCCCAGCAATAAATTTACCACAAATATAGGATACCAAATAAAGGAAAATAAGGCAACCAACCCTTAGTATTCTGTTAAGAAAAATCCTCTTTAAGAATGGAAGAATTGTAGGAGGAATGCAGTCACCTTCATAGATGCACAGAGTCAAACTTCTTGCAGAATAAAATGGAAGAAACTGCAGTTTGTCACGTTTTGTATTTCTTGGTGATTTTTATCCAAAACGGGCTATTTGTTATTTCAGTGTTTGTAAAAGCTTGTAATTTAGAGAAGCATCTGCCTTGAGAATTTCTCCCTCATTTTCTGCCTGCAAACAGAAATATCTGAGGAAGCGTTTTGTATCGATCTGTGAAAAAAGTATTTTACTCTGGTTTATGTATTTTTTCCCCACCATCAAGTAAGACAAATGTCAATATCACAGACCTCATTCCATACAAGCTACTACTCCCAAATTTTAAAAATCTCAGTAGCAAAGAAAGACAAACATTTATTTGCGTTTGCCATTAATGTATAATAAATGTAAAGAACTATTTTTATTGTAGCGCACTTTGTGGGAAAAAAAAAAACAGAAACTTCTTTGAAGTACGTCATATTCGCATCACTAAAGCGTGCGAGACCAGTTTAAGGTTTGGATTCACACACTTCGTAAAGTGCCACTGAATGACATGCAGGACATGACCTTAAGGCACCAGAGCATTAAACAAACTGTATGTGTTGATGTATTTACCTCTGAACCATCATGGTGTGTAATGAAACAGAGGTTACAGACTTAGCACCCAAAATGCAGCTGTCAGAGAGACAGAGAGGCAGACATAGAAGATCCTCCTCCAGCTTCTACAGCAACGCAGGATGCCTCCAGTGAAACATGGAATAATACTGGTCTTTATGTCACTCAGGCCCAATGAAGCCACAGAACAAAACAAATCCAGGCTTTCTGCTGTTATGGGGTAAACAAGAGAACTTGTGTCTTAAAAACCAAACACCACGTAGGCGTCTTGCATAAATCACTTTGGGTGCAGAGGAGTTTCTGTTTTCTATGTAAGTCACCTTAGAATCTGCTTCTTAATAAATCGTTAGTCTCGTTGTTAAGTGTGGTCTGATTTCCATTCTTCTGAGGGTGCATTTATAGATGCATTAGTGCACCAACAAAATGTGATTCCACTCTTATGCATTGGGTTCTTGAGGGAATTATTTCAATCACTGTATACGCACAGCCTGGCTCCTATTTCAAGATGCTCATCTAAAATATTCCACCTTTTGAATACGAGGTGAAGGAACATTTTCATGCTGTTTCAGAGATTAGTCTTATCGGACGCTGCGCGATTGGAATATTGGCTACCTGACCGAGCTGTTCTGGGGAAGTTGATACAAGGAAATCAGGCTTCATCTGCCTTTACACACAGTTAGCGGCTGCTGTTAGTGCTCATGCTGTCAGCTGCTGAATGCTGTTTGTGGGGCAGATCGGACCTGAGGACAGAAACTCGGAATGAAGGTGATCAGCGGAGAACAAAGGAGGTCATTTGTTTGGTTGAAATGTTTGAATCCGTCACATGTTTCTCATGATAGTGGAGCCTGATCGAAGACTAAATATTCCCTGCACCACAATATCATGTCCACCAGTCCAATCGGGCTGACGGAGGGTCAGTTCCCAGGGTGATGCACACTTGAGCTGAAGCCCAGTGAACAAAATTAAAGTGCCATGTGCAAGGCATTTTCTGAGCAGAGCTGCAAGAAGGAAAATAATTCAGTTATTCTGACCAAGATACATATTGAATAACACTGGTCTGTTATCGATTTTTCTGCTTATGTAAGCTATTTTAGTACCTCTCGTCGATAAATCAAACTCTGATTAACCCACGACAGCACAGTAAATACTCAAGGCGCCCCCAACAATATAAGACTGTGGTTTTTGGTCAAGGTCAGAACATAACCGCAAAACCAATGACCCGGGACGTTCATTATCAGAGAATCTGAAGCATCTTTAGCATCTCCACAGAAGGGTCTCTATTTTTTAGCACACTCTTATAGCAAAATACGGTAAATTAATAATGAAGAGACCTTTCTGGGCTTTCTACATTACAAACACCAATCCTACGACACGTCACTATTGATGTTCTCCATAACAGCATTAGAGCAGATCCTTAGCATTCAAACTGACAAGCATTACCTGTAGTTCAGTCAGTGTCATGGTCTGTGCTGTCCGACCCTGCCCTCTGTGACCCTTTCATGCCCGTTTCTGCCCGTTTTCCCCCTTTTGTCTTTAGCCTTTGGTCCCTAGTGTGTTTTCCATCATTCCCGTTTATCTTGTGTTCTGCTTCTGTGTGTATTGGATTCATGTGTTTAGTGTAGTTATTTTTTCTTTAGCTCTGTTCCTTGTGATTCCCTGGTCCATACTCCACTGTGTTTTGTTGCTATGGCCTTTTGACCCCTTGTCGTTCCTTTATTCTCTGGTTCGTGTTTTGTTACAAATAAATCCCTGTTGTCGTGGAGCCGCACTTTGGATCGTCATCCTTTCCTTGCCTGCACCGCGCCCCGCGTCCGTGACCATGACCGTGGTTCAGATCTATTCTCTCTAACAGAAACCAGATGAGGATGAACTCTGTTTAGAATCTGATCATTAGCATGAGGTTGAGGATCTGCTGTGGGCGTTATGCCATTTTCTATAATGACATCATCTCTCCAGGTCTGTCTCTTGCTGGCTTTGACCAAAGAACAGCAGACCTGCGTCCAGTACCCAGGGAATGAAGGATGAGGACCTATTATCTTGCTTGTTATACCGACAATGTTCATGTGTATGTCCATATTCCAGTACTCATTTTCATCATGATTTTTAAATCGGCTCTATGGGCTGATATTTGTGCCACTAGTAACTGAATTTGAATTTTATATATTTGAATCTGCAGTTGTCCGCATTACAAAACTGAATCTGAATTTAATAGTTTTAATCTGAATTCCAGTAACTCGAGACAGCACTTATCCTACCTCAAAAAATTCAGTTCGAAAATTCTATTTCAATCTAGTGTGACCCACATAACTCGGGATAGCATTTATCCTACCTCGAAAAATTCAGTCTTGAAATTCAATTTCAATCTAGTGTGACAGACTTATATGGGCTGATATTTGTGCCACTAGAAACTGAATTTGAATTTTATATATTTGAATCTGCATTACAAAACTGAATC
>JABFEA020000001.1:16899584-16918633 GCA_019775915.2 Cyphomyrus plagiostoma | reverse complement strand
CCCATTCTGACATTCAGTTTGGAGTTCAGGAGATTGTCTTGACCAGGACCACACCCGTAAATGCATTGAAACAACTGGCATGTGATTGGTTGATTAGATAATTGCATTATTGAGAAATTGAACAGGTGTTCCTAATAATCCTTTAGGTGACTGTATTTGTGAAAGAATGGGTCATTCTGAAGAATTCAAGAGTGGTATTGTCATACATTAGGAACAACAGAAACTCAGCGACAGAGGAGCAGACCATGTACAGTAGAGTGGGGGTGCTGGGGCGCATAGTGTATAGAAGACCCCAACACTCTGTTGTTTCAACGCTCTGTTGTTTCAATAACTGCAGAGTTCTAAACTTCCTCTGGCATTAACTCCAGCACAAAAACTGTGCGCTGGGAACTTCATGGAATGGGCTTCCATGGCCGAGCAGCTGCATGCAGGCCTCACATCACCAAGCGCAATGGCAAGTGTCAGATGAAGTGGTGTAAAGCAAGCTGCCACTGGACACTGGAGCAGTGGAAATGTGTTCTGTGGAGTGATGAATCACTCTTCTCTGTCTGGCAGTCAGATAAATGAGTCTGGGTTGGGCGGATGCCAGGAGAGCTTTAACTGCATGATTGCGCTGTGCCAACTGTAAAGTTTGGTGGAGGAGGGATAATGGTATGGGGGTATTTTTCAGGGGCTGGGCTAGACCCCTTAGTTCCAGTGAAGGGAACTCTAAATGCTTCAGCATTCAGCATTTTGGACAATTCCATGCTTCCAACTTTGTGAGAACAGTTCAGGGAAGGTGCTTTTTTGTTCCAGTATGACTGCGCCCCAGTGCACAAAGCAAGGTTCATAAATACATAGTTGAGTGAGTTTGGTGTGAAAAAACTTGACAGGCCCCACATAGAGCCCTGACCTCAACCCCACTGAACACCATTGGGATGAACTAGAATGGAGATTGTGAGTCAGACCTTCACGTCCAACATCAGTGCCTGACCTTACAAATGCCCCTTGGGTGTAATGGGCAAAACTTCCCACAGACACACTCCAAAGTCATGTGGAAATCCTTCCCAGAAAAGTGGCAGCTGTTATAGCTGCAATGGGGGCCCAACTCCATATTGATGTGTCATAAAAGTTCATGTAGGTGTAATGGCCAGATGTCCCAATATTTTTGTCAAAATAGTGTAGATGTTTGGCTCATTTAAGACCCAACAAAGACGTCTATCAGTGCTTTGGTCCTCAGCTGGTACTCTGACACCCTCAGAAGAAGCTTTTAAATTAATCAGAAGCTGGAATGCAAAGGCTTTAGATAAAAATTTGTCATCTGTTTATTTTCAACTGTTATCTTACGAATCTTTCTCTTAGTGTAGTGTATAGGCAAAGCAAAAATACACTTTTTTTTTTACTAGTGTATCTCAGTGGGGGCCACCAAGGCCCTGATGATCCACTGAGTCCCCATCAGCGCCCTCTGTCTTTCAGGGGAGGTGCTGCTGGATACTTTTGCTCACGAATGATAATGCCCAGTCCTGTAACCTATAACCAAAGCCACACTGCAGCCTCCTTGGGGCTGGATTATTGCAGTAATTCTCATAGTTTGTGTGTGCATTTAGGGATCCAGTTCCACCTTCCAACATATTCTGAATGGATGATATACTATGATATTTTAATACTCTTTTAGACTGCTTGAGCATGATCATCCCGGGTGTCGTCCCCAAGCCGGGTCCTCAATCTTCACCAAACACAAACTACTTATGTGCATTAAGCCAGGCCTGGATTGGCCATCTGGTATTTCCCGGGGGGGGGGGAATGGTGGGTCTGTGGGCTGACATTATTTATCATGGGTGGACCCCAAAGTCCAGAGCCGATTTTTAATCCCAGCCCAACCCTGCATAAAACAAACAACTCAGTGTAAACTAGCGTTTATTCATAGCTAGGGACTGTGGCATGATATAGCAATAAAACATACTGTTATGTCACCATCCTCTTACTCATTGACTTCTGATTTCACATTCATCTCCAGTCGTATTTATTGGCATTGTTGAGGACGTACTGTGCACAGGATTCACAGCCATTCATGGAGGTGAGTGCTGCCTTCACGTGGTCCTGGGTCCTCTTGGAGAAACGCTCCCGCAGCAGATGCAACCAGGAAGTCCTCCAGCTGGTGCCGATTGCCGGCGCTGTGGGCGGAGTCACCTTGAGCACTCCAACAACAGGAGAGCCATTTCCGCGCATCAAACGTCACCCGACCGCTGATCAGAGCCGCCACTGTGCAGCTGCTGGATTTGGCCTCAAGGGCTTCTCGAGAGACAGTGCCAGCGCATGGTTCGCGCCCGGAATGCTGAGCGGCCCATCTGGCATGCCAGGGGGCGCCGCTCCGACGCATCCTCCGGCAGATGAAAGACGACTGGCTGCCACCGGGTGCCCGGACACGGATGGTGAACCCAGAGCTGGAAATGCGGGCAGATAATTGGAGTAGCAGACCTACAGAACTGCCTGGCTCCGCTCCTCCTCCTACTCACGTCCACTGAGGCCAACATTTTGATATAATAAGAAGCATAGTAGTAGTTCAGGAAGCTTAGTTTCCCCAGAGAGATTTCTGGGGTTAACAAGTACTTTAATCCTGGAGCAGTGACTGCTGTTGGTTTTGAATTATATTCCGTCATGAATTTGCATTTGTCTTAAGCGGATGATCGTAATTGAGTGGCTCATTAACTTCCCTCTGTGAGGTTTTATGAGTATTAACATAAGAATAACGTGGTCTGCATCTTTCAGCTGGAGCATAATGACCATTGAGAGCACAGTCATATTAAAATTAGAAAGTGTTTTTTTTTTCTGGCAAAGTGAAACAATTTGTATGTCGAACCACCCTGTTGTCTGTTGTCCCTGCTGACTATAGTTACTCAAGTCTTTCTGTAATTACTGCCCCTGGGATAAAATGCTTTAAATCACAGCATTATTTGTTATTGAAATGAAGATATACAGACTAATTACCATTATTATTAGATTTCCATGTTTAGATATTTATTCAGGTGTCACATATTAACATAACAAATAATAAAAAAAAAAAACTCTGTCCCTGTTACCTCCCTGAGCTGCTCAACAGAAGTAGCAGCAGTAAATTCTAATTGTGTTTCGTTTGATTAATATGTCTGAAGAGACACTTGGATCAACTGTCAGATGCACCATCAGCCTCCTGTGTTTTCTTTCTGTGGGGAGAGGCCTGGTTCCCAAAGTGTGTAGACCATCTCTCCGTCAAGGGGAAGCCCGTCTGGCAGCTGGCCACAGCTGTCAGGATATTCCCACCAGGTTGGACAACTCTCACTCTCATGAGCGGTGCAGCACACGGAAGGGGGCAGTGTTTAGGGCCCAGCAGGCCGCACGCAACCTGCGGGTTCTGAAGTCACAATCAGGCAGGTGTGGCGTAAATTAGCAGCGCAAGCTGGGATCTGCATTGCTGTGTGATTGGCTGATATGGTCTCTGAGGAAACCTGTGGGTAACACACAGACCTGTGTGGCATCATCCAGCAGCAAGACTGACACGTGGGAGCCTTGCTAGGTGATGACCTGAACCCCTCCCCCTGACCCCCACAGCCATTTGTCTACAGAATGGGTTGAAACATACAGCAGGCGGCAGAGAAGTACAAGTGGGGGCAGCATCCTATTAGGCAGATGAACAGAGGGTGGAATAACGGTGTCTCCGCAGTCCAGATGGGACACTGCCCTCTGCAGGTTCTTCGCAAACCCACGCCTTGCTCTGCAGCCACTTCTGCGATTCTAGCGGCCTGCCTGACACCTGAGCGCGTCCTCAGCTGCCTCGGTGACTCAGAGTCAGCCGGCCGGTCACACGCATGGTGACAGGGAAGGGTGTCCGTTCAGGCTGTGAGCTGGCAGGACCCCGTGAGGTCTGTGGGCGTTCAAGGTCATGTGTGAGTTTCAGGGACCCTCAATGCGTCACCAGAGACAGCGGCGAAGACTCGGGCTCTTACTTCCGAAAAACTCCGCACTGCGTTTGCCGCAGGATGATTTAGGAAATCTATATTTGCAAAGGAAGGGAATAAAGTCCCATGAAGTTAACACTAGATTTTTTATTTAATGTGGCAAACATTTGCCTGAGGGCCTTTGGATTGGCTTGTTTGTGATATGGAAATAGGGTGATGAAGTGCACGCAGAAACCCCAGCCTAACTCCAGATTTACTACCAGTGATCTTAGCACAGAGAAAGTTGCTTTCCAGTTGTCGGTCAGGCTGATATCCAGCACGTACCGGGAAATATTCCAGTGTAATGTCTTCTGAGGTATGAATCCTGTTGTGTCTGAGATTCGGTCCGGAGATGCATGTAGAAACCAGGCGATGATCGATTCCAACAGAGAATCACAGTGACGCTCCTGGAAAGCCCAGAGTGCATGGTGTCAAAGCCATCGCTTCCATCCTCTGTGCAAAAAAGGGGGGGTCACCCGTTGGATATTTAACACATGATCTAACACAACATGGCATCTCCGTGATGTTAGGAATTCATGCGGTCAGCTGTGAGGTCAAACGCAGGTCTGCAGTTTTCACACTTCGGAGCCCAGCACCGATGTCCCAGAACAGCAGCCATATCGGTGATCACACATACCGCACATCATAAATATGCAATATTTAAAATGATATTTTAATAAATAAACACTATTTGGATGCCAAAGTACAGTCCTTGCATATGAGAAAAGAAGCGGACTAACAGGAGCACAGCGATAGCGGCCATAGAATGATACTGATGCTTCTTATAGATAATAATGAACGAGGGCTGAAGCTACAGCACTGATGAGACAAAAGTTGGAAGGTGAGAGTCGGGCATTTAAAAAGATCCATGATATGAAAGAGTCTCGCTTTTCAGCCGGATGCACGGAGACAGCAAAGTGGCTCGTCGGCCTCTAATACCCTGAAATACGCCAGCAGAGGGGAATAAACAAGCAGCACTGTGCAGTTTGTCACAGCCGAGATGGGCGGCTCTGCCCACGCTCCGCAGTCCTGGTCCACTGGGCCCGGTGTCGTCTAGCCGCTGACTTAGCAGAAAATCCAGGTCGGCCAGGTGTTCTTGAGGGACGTCACCCCAGGTGCCACCTCCTGACCCGTGACTGGGGTCCTATTGTCTCCTGAGCCTCTTACATTCTGGCTTCTCCTCCCGTGAAGCCCTCTCTCCTTGACCTTTATCACCGATGACTGTCTGACAGGAAGCAAGCTGATACCATTTATTACTGGACCTCCCTGCTTCCAACCAGATCTTCTGGACCAGAGCATGTGAGCGGAGTGGAGCGGTGAGAATTTCGGCTCCTCGCTCACGAAGCTATCGGCTCTGTCCGCTCTCCGCTCTAATTCGCACTACGCCGCTCCGCTCGAAACCGTTCCTCGCTCCACTAAAATTTCCTCCCACTCCAGTCAAATCGCTGTGGCATTCCACACAAAAATAGGCTTAAAAATAAAGAAATCGGTGGGTTTAATAGCCTAAAGAATATACAGGCTAAGCATTCACGTTTTAAATTCCTCCATTTTTTTCTGTTGATACTGCTGCTGCGTCTCTCTATAAAATAAAATTTCACTGACAGCGTTACGTGAATTAAAAAAAATCGTATTAGACCTACTTTGAATGACAAAACACCTGTTCGCGTAGCACGTACACTCTCATGTTTCTGAGAAAAGTGATTCCAAAGTGAATCTTTACTCACTGAAACAGTTTCACCACATTGTTGTTCTTGCTCTACATTATTGTCATCTATACGTTTGATAAGAATATTACACTTGTATGATGTATCAGTTTCCTTTGTGAAATACTTTGCGAATTCCATCTCGTTCCAATTTGTGTAACAGTCTTGATAATCGTACAGATGAATTCTGGGTAGATTTGGGCACGCCTCAGAATCGTAGTGTGACCGGTGTCGGAGCGAAATTGGAGCGAGACAGAGCGACCGCTCCAGCCTTAACTAAAAAACCGCTCTGCGCTCTGACCAAATTCAACCTGCTCCGCTCCACCCCGCTCACATGCTCTGCTCTGGACCTCTGGTTCAGACATGAGTCAGTACCACACACACAACACTCCTCAAATGCCTGTGATGGTCTTTTTGCACGTCTGCCCTCAGCAAAGAGATTCAGGTATCTGCTAATATATACATTCATTGCCTATTACTTGCTTACAGAGCTCAGTGTTTACACCCTGCCATATTTGCCCGCTGTACTGCGCAGATTCAGCATGCTAACACACTTGCACCTTCACGCTTGATATCCATCTACATGTACATTTACTCACACAGAGACTATGTAAAAACATTCAATTCTACACGACACTGTCCTTGCGTAAGTGTAATCACTAGACGTGCCCTTCAGACAAAAGCTGATTCAGGCAGGCCCAGCCAGGTTTTTAAAGGATGCGCTCAGCGTAATTAGCACGGGAGGGGGGGGCCGTGCCTCTCAGCCTTATTTTCTCTAACACCATGCTGCCTTTTATAACGGGGGACCCAGCAGGCCAACTGAATTCATTCAAATGAGTGTCTTGCTTTGAGCATCAGTGTCAGCTTATGTGTCCCCAGTGGAGGTGAGCTACCAGCCCACGCCCTCCATCACCAACGGCGAGATCTTTGCGGGTGTCTCAGGGCTCGATTTCGGCTGCCCCTTACATCACGTTCCGCAAGTTACCCTTGAAGCCCACTGTGATCTTTCGGATAACAAATGTATGATGTTCCCTTTTTTATGGGGATGAAATGATGCAAAATGACTCCAGAATGCGTAATGTTCCCCATGAATGTGTTTGATTCAGTGGGGGGTGGGTGTTGCCTTTTTCGAAAATGAGCCGTGCTAAGACAGAAAAACAGGGTCTCTTTCTCTTGACACAAACGCTTAATCTCTTCATCAGTAGGTACTTGTGTTTCGCTTGCTGTGACTTTCACAGAATATCTCCAACAATAAATTCTATGGCATGTGGTTGTGCGCAGACTTTCATTAATGAGCTGGAGAGCCACACATTGACGATAAGCAGTAGTGTCCCCAGTAAGCCTTTCCCTCAGCTTGATCTGTGATCAAGCCAATATGGCTGATTGATGTTAAATCTGCTGTTAGTGAAACACTGCATTTGATTTTTACCGTTTCAAGCGTTATTTAAGCCTAATAGCTTTGCCGCCATTCATTATTTTACCCACTGATTATTTTATCTGCAGTCCTGTGCTGGATAAGCGTTAGAAAAATGGATTGATGGTTAAAAGGAAGCAGAACTGAACCCGAATAGGTTTGTGTGAAGCTGGATCTCAGGTAGTGTTGATACGGGTGATTGATGTGCGAGACACGATTTTGAGTACTGTGACCCAAACACCGTTCCTGAAAGCTGCAGAATGAACAGTTTCTAACTGAGGAACATGGCAGACACTCTGTCTCGCCTGACGTTTCCCTTGTAAATCAGTAAATCACACGGTCAGCATTTTAAAAGCACACCCTTTGGTGCTGATTTCTGTAGGGCAGGCAGAGGCCGCTCTCAGCTCCCTGAATTTCAGGCCTTGTTGGGATGGAGGCCTCTCAGGACCCGTATTGATTTATTATGCAATGAACCCCTTTCTGATCCCTTTCTTAGTACCCATCACTGCTTTGTGCTCCACTCCTGAAGGGTTTCTTTAGGTTGAATTAAATGACTTGAATCTCTCGATGCTGCAGATAATATAAATCGTTTTGATGGTAATTAACAGAGTGAGTCTGCAAAGTTTTAAACTCCTTGAACAGTTTCGACAGGGTTGAAAAAGGGTCGAAATACTTTAATCGTTTTGAATAAAAGAAATGAACGAATTAATGCGTATCTGGGCAAGCCATGTGCAGTGTCCCATTGAGTCAGTGACCTCACGCCTCCAAGGTTGTGGGTTCGAAGCTCACTCTTGACTCTGTGTATGTGTGAAGTTTATTCATTATATGGCATCAGTCATTATTAAACTAACTACCTGGGAGAACTGAAAACAAGGCCTGGATTTGGATTTGAGGGCCTGAGTTGAATAGCCCTGCCGTACAGTAAGATATATTAAACCTGGATTAGTAAATATGATGTATTACTATCAATCATACTAACCATACAGCATTTGCTAAAGTATTAAACTGGTAAAAGAAAGACAACAATCTTGACAAACACACACATAAGTGTGTAACACGTTACTTCATCGTTTCCTGTTTCGCTCCTCTTACCTTGAGATTTCGTTCCTCGTGGTTCCTTTTTTACCCATTTTTCCTGCCTTGGCTGTATGTCAGGCTTCAAATGCTGACTACGGGTGAGACTATAGCTCCTGCCCTGGAGAAACTCCAGCTGCTCAGAGCTGTGTTGTTTTTTTCTCAGCAGAAACACGGAGTCATTCATCATCCACCTCAATCACAAATGGACCATAGTATAACATATAAATGAATGATAACTGCCTGAGATTTCTGTAATATATTCATTTCCCTGTTTTTTTTTTTTTACCTCTGCATCTGTGATTGAAATGTCTGCTGATTTCGGTCAGAAGCTCCTGAATTAAGCAGGTGCATGATCTAGGTCCTACTGCTCATCTGGTTGATCTATGTGGCCTGAGAAACATGAAGATTTGAAGAAACTGCCATATCCACAGTGGATCCACCACACGCCATTCTCTTTCCAGTGGAGTGTAACCATGAATTTGAGATTTCCAGTGATGTTTTCTTGGAAATTCCTTGCGAGCAGGTAATGTTTTGTTTAATTTATCTCCAGCACTAAAATGCTGGGAGGGCCACAGGATTATTTAAGGGGTCTACGGGTGGGATGTGACGGCCCCACAGTGAGCCGGCCTGGCACTGCCCACCCCCGAAACTGAGCCTGGTTTATCAGTAAAAAGCCTCTGTGGTGTTATCCTGCGTTAGATTATCTCTCTCCGAGTCAGAACTTGGATAAAAACGTCATGAAAACGTCACTTCCCATCAGAAACACATCTCCTTTCTGCCATCCATGTCAGACAGAATTTTGTTGTTGCTCTCGAAAAAAGAATATTGGTATGAATGTACTAAAATATTTTATAAAGCTTTTAATGTGGTTTGACTAGTTTGTGTTTCTTGTTTGTTTGTCTCTCGGAAAAAGAATATCGCTATGGATCTACTAAAACATTTTATAAAGCTTTTAATGTGGTTTGACTAGTTCATGTTTCTTGTTTGTTGTCTCTTGGAAAAAAGAATCTCACTCCAAATCTGCTAAAATATAAAGCAACAACACACAGCAGTAGGTAAGTAAGTAACCAAATGTAGGATATGTTCTGTGATGAACCCTGATTTGCAAATAAGAAAGACATTGCTGTGGATGTTTTCCCAGGAAAATTTAGTCATTTGTGCTACAATCCTTAGCATGCTCATTTTAACACCTCCATTTAACACTTACACCACAGCATGCTTTTCATTTTTATAATGTTCTACCTTGTTTGTTAAAACCTTGTATTCCTTGGTTTGGCAGAAAATTTGTCGTCAGCCAATTGCTAGGTTTTTCACCTGCATTTGATCGATGCCATGTAACTTTGAAGATAAACATGAATACATGAGATCTAACTAAATAAGTTTGTGAAAGTGCCAGTCACAGTGCAAAAAGAAATGTTTTTTTTGGTCTGATGGAGCAGTGGTGCAGATTTAAAGTGTGATTATGATATTATCCAGGGTCTGTGACATTTCAGGCACAATTGACAGGCTAATGGACATTTTAAAGGTGCTGTAGAATGAAAATCTGAATTTACCTTAGCATAGTTGAAAAAGAAGAGTGTGGTACATGGATATTATATACAGTGAATCTCAAACACTGTTCTTCCCTCTTTCAAATATAATTCCTGAATATGTAAAAGAAGTGTAGTCTGGTTACTGTTACCACGACAACCATCCCTGTTTAGGATATGACATCAGCAGCTAGAGCAGGCTGGGATACTGGAGTGGAAAGAACAAGGTGCGCGTACTGAATGAAGGATCCAGACTAGTTGTTATGCAGCTCGTGAGTGTCTGTGGTCTGTGTGTGCATATCTACATGATGTCAAAAGAAAGCTGATACAAAGAATTTCTCAAGGACTTCACCGTATTGACCCGCCCATCATTAACGAAAACATTGCTGGTAACTGGGTAAAGTTCAAGAGTGAATAGTGTGTGTAGAGCAACCCCGGGTTCTAGCTGTGAGCAAGAAAGTGAAAGTCTACACCTTTCTCAACCTTGCTCGTCCTTCTCTTTGGAGGACGGAGAGGACCCAGAGAACTCCGAAGTGCTGGTGAGGAAATTTGAGGAATTATGCCTTCCCGTACAGAATGTGATAGTGGGCAGACACACGTTCAATACAACGTGCCAGAAGCCCCATGAGACGATGCAAGCATATGTATATCCACATATAAAATGCTTGCAAAAAATGCGTGCTATATGACGAACTACTTAGAAATCGCTTAGTGTGCGGTATTCAAAATGAGACAGCGTCCGTTCACATCTGTTGAAAGAAAAAAACGTATCTCAAAATACAGCTATTGAAATCTGCATGCTGCACGAACAGTCTGAACAGGGTAACAGAGAGCTAACGAAATAAACAGAGGTCTGTGCATTATGATACTCATGCTTGAGTTGTGGAGGGCATCATCCATCATCCACAGCAACTGTCCTGCCTTCAAGAAACGTTGTAAGCATGTGGGAAGTGGAACCACTTCTCCAAATGTTGCAGGTCAACTAAGTTGCACGCCAGGCCAGTGCAGTCCTCACCCGCAGACAGCACAGGAACCAACAGACCTGTTCTACTGTGAAAGCATGGAGATGCCAGCACTGAGAGATAAGATGTTCACTAACCTGTTTATGGAAAACTGATAAGCAGCTGAAGATCAAGATTGATACTGGAGCCTGATGTAATATCAAAGGGCATAAGGTCAATTTTGTAGTTTTTGGAGAACAGGTAATAGAGACTGTTGGTGTTACAGACATTAGTTTCACATTGGGACGGTACAGTTCTATGCTGTAAATAGCGATGTGAAACCCATACTAAGTCTTAATGACAATGTCAAGTTATGTCTTGTATGCCTTGGGCCAGAGGTGCATGTCATACAGCAAATAGCCCAAGAGCTCATCGAATACAATGATCTGTTCGACTGCAGCACTATAGGTAAGCTGCCTGTTGTATATCACATGTGTTTGGATAACTCAGTGCACCCCACAATATGTGCTCCTAGATGAGTACCATTGGCAATGAAAGACAAACTTATTGGGGAATTAGACAGAATGACAAAGTTGGGAGCCATCAAACTGATCCAGGAGCCCACTGAGTGGGCGTCAGTAATGGTGACTGCATGCAAGATAGATGGCAGCATAAGACTGTGCATCAACCCGGTTCACCTCAACAAAGCTCTTCTCAGACCACACCATCCTATCAAAACTGCTGAGCAGGTGATTGCAAATATGCCAGGGCTCAAAGTGTTCAGCATCCTCAATGCAAAGTGTGGTTTCTGGCAGGTGCCTCTCAGCGAGGAGTCACCTATGCTAACTACATGGTATGCCGTATGGAATTTCCACTGGAAGTGAAGTCTTTAAAAGGTGCATGGAGCAACTCTTTGAAGGGCCGCCATGTGCAATTATTGTTCAGATTATCAGAGGTCCTTGTATGTGGACCATGCACTCCCTGAGTACTTACTTACCCAAAAGACAAACATGGACTCCAGAGGTTTTTGGGCATGACTAACTACTACTCCAAGTTCATCTCAAATTACAGTGCAATCACAGTGCCTCTACACCAAATCCTGCATCAGGATGTAGAATGGAACTGGCAGGAACAGCACATGACCGCCTTCACCAAACTTAAGGATGACTTAATGACAACACTACTTCATTTTCAAGTGGAAAGTTCCTGGAATTTGCCAGTGAATGAGACTTCTGCCATGTCACCATCAGCCCAAATCGAATGGCCTAGCAGAGAGGGCCGTGCTCTCAGCCAAATAACTGCTGGAGAAATGAACACGTGATGGCAGGGACATATGCACAGCTCTGCTGAACCTACGCAATGCACCAAGACATGGTCTGACGTCACCAGCTCATCGTCTGCTATCTCAGCGCACCAAGGCACTCATTGCCACCCACGATCAGGGGTATTTACGTCCCCAAGGTAGAGACACAAGGTCAGGCAGCTCTAATGTAGATCAGACAGAGAGGAAAAGCACACTATGACCGATCAGCCAGACCGCTGGTCTCATTGCACACAGGACAGACGGTACAAGTTCAAACACGCAGAGGATCTGACAGATTAGCGACAGGACTTGGAAGAGTGTGACAGCCTGACTGCTACCAGGTCCGGGACGCAGATGCTACGTATGTGAGGAACAAGCGTTACCTCCTCCAGACACCTGAGAATTTCTTCCGTCCTGCTGTCACTGGATTTTCGTTGACCACTGCAGAGCCCCCACCAGACACAAGGGCTGACGTTGTTGACCCAGTAGTGGTGCATGCAGACGAACCTGTGGTCATCACACGCTCGGGGAGAATATGAAATCCCAATCCAAGGATTAGCACCCCCATGTTCTTCACTCTTCAAGAAGGGGGATGTAGATTGATTACTGTTACCAAGACAACCATCCCTGTTTAGGATATGATGTCAGTGGCTAGAGCAGGCTGGGATACTTGAGTGGAAAGAACAAGCTGTGCATACTGAATAAAGGATTGAGACTAGTTGTTACGCAGCTCGTGAGTGCTTGTGGTCTGTGTGTGCAAGACGGAAGTGAAGCAGGCTGTTTAGAAATTTCTAAACTGTTATTTAACAGTCTTAACCACGCCCCCAAATGTAGCATCTGCCAGACCACGTTCAAGCTCAATTGGCATGCAGGTTCTGTAGGTATTGTGAAGAACAACAGTGAAAATGGCAGGGTGCATTCATAAATGTTCTGTTCGAGGTTGTGCCAGGGATGTCGGCATTTTTCACACCCTTCCCAAGGAACCGAACTGTCAACAGGCATAGCTGATGTTCACCTTTAACAGGTAAGTCAGGGTTACGTTTCCCTAAGGCTCCCGTTAACAACATAGTTGGAACCATTAAGTTGCATGGTTTTACATTACATTATCTACATTAGCTGGTACTTACGGTGTTTTGAGAAAATGGACCCCAGTTTTGCAGGGGCCTGGTAAAAAAAAACCATTATGAATTATAGTCTGTGATACTAACATTCACGAAGCTTCTGTACTTCCTGTAGTCTAATTTTGGTTCGTTAAACAAATAACAAATTGATACTGCAGTAAAACAATAATGAAAGCAAAACTCTAAATTCATTACAAACAAAAAATCTGCAAGCTGACAAGCTTTCTGCTAGGAGTTCTTGATAAAACTTGCATGAGGAAGCTAGCATTTGTTGTGTGACGTGAAATATAATTTCAGTGTTCTTGCTACATGCTGAGAGATGCTAAAGCTGGACCTAGGCTGAAGTGGACTATTACAGTTATGGGTGGAAAAGTGGTTCTCTGTGAGCCATCGGAGTGCCTCACTGTAAACCAGCCAATCAGAGCAGAGTTGAACTTAAGAGCCCACAAAATATTGCCAAATTAAAGGGTTATAAAAGGGCCTGCAAAACCACTTTTGGACTTTTCAACCAAACCAAGTTCACATACAGTACCCTCTATGTAGACACCAGCTTGTTCAACAGCCAGGTCACACAGTTAACCACAGTAGCACTTGCTGACCGTGTTCGGAGTACACCTGTGTGAAAGATACTTACTTAAAGTCCAGAAATACACCATTGCTTTTTACACACAGCATTTATTGGGTTATATATTAACCATGTATTTTAAGTGCATTTTTAAAAACCGGTTTGCTGTGTCTCATCATCCTGATTGGTGCAGCTGCAGCCAGGTGAGTGAAGAAGCAGTAGTAATTAGAGGTAGCCTCGGTGTGCCTCAGTGTGCCAGGTGAGTGAAGAAGCAGTAGTAATTAGAGGTAGCCTCGGTGTGCCTCAGTGTGCCAGGTGAGAAAGGACAGACTCCACGTATCACTTCAGTTTGGGGTGAACATTTAGGTGTGGTTTAGCTTTATTTTACATTTTATTTATATGATGGTATTGTCATGCCCACAGGGGTGGGGCAACCCATCGCTAGCGAACGGCACACATCGATGCCTTAGTTAAACCCAAAGCGTACCACACAGCAGTGCGAAGTAGTGTTGCCATGATTCGAAGCATTACTGAGCGTTTTTCTGTCTTGTGTTTCCCCCGCCTGCCCTGTCCGCGGTGTCCTGCCCTGTTGTCTCGCCTGACCTGCTTGCCTGTCCGATCCTGTCTGCCCTGCCCGTCTGCCTTGTTCCACAACCTCGACCCGGCTTCCTTGTTCATCCCTACCCATCGTCGCCTCGTCCTGTCACTTCTTGTAAGATTGACATCTCCGGCTACTGAACCTGCGCTTGTGACCCGACTGCTCTTTTGGATGCCCCCTCTGGCTTCGTTTGCTTTTGGCTTTGTAAATAAACCCGTAATCTCCCGCATTTCAGGGTCCGCCTCCTTCCTGCTCTCAGCACGTCACAGGTATTTAGAAAGCAAGTCTGCAGGGTCGATGTAAGCTTGTGCTTTGGTGAAAAGCATCGGCACACTTTTCAGTTTTCTAGAGCTCATGCTAGCAGTAGTTTTCATTCATCATTTGCAGTTAGCTGCTGCCGCTGGCATCTCAGGCTAACTGCATGTGTTCAGAGGTCTGAGGTGGTTTCAGATCAGTAGGAAGGGACCTCCATCCTGCCAGCATGTCTTTGGAGGGCCGAGTGAGAACTGAGCCAATTCTCCCCGAGAGAGGCTGGTGTGAGTTGGTCACTCCAACCTACAGGCTTGTGTTTAGATGACATTGGAGTCGGATACTGCAACCACCGTAAATACAGGACAGCGATCAGGTGTCATAAGGAAAACGTACGGCTTGAAATAAATGTTCATAATGTGCAGTTGGTATAGTCAATAGCACTGCAATCTCATATAAATGGAAAGATTCACATTAATATTGTGAGAGGTCCTACCTGGGTGATGGTGGAGGCGCGAACCTGTTGTAGTCTGAGCTTATTTTCACAAGAATGGGCCCAGGAGACACGACAATGCTGCCTTTTTGTGGGTTTGTGCATAATATGGTTCCACGGCGAATCTGTGCTGACATTTGGGACATAGTGCTGTGATTTAGGTTAGTATTTCCCAAGCGGGTCCTCCAGGACCCCCAGGCAACCCATGTTTTTCCTCCCTCCCAACTCCCAGAGTGTTTCCCAGTTTTAAGTGGCTTCTGGCATGTCCTAACCTGGGAAATCTGCTTCCTTCAGGTGTTTTATTGGTACTGTGGCCAACATTAAAGCTGTTACTGCATCCTCTGTCATTTGTGATGCTGAAACACCCATGTCTGACATTAACCAAGTTCCCTCAGAGCTTGTGGTTAAAAGCTTCCTTCATTTTAATAAAGTTTACCACTGCTCGGTACTGATCCAGACGACCGAGGCTGTAGACAAACGGGTAACAGTAAAGGGCGACTCAGTTCAGGGCCTTAAGTTTGGGTCCCGTCGCCACAATTAACAAGCAGTTACTAACATTAAGTGTGACATACACTCCAGATATCGCAAAAACCTCATTACCTGTTGCAAACTTTAAAATATACCTCGGGGGCATCCTCAGGAAGGCGGCAGTGTTCGAATCCTCTGTAGTGTCGTTGGAGTCTTTATACGTGAAGTGAATGCTCTTCTGTTCTCCCCTCTATGCACTGAGCTGCTTTTGTCAGCCATACTTCAGTGAACATAAAGCAGAGAGTCATTTATTGTGGGGCTTTTAACAATCGAGAATCGGTGGAAATTGGTTATGTGCAAAGCTCAGCACCTGGTACTCTATAGCACGTTTCTCGTTGACTGTGCTATGTCAGAGATGAGCAGTATTCAGTGCACCATGTTTTCAAGAAAACACCCCCCCCTTATATAATAGCTGCCCATCCCATGATGACATATGCCACCTTCTGTGTTCTGGACTGCCCCCCTACAGCCCAGGTACTTTCTGCATTTGGGGGTTTGTTGTAATTTTGATGATTTGTTTTGGACTTATTTGTGCCCAGCACAGGAGCTCGGGAGACCCGGGCCGAGCCGCCGTTTTCCTGCCCGCAAATATTAATTGGGAGTTCAGTCGCCTGTCACGGCACGCAGCATATGGTGCCTGGGAGGCGGATAAATTAAGATGTATTATCCAAAGCAAAGTGGTAACTCAGGAGGCTGGGGGTTACCTCCTGTGGTGCAGACTGTCTGACAGTGCAGCTGGGGGGCCAGACAAACCCACCAAGATGGTGCCCCCCCAACACACACAGAAACCTGAAAAAAAAAACTTTCCCTTACATTGTCCCTACTCTCTGGCTGTGTTTTCATCTCTTCTGCAATATCTGCAGATGTGCTGAAGAATTTCTTCTTTTCTCCAGAAAGTTACCAACTTGTTGGATGGCTAGATGAACACTGCTTCGGTTCCCAAACCTCTCATCAGGGGCACCTCAGCCATTCCATGGTGTGAATATCAAGACATCCTGGACAGTTCTCTGCTTCCAACTTTGTGGTAACAGTTTGGCCCTTGTCTGTTCCCGCATGACGGTGCCCCAGTGCACAATGCAAGACCCATAAAGACATGTTTGGGTGAGTTTAGTGTGGGAGAACTTGACTGGCTGCACAGAGCCCGGACCTCAACCTCATCAAACACCTTTGGGGTGAACTGGAACAGAGACCACGAGCCAGGCCTTCATGTCCAACATCAGTGCCTGACATCACAAATGCTCTTCTGGATGAATGAGCAAAAAGTCTACCAGACACACTCTAAAATCTTGTGGAAAGCCTTTCCAGAAGAGCTGCTATGGCTGCAAAGGGGGGGGGGGGGGCAACTCCATATTTATGCTTATAGATTTAGAATAGAATATCATCAAATTTCCTGTAGGTATAATGGCCCAGTATCCCAGTTCTTTTATCCTCAGAGTGTAGATCAGGGTGCTCAAACAATCAATCGGGGAGTAATTCTCAATCGATCGCGATGGGTGTCACAAGTGTCTGTGAACTTGCGTTGGTGGGCCATTTTCAGTATGCAAATGTACAGACGTTCCTCTGCTTACGAACAAGATGCGTTCCAAACGGCCAATCGTAACTTGAAATGTTTGTAAGTTATTATTCAACATCATTTTAAGAGTATACGCAGGGATTGACATAACTAGTAGGCAAGAACACGCATTCACCTTTAAAAACATTTCGTGTGGCAATCGATTGTTGTAACAGCGTGAATGCGTACGTATTTTATGCGCATTTGCACCAATATCACAAGAAATTATGTACATAAAATACATACACATTCATGCTTTTACATTAACAATCGATTGCATCATGTATTGCTTTATAAAGGTGAATACGTACTTGCGTGCCAGTTGTCAACCCCTGGGTATACATAACTACAAAGAACTAGGATTCTGGGAGTCCTCACGCTACGCTGCTGCGTGGCGGGAATAGCGGGCTGAAGTTGTACTAGGCGGAATTGGCGCGCAGAACAAAATCAGATGTTGCGGACAGGAAACGGGACCCCAACAAATTTAATTTGTACTTACAGTCTTCTTCGTTTGTATGTCTGAAAGTTCGTAAGTTGAAAGTTCGTAAGTAGAGGAGCGTCTGTACTGTAAACATTTAGCACACAAACATGTCAGAAGCCAAAAGATCAAAAACATATCATTTTCACTCAGAGTGGGAAAACGATTCGTTTTCTGTTTACTCAATTTCGAAGTCCTTATGTCTTATATGCGAGCGTGGCTTTACCGAAGAAAGGCAGTTTGGAGCAGCATTTCAAAACAATGCACAAAAGCTAGGAGACCGAGTTCCCTTCTAAACCAGCCATATGCAGCCGGAAAGTGGGAGAACTGAAAGTCAGTTAGCAGGACAGCAGTCAGTTTTTACCAGCTGCATCTTCCCAGTGACAGCGGTCCCACTAAGGTAAAGCAATACATTTATTTACACTGTTTCAATTTGGAGAATCACCTGGATTTGTCTGGATTTGCCGTGTGCATGTTAACTGTGTAGAAAGGCAATAGCTAGAGTAATAATAGAGTAACAGTGTAATAGCTATGGCTCCCTATTTGAACTGGTAGATCTCGGGACACTGGATACTTGAAAAGTAGATCTTGAGTTAAAAAAGCTTGAGCACCCCTGGTATGTATGTTAATGTTTGGCTCATTTAAGACCCAACAAAGACGTCTATCAGTGCTTTGGTCCTCAGCTGGTACTCTGACACCCTCAGAAGAAGCTTTTAAATTAATCAGAAGCTGGAATGCAGACACTTTAGTTTAAAATTTGTCATCTGTTTATTTTCTGTTATGAATCTTTCTTATAGTGTAAGTGCAATGTAAAAAATGCACTTTTAATATTGGTCATTGACTTCAATTTTTATTCAGCATGTTAGTGGATGTTCACGCCAAGATATTGCTGACCTTTTCCTTTAAAGGTATTGGTTACATGGCCAGAAAATGATCATAAAAAGTCTGTGTTGATAGCCAGTAATGTTTAATCTTTATTTCTGAGTCTGATAAATTGCTTCTAAATAACTGAGGATTTCACAGACCTGAGAAAATGAAACTTTGTTCATTCATTTATCCAGGATAATTGGTCTGACCAACCAGCTGTAGAGTGGAGTTAGAGCAGAAGTATGGGCAGATAATCCTCTGAAATTTTTACTTTGGAATCCATCACAAGGATTGCAGAAGCCAATTCACTAAAATCTCAGCCATTACGAAGAGCTAAACCTATCGATCTTCCATGGCATCACCTTGAAAGTAGAACGGAGGTTGATAACATGCAGTCTGGTTGCTGGGTCTCCTCCCATGAATACGGACAGTAGAGACAAACACTCATCTTTCATGGCTCATTCTGTTCGCATTTCAAGGTGTGAAGGCATCTGCAGGTCGGCTGCTTAGAGGTCAGCTTAGCTGTTATATGAGTAAGCATGCAGTTCAGTGAAAAGGTCTCCTTCTCCAAGCCTGGTCTGCAGGTGTGAGTCGAAGCTCATTCCCTGCAGAACCCACTGTGAAGCAGATGCAGTTTTTCAGCTGAAGGGCCCAGGTCATGCTGGTCCTGGGGGGGGT
>JABFEA020000001.1:16886418-16899239 GCA_019775915.2 Cyphomyrus plagiostoma | reverse complement strand
GACCCAGGCGGAGACCAGAACCCGGGTCCCAGAGGTGTGAGGCAACAGTGCTAACCACTGCACCACCGTGCCGCCCCCACCCTAGAATAATCTTGGTCATAAATCATGGTTTTTGGTTTACCCTGGTCTTTACCTTGTTTTTTGTCTTACCATGGTATTTGTTTTACCATGGTCTTTTCAAACCATGGTATTACTATGGGTAGTACCAAAGTACCATGGGGTACCATAGTAAAACTATGGTTACTGTATAAAAACCATAGGAAACCATAGTGAATTTTCATAAGGGATGCCAGGGATCCCTTTATTTGTAATCACAGTATGTCTCAGTTGGTGTGAAACAGTCATGTTTCTATACTCTCCCCTGTGTTACAGCAGCCTAGCCATAGGCAGCTGAGGCGCTTATTAACCCAAAGTATCTGGCTTTGATCCAGGCATGGCAGAGTCTCGGGCGCCGTTACCACATTTCCCCAAGCTCTCATGCAGAATGTAGAGACCTGTATGGCCGTTTCTCATCTGGACCAGGTTACAGTACACCCACCCATCCATCCATCCATCCATCCATCCATCCATCCACCCACCCACCCATCCATCCATCCATCCACCCATCCACCCATCCATCCACCCATCCATCCATCCATCCATCCATCCATCCACCCACCCATCCATCCATCCATCCATCCATCCATCCATCCACCCATCCATCCATCCATCCATCCATCCATGAGACTAGGTCATGTCCCAGGAAGCATGGGCAAAGCCATAGTGGATTAGCTTAACTGGGGGCCTTAGACTGGCATCAGCACTGGGACTGAGGTGTTTCCGTTTGAACTAGCTTTTCCATGTTCCCCAAGGAGGGGTGGGGATCTGATGTTTACTGGAGCTCTGGGCTATAGTTTGGGATAGCATATGTAACAGTTTATGAATTAGTCCACCTGTGGGCACATGGCAGGGCACATCCTGCATGGGACGACAGTCCACTGGAGGGCCCATCCTGCATGGGACGACAGTCCACTGGAGGGCCCATCCTGCATGGGACACTAGTCCACTGGAGGGCCCATCCTGCATGGGACACCAGTCTGTTGCAGGACACGCATAATTACAGCTCAGATCAGAGGTCCTCCAGCCCTTCAGCTCTCCTTGCTGTTTCTCTTGCGAGTGTAGAGGGTTAATCCATAGCAAGTCCCACCTACAGCCATGCTGGAGAAAATAGAGCTGGTAATAAGCTCTGTCACGGAGTCTGGAAGACCAGTACAAGTGGTGAGAGAGCCAGGGGAAACCCCTTATGAATCTGGCACAGAATGAGCCAAGCTGTGAACACACAGCAATTTGATTTATTTATTTTTTTTATTAGACCAACAACACAGTGTCACTCCCTGGGAAGAAGGTGTTCATGTAATGCACCTCCCAGACAGGAGTGGTGTATCCCAGTCTCCCATGTTTCTGTGAAACTGTGCCGTCTGGGGTGCATCATGTACCGAAGATGTCCGAGTCTGGGTGGCACCATGTCCCCAAGCTGTCCGCGTTTCTGTGAATGACCGTGCCGTCCGGGGGGCACCATGTCCCCAAGCTGTCCGCGTTTCTGTGAATGACCGTGCCGTCCGGGGGGCACCATGTCCCCAAGCTGTCCGCGTTTCTGTGAATGACCGTGCCGTCCGGGGGGCACCATGTCCCCAAGCTGTCTGCGTCACGGTCATTACATTCAAACTTCATCATTACACTTCATTCACTTATTTAATGCATGTTTTTTGTCGTCTTGTCTATGTTCACTCTCTGCAGGGGCACATGCAAGTAAGTATTTCATTGTACACATACTCTTACTTGTGCATATGACAATAAAAGAACTGAATTGAATTGAATGTCAATTTTTAGTCTTCTGAGTGAATGTTAACTCTAACACCAGTCTGTGATGAGCTGTCCTTCTGGGAGCTCAACAAATAAAAAGGCAGCTTGATGAATATTTAACAACAGCAGGAAGACTGAGGTTATGTTACAGGTTCTAACGGTGAGATAAAGACCTCAGAAGATCCACCCACACATCCACCCTCCGTACTTAGCCAAGAGTGGGTTATGGAGAGAATGCATTTCTGAATGAAAACTTTAAATATACAAATAATACCTTAAATAAGAGCTTTTATTGTAAAAGAGAATAATGTTAATATTGTAATTTAACATATGAATGTCCATTTAAAACAAAGTTCTCAGTTAAAAAATACTGTAAATAACAAGGAAACAATGTTAACACCCAGTTCATTTATGTTTAGAATCCATTTTAATATTTGAAATGAACCATAAACAGCACAAGAAAACATTCTCATTTTAGTTACAAAACAGGCTGATCTAAAAGGCCGAACCATTGCATTCACAAAGCAATTTGAACAAAATATGCCTAAAATATTAGTGACTTTGAAATTCCCCACCCAAGACACATAATCGTTTATCCATTGTATATACAGGGCATCCTTAAGAATTATCTAGAAATGTTGAGGTATATGACCAGAAATAAAAAAAATCAGTTAAAATTAAATATTATTTCCATGATTGCTTAAAACACAGAAAAATGCAAAGTCAGTGGAAAGATATTTTTGTGTGCTGGAAGCCGCCCAGTTCAATTATCCCAACAATCTAACAGCTTTGCACAGAGAATATATACAATGGAGACGGAGATGGAAATCGGAAACAGTGGGTTGTCTGAGTCCTTCTTTAATTAATCAGCTTCATTAAAGAGGTACGCCGAGTTTGCTGGCAACATGGGTTTATTTAATTTTTTCTGATACCAACATTTAGGGCCCGATTGCAGTTTTGAAACACATGCAAGTTTTGAAAGTGGATTCAGAAGTAATCATATTGTACAAAATAATAATAATTACACATATGAAAACACACCATTTAGCACCTGGATCTATGAAAGCACCTCCGCAGCTCCTGCTTTCTTGCAGCACCGTGGGGATCCACTAGGGGGCGGTCTGGGTTGCACCTTTGCTCTGCTCTCTGCCACAGAATTAAATGTCCTTCACATTTATCCGTACAAGGTTTAAGTCATGTGACTGGGGCCCTACAAGGGCGACGGCTGTTTCCTAGGTAACGCGTACGGCGAGGGCGTGTTCGCTGCACGGGTCCCGTTCAGAACTTGCATGTGGCACGGTGGTGGGCGGTGGCCGGGCTGCCAGCCCGCTCGTCTGCCCCTCCCTCTGGCTTCACCCGAGGAAGCAGACTGGACCAACCTCGAACCCAAACTTCTGGCTCGGATCCCCAAAGTCACTGAGCAGCACATCGACGACGGGCACCTGGTCGATTTTGGGGGTGTTGATCTCCAGGACTGTTTTCCCATAGCCGCTCCTCAGCTGCAAAGAAAAAGCAGCATAACAGAAAACAGCAATAATAAGAACTTAACATCACTCCTAAGGGGAATCCATCACCGACTAGCCAATCATAAATAAAAGACCTGTTGCTTTAAGGCTGATTTCAGTGGAATCAGTGTCAAACTAAAACTAAAATGACTAGAAATGTTACAATATTCCAGCTGGCCAGACAAAAGGAAGCCAGAAACTGGGTGACCCAACAGCTGCAAACTGGGAGGTTGGGTAATTGATATGGATACTGGTTTCAGCTTTACTTTTAGACTCTTTCACATTGCTATTGTGTTCGGCGGACCTATGACCCAATGTTCAGATTTCATATGATATAAACAGACACAGGGTCTCCACAACCTTGCAGCTGCGACACCTTCATAAAGCCCCCCCCCAAACAGCACCAGCTCGTACAGGGTGCGGGCATTCACAAACACATACCGCACAGCCGTCTGCGAGCACACTGATGTAGGGACTGTTGTCGTAGGATATCTCCTCGTCATTTGACCCCAGGAACCTCAGTGCTTTGTCGTAGCTGTCTGACGTGGCGTCGTGCCAGGCCACTGACTGCTGGCAGTGGTAGGTGAAGTTTTGCCTGGCTGTAGCCGTCAGGAGCTTCAGGAACGTCATCTGGACCATGTTTATTGGGTTGCCCTCAACATCCTCATATGACAGCTGTTGTGAAAAAATGAAAAAGTTCAATTATGATGCATGGCAGCATTAAAGTAAGGTAAAAATAATGTAAGGTAACTAAGGTAAAAATAATGCAACATCATAATGAAAACCCATGGCTGGTTGGTGATAGGATTAAAGCTCAAGGCCTTTGGAGATCATGGCACACCTGGACATGGAGCAGAATGTGATGAAGCAGCTAAAATGCAGCTTGAATGCTGATTTGCATAAGCAGCACTGCTGTCAGTGTCTCAGAAGATGGCAGATAGCAGGAGTCCTGAGGAACCAGTAGGAGGCTTGAGGAGCTAGCAGGAGGTCTGGGGAACTGGGCAGCAGTCCTGAGGAACTAGCAGCAGTCCTGAGGAACTAGCAGCAGTCCTGAGGAACTAGCAAGAGGCCTGAGGAACTAGCAGCAGTCCTGAGGAACTAGCAGCAGTCCTGAGGAACTAGCAAAAGGCCTGGGGAACTAGCAAGAGGCCTGAGGAACTAGCAGCAGTCCTGAGGAACTAGCAAGAGGCCCGGGGAACTAGCAGCAGTCCTGAGGAACTAGCAGGAGGTCTGAGGAGAGTTTGGGTTTTAGATAGATGTGGGACAGACTGAGAGTGCAATGCTCACCATTTTACCACGTTTAAATTCACTGAACCAGGACCCTGGAACTTCTTTTGGCCATGAAGATATCCTGACCTGTTTCAAAGGAAAAACAATCCAATGAAGAATCGATTTATATAGAAACACTTCCAAAATGAGAAAATATGTATTTCATATGACATTATTGTGCGGTTTTATGTAAACTTAAACTGCGAAATCAAACCATGATTTACGACTTACATTCATTCAGGTGAAAGAAAACACATTCATATGCAATAATGGAAATCGACACATTATAAGGTCAGTGTATGCTGCAGTGCTTAATGTACGCTGGATGCCTTCGGATGTGTTCGCTGCGAATCGATCTCACTCACGCCTGAGGATCTCTTATCTGGGTAGATGCAGGTCTCACCACCAGCGGTGAAGTTGCAGAACACTTTGAAAGAATCTCCTGCACAGCCCTGATTTGGGTCGATCCAGTACTCCCCTAACAGTGCCAAAGGACAGAACTCCAATGCGTGAATAAAGCAAAATACCCTTTCTGACTAATGAGCCAACACACAACTGGTAACATTATAGTATGGGACCCATGCGGAGATGTTGGTATGTGGAGCAGAAACTGCAAAATGCACATAAAAAAACAAGTTAAAATGAAAGTTTAATCTACCAACACGGCAATGAATATCAAATAACATGGAAAAGCGCTGTGTCAGTGCTCTTTGAAGGAGAGGCTCATACATTGTAAATTTCCCATTTTAAAAGGGTTTCCTCTACATCCATCCCGAGATGTCACAAGACTGCGGCCGATGTACCGTCAGGGAAGTCGGGGTGGCAGAGCTGCAGGTCCTTGCAGGTTCTGGCTGGGTTCCCCTGCGTGCCCACTGGGTACTTCATGCGCTCGATGTCCTGCTTGAGGTCGTTCAGTGAGGTAAAGATGTCCTGCATGCCCTCGCCGTAGTCCGTTATGCTCTCGGCCTCGTCTGCCTGAGTGTCCGGTGATCGCCTCGTCTTCTTCGGGGACTGGATGGGCAGGGGTTGGATGATTTCACCTGGAGGACCCTGCGCGGGGAAATGGGGAACGTTATTCATGATGTCTTCACACATACTGCAGTGGAGACATTTTTTCCGCCAGAGATGTTAAAACTGACCCCTTATTGGCTGCCCAATGAGGAAGACATTCCCAGGTGTTTCATTTTCTGATTTGTTTCCAAATATCATTTGCAATTAATTTACAGATTCATCAGACTCTTTGTTTGTCCAGCTGATAGAGCTGAACTCAATGTGAAACCCAAAGGTAATGAAGGACGATCCAGCGCATGACTTACAGGGGGACCAGGTGGCCCAATCATGCCGGCATCCCCTTTCTGTCCGACGGGCCCCTAGATGTGGAGAGGGAGACACTTTTATTCCCAACTCCCCATATTCTCCACATGGTGATGGCTTTGGGCAAACTGATGTCACCAATGAACTCACCGTGGAGCCCTTGGTACCCTTGGGACCTTGAGGACCCTGAAATGAACAGAGAGTAATGGATGTTAGTATTGGGTACAGGGGGGGGTTCTGGTGCTTCCTTGTTAATGAAGTAAAAAAGTGGATCCCATACAGGCAAACCGGGGGGGCCGGGCGGTCCAACTGGACCGGAGGCTCCGGTGACACCCTGTGAACCAAAGAGAATATAGAGCCAGTTAGACGGCAGAAAGATGGCGAGCGGCTGGGGAGACGGGCCAGACCACTGCTGGGGAGATGGGCCAGACCACTGCCAGCGCCGTGGGGACTTAAAGGACCCAAATGGGGCTGGAATTTATCTTCATGAAAAATTAATGAAGAGTTCGGTTTGTACAGCTGTAGCTGATTCTTTTTTCCTTTCATATGATAATTTATCTGAACTCTTTCTGTGCTGTTATTCGAAAGCAAAAGGAGCCTTTTTGGTTCAAGCATTTAACTTTGGAAATATTATTCTAAATGACCCAAGTGAATTATTTATTAGGTCCATCTGACTTGTAATACCTGAAATTCCCAGTGAGAGGCAGTAGAGAGATGGGCATGTCAAAGTACTCTACCGTAAATGTCAAGCAACCCAGCCACCTGCTTCCTGACGCACATATGGTTACCACAGCGACTGCGTGATGGAGGCATTAAGGAACACTTACGACGTCACCTTTGTTCCCGGGGGTGCCCTGTGGTCCCGGCTGCCCCCGGTCTCCCTTCTCGCCCTGCTCTCCAGGAGGACCAATCAGGCCTATGAGACCGGGGTGACCCTGGGGTGCGGGGAGGAGCATGCAGGGGGTTAGGAGGAGCTCATCAGGCCTATCCGACATTAGAGGGCGAAATTACACAAACTAAAGGAAAGGGAGTCTGTTGTCGTGTATCTATTAATCTGTACCAAATCATGCACCGGGCTGCCGGACAGGTCCCACTCTGTCCAGATATACCGGCTACAGTGCTCTCATCGGCATCCCAGATAACCTTTCAACGTGCCCCCTATCTGCAAGGCTTGCTCTGAGCTGATGTGTGGGCCTCATGAATACAAACCACGCATGCAAAGGCAGGACTGGACAGAAGGATAGTTACCTTTTCACCTTTAGAGCCCCAATCGCCCTTCAAGCCAGGCAGACCGGGAGGCCCCTGTATGCGAGGGAAAAGGCAGACAGGTGAAGCTGTGTGTACAGGTCTGGTTCACAAATCCGTGCAGCCTGCCGAGAGAGAGAGCTCCCTTACCAGGGGTCCAGGAGGGCCGTCCTGGCCCGGGGATCCGGGAAGTCCCTGCTCGCCCTGTAAACATCAGATCCAACACATGTCATTTTTTTGTGACCTTTCAGTCATCTCAGAAGTTTTTGGCATTTTTGTAAATGTCATGAATTTTGAGGCCAATGATGAACTCACCACAGGCCCTGGGATGCCACGTAGGCCCTCGGGACCAGGCTTTCCAGGGGGCCCCTGGGGGCCCACAGGCCCGGTTTTGCCTGGAGGACCCTCTACGCCAGATTCCCCCTGTAGGCAGTAACAACATAAAATTTCAAACAGTGTTGCTACCTCATTATAGACCCTGTTATTCTGTGTAAAATGCATCATTTAAGTGAAAATCACTTTTAAAGACTTTACATTATATAAGGCAAAAAAAAACAATGTGCTTGTCAGACTCTAGAAACACTTTCTTTTTTTCAAAGAAAATGGGGAAATCCGAAGTTCATACTGTAGATTCAAAGGTTCAAAGCCTTCTATCCGACATAAATGCCAAATTTTAAGGTATTGCCTACTACAGATGAGAGAGAGCGGTGGCAATTATGCAGCAAAAAACCACACAGCACGGTACAAGCAGGTGGTACCTCCAAAAACACAAAAGTACAGAGTTTCATGGGTACTGGGATTCTTTTAAGGAAAAACATTCTGTTATGGCTTTTTATAAACGTGCCTGCTTAACTGGTCACAACTTAACAAGTGGCCAGTTAACAAGCTTAGATAGTAGAAGATTCCTGTAACTTAATTTGAAATTCCACTGGGAGTATTATCTGTAAAACATATGCCCTATAATCTGGAACTATATTTTCTTTGGAAAAATTACCTGTCTGGTACAATTTTTAAGGGTTTTCTCTTTAAAACTCCCGGTGTTAGGGAGGCAAAGCACTGTTATCCTAACCCTGAACGACATGCAGCATCCAAAAATTAACATACAATCGATTTTGGGGATAATTAAGTCTAATGTGACTTGTCACACTGGGTTTCAGCAGAGGACTGTATAAGTGTGTGAGGCAGCCGGGGGTGGGGATGGGGGGGGGGGGTGACAGCATGGATTCCCGTTACCTTCGCTCCCTTCTCACCCTGGCGGCCTTCAGCACCAGCCACTCCCTGGGGCCCCTAAGGACACGGGAGAAACAGTCCGCTTACATGCAGCCCGCACAGCACACAGACAGCTTCCAACGTCAATATATCTCTCTGATGTATTGCAGTCATTCAACATTTGCTGTATAACTTAAAACATGCATAGAATCATGTTGATAAAAGATGTTCCTCTGGAGCTGGTAAAAATGCCGTCTTTACTTGGGCCCTTAAAAGCTGGCTCTGATCTTATTTCCATCCATCGAAACATATCTAAATACCTATCTAAATGGGGACCGTCCATTCATTTCTATGGGAAAAACCCTAATCCCTACCATGACACCTTTAACCTCGACCCATCCCTAACCTTAACCATAAGTAACCAACACAAATACAAGACTTTTGGCATTTTTACTTTTTTGATTGCATTCACAGATTTTTTATAAAACTGAGGTTATCCAAATGGGGACCTCAAAAGAAGTTTGTAATCACATCTTTGTGGAGGCCACTCATCCATGTCTATGGGAAAAATGCTAATGTTAACTATGACAACGTCAACCCTAACCACAAGCATTAGTAACCAAACAAAATGCAAGTGTCTTCGCATTTTTCCTTTTTTAATCGCAGTCACAGATTTTTAGAAAAATAATTGAAAAAAAACATACATTCATCATTTGGTCCCCAAAAGGTAAGGTAATTCCAGACCACACACACACACACACACACACACACACATACACACACACACACACACACACACACACACACAAACAAGTCTGAGTACAGTGAGTAGGGCTGTCAGAATTGGCATGTTTCTCTGGCTGTAATCTGGCTCCAAGCTCACAGGCTACACCTTCTGCCCCAACAGCAGGCCCCACCGCCCCGGGTCAGGGGCCTTGTGATTCGGCTCATTCTCATGGCCGTGGTCGTCCAGTTCCGCTACATCCCACACTGATCATGTGACATGCTCTCACTGGAACCGCACCTCTGGAGACCTCAGACCCTAGCAGTGACCTGGAAATAGATATTAGCGCCTCCATGTGGCGGATGCGTTACATGCTGGTGTGAGGAACATGGTGTCCTCCACTGGGATTCTCTATCGGCAGCCCTGTGCTCCTTTGTGATCGAAAGTTTGGTCAGCGAATAAAAAGGCTCATGGGGATTCTTACCTGAAATGTGAAACGGCTTCATATCAACGTGTTTGTCTCAGTGGAACAGAAAGCAGATCACAGTCCATCTCAGAATGTCAGGGATGGAGCGGGGAGACTCCAAACACAGCCACTTGATTATGCTGCCATTTGCAATGTTTACTTTCACCCAGATAAGCAACAATTTCATCTCACTCCACTAGATAAGCGCTTCTCCTGAAATTACTACTAGCCAAAGAATCATGGAAGCAGCAGCTCCCAGAGTGAGGACACCATCTGCACCTCCCCTCCCGATCAGTACAGGGCCAATCGTCTGCCTTGGCTCATCTGCCTTCCACGGACGCTTAGATGGATGCTCTCTTTGGAAGCTGCCTCTGTCTAAATTTGGCAGCATCTTCCGCCCAAATGAAGCGAGTGGACCCAGAGCACACACTGAGCGCACGCTCTCTAACTTAGATTTATTTCTGTGTCACCGGGACAAAGTGCCTGGGGAAGTTACCCACTGTAACCCACACACCGCATTCGGGCATATTAAACCAGAATATGGTGAACATGAAAGACGTACAGTGCGTACATGAGTTTATAGCAGCAGAATTGTACAGAGATCCCTGGTCATTAGACGATTAAAGGGAAGACCCCATCTGCACAATCGGGCTTCATCAAATATGCACCAGTATCATTCTCCACGTGACCAAGAACCAGCGCAGCTGCAAATAGCAGCCTGAGCCAGTGTGTGCGATAGTGCGATGCATATCTTCTATTATACTTCACAGAATATTTTTAAAACGTGCTTCTTGCAGCAGTATTACTACTGCAATGCAGCCGAGTGTGTAACAAATAAAAATGTATTCTAATGCCCAATTAAACGGATGGGTGCTTCATTATTTCCGAACGCATCACAGCGTAACGGTGAGGGCATCGCCGTGGTCTGCGGATCCCCGTGCAGACAGGTGAATAATGTGTGATGACGTACACACATTTTTTGGCTGCTGGATGTAGAGAATAAATACGCTAATAGTCTTGAAGGAGCCTGTATAAGAAACAGGGGATCATCTGCCTCACGAGCGGACAGACGGATGCACAGTGACCATGGAGATTATGAAGATCACCGTAATCATCATCATCATCACCATCATCATCATCATCACACAACACTCACTCTCTTGCCCGGTGAACCAGGTGGTCCAGCTTCTCCAGAAGGACCAGGAGGACCCTGCAAACAGAATGATTTAACTTTGTGCGGTGTCCATTGTCGGTGTCTGATTATAGAAACACGCATGTAAACCAAGCAGCCTCATTACAATCTATCCAGGGCCACTGTTGTGGTAACTCTTTTATTACCATGAGGGCTGGGATTGCGGCAGGTGGATGGTATCATGCAAAGGGACAAACTTACAGGCTGACCAGGTTCACCATCCTCTCCCTTGTCTCCAGGAAGACCATCGATCCCCTGAAATACATCAGCGTGGATAAAGAGCATCATCAAGGGCCCATTTCATTACGCTATGTTACACGGTGTGCTTAGTGAAGGCGGATGTCTGTCGAACTGTAAACATAATCCCTGTCAGTGATTTATTTCTTATTATACGAACCACCACACATGATATATTTAAACATACTTTCAAGGTCCAGTTCAGAATAAAGACAATGATCAATTATCCAGGCACAGTGCAGTATTAATAAGTGAGCAAACTTCATCGCACTCTACTCTGCCTCTGACTATGGTACTTACAGCAACACCCGGCTCACCGGGGGGGCCGGGGTCTCCGGGAAATCCCACTGGTCCCTAAGAGTTAAAAAACAGGCTGTCGGTCATAAAGAGAAACGACGAGATAATGGGAACCTCCACATCCCCGTGATGACCTTCAACAAGGACACTCACTGGGTTGCCCTTGGGGCCGTCATCTCCAGGGGGCCCCTTGGTGCCGGGGGGCCCGGCAGCACCAGGGGGGCCAGCCTCGCCCTTTTCCCCTCGCTCACCTTTGGGGCCCTGCAAAGAACCCAAGTATCAGCAGGGATGCAGGGATGACTGTGCCTGCTTTAAAATCATCATCACCACCACCATCCTCATCACCACCATCATCATCATCCTCATCACCACCATCACCATCACCACCATCATCACCATCATCATCACCACCATCATCACCATCCTTATCACCATCACCATCCTCATCACCATCATTATCACCATCATCTTCACCATCCTTATCACCATCATTATCACCATCCTCATCACCATCATCATCACCACCATCATCACCATCATCATCACCACCATCATCACCATCATCATCACCACCATCATCACCATCCTCATCACCACCATCATCACCATCCTCATCACCACCATCATCACCACCATCATCACCATCCTCACCATCATCATCATCATCACCATCCTTATCACCATCATCATCACCATCATCATCACCATCATCATCACCATCCTCATCACCATCCTCATCACCATCATTATCATCATCATCACCATCATCATCACCATCATTATAACCCTCATCATCACCATCATTATCACCATCATCATCACCATTATCATCACCCCACCATCATCATCATTGTCATCATCACCATCTTCATTACTGTCATCACCATCTTCATCACTGTCATTGTCATCACCATCATCATCATCATCATGTGGTGAGAGCCAAAGATACATCAAGAATAGGGCTGAACAATTTGGGAAAAAATATCTAATAGCGATTTTTCTGACAGACACTGCGATTACTATTTGTTTCGCGATATCATTTTTTTATGTCAAGTTTCAGTTCAATATTCAGTGTGTAGTAAATTTAAAACATATGATGCAGCATTACCACATGAGATACCATCAAATATTAAGTGGTCTATATTCTAATCCAAGGATGAGAGTTTAAAGTAATAATGAAAGCAATTGGAGCAGAAGAAAAACAATAGCAATCTTGCAGGTAACGCTGATTACCCCCCTAATAGCACTAGAACCGCCATTTCTCATGCCAATGAACAAGCAAGAACTACTTCGCTGTATGCAGCCCTTCTGTTTGCGCTAATGTGTCATTAATGCTAACAGCAGTGAATCTAACACTCTCGACCAGAAACCCGCAGTGTTCATAGCAGAGTGGCTGTTCTGTCCTTAAACCGTAATGCTGGAAATTTTTAAACGTAGTATGCATTTTGTTACGTCCTGCGACGTCCGTCCTGTTCCAGCCCCATGTGTGCCACACCCACCTCGTTACCTCCTGTGATTGCC
>JABFEA020000001.1:16858469-16871542 GCA_019775915.2 Cyphomyrus plagiostoma | reverse complement strand
CTGTCACACACAGCAGACACACTGTCACACATTTACACACATCACACACTGTCACACACAGCAGACACACTGTCACACACAGCAGACACACTGTCACACATTTACACACATCACACGCTGTCACACACAGCAGACACACTGTCACACACAGCAGACACACTGTCACACATTTACACACATCACACACTGTCACACACAGCAGACACACTGTCACATATTTACACACATCATACATGGTCACATACAGCAGACACACTGTCACACATTTACACACATCACACACTGTCACACACAGCAGACACACTCTCACACATTTACACACATCACACACTGTCACACACAGCAGAGACAATGTCACACAGTTACACACATCACACACTGTCACACACAGCAGACACAATGTCACACAGTTACACACATCATACTGTTATGCACAATACACAGTTAAACACATTACACACTGTTACACAATTACACATATCACACAGTTTTACACACATCACACACTCTTAAACACTTCACATACTTACCAACGCCCCTTTCTCTCCAGGGGGACCTTCCTTCCCAGGGTGACCCTGTTAAAAGCTTGGCTTACTTAAAAAATATCTTACAAAAATGCTTCTAACTTGTTAACTCACTAACTGCCATAACAAAGTCCATTTCCACATTTGGAGAGGTGAGAGGTTTTCTGATCAGGGTGTAAACATAGACACATTATAGAATGTGCTGGAAATATCATTAGCAGTTAGCGATCGCTGATTGTCCACACTGGGATGTTTCTGAAAAGCCCGAGTGACACACGACCACGGTGGTCTACAGTTGCTGAGCTACGTCAGGGTGCACTTACAGGGGGTCCGTCAGAACCAGGCAGGCCAGGCAAACCCGAGCGGCCCAGAGGTCCCTGGGAAAGGAGAAGTGCCGTTAGTCAGAGGTCAGAACAAAAGGGGCAGCGTCTGCGTGTGCAAACGGAACACAGGGAACAAGCTGTCACATAAACCCATTTCCACTGCCATCTGAAGCAGGCAGGCATGGGAAAACCTGACTAAAATGTCTACGCTTAGAGGAGAAACACGTCATCTCACCCAACGCTGCATAAAGCAGATTCTGCTTGTATGCTGATCCTGTACTTGTTAGAGATTTAAAATCGCTTTATTTCAGGCCTGATGTTTTATTCAGTTTAATCTCGTCATTGCTCCTTACACAACTGAGCCGAGCTGGGAATTGTTGGAGTAAAACTCCCGTCGTGGATTTAAAATATGGGAGAGATGGATGTGATGATGATAATGATGATGATGATGATGATGATGACAGGTGTAGATTACTGCGATAGCATGTGGAGGGAGCTTGTGGAGATGGAGTCTGCGGAGAATGTGTAGAGAGAGCGTGAAGTGTGTGGATGTGGGGAAACGGTGTGGAAATAGTGTGTAGAGATGCAGTGTGGAGATGGTGTCTGTAGATGTTAAGGTAGCTGCAACATGCGTGCTTGAGTCCCCAGCAGGCTTGCACCCGCCCCTAATTTCTGTGTAATGTGTAACGTGCTGACAGCGTCTGTTAGCAGTTTTTAGGCTGTGCGCTGGGTGACGGTGCTGAAGGCAGAGAACTTACCTTCTCACCCGGGGGTCCGATGGGACCCTGAGGCCCTGGGAGACCCTGCATGAGAGAGGAGACAGGGGAAGCTGATGGCATGCCATCCACAGGGGAGCGCTCAGGTGCTCTTAACGGTCCCGTCGCTGGAGAGGGGGAGGCGAGCGATGTCCTACAGCCCCACTCGGGGGCGAGAACACCATGGTAACCCGATCCAGCTCTCAACGGGTGAGAGGAAACCCACAGGAGACCAGGGATGGACAATCAGACAGGCATACAGTTTAACTACTGCTCACCTGGGTGCCAGTGATCCCCTGCTGGCCCGGAGGACCAGGCTCTCCTTGAGGTCCCTGCGGGTGACAGGGGACAGCGGACAGGGTTATCAAGCGTGCACTTAACGGTAAGGCTATAAGTCTTTGCTAATTAGTCACACAAACTACAGACACGAAGGCATATATAGAGATCATTAAACGTTCCATTATTGGCTTCTTATTGCCTGATCGATGTGCAGTGTTTAAACTAGCCACAAGGGGGCTGATTTCAAACTCCAGGCCCCAAGAGTGTAGCGGCAGGAGAGGTTATCTGGGTCATGTGAATGACCGCTCACGGTCACGGTTATTCAATCTGACCATCGGAAGGTCCGAACGAGAACGTACCATGTTCCCTTTGGGACCAGGAGGACCATCCACCCCAGCCACACCCTGGGAAAGTCAAACGAGAGAGAGAGAGAGAAAGGGAAGCAGAGCACAGCCCTCAGGTCACAGTCAAACCCTGTGAGCCTCAGATCAGGTCTGACTGAAGTAATATGCAGCTTACGGAGGAGGACAATATAATGTTACACATAAGTGAGACGATGTGAAATAAAAAGGAACATACAGGCTGTCCAGGAGGGCCGGAAGGTCCTTTTGGGCCGAGCAATCCTCTTGGACCCTGAATGGGGAGGAGAAGGTATTTATGTATAGTATGATATCCATGTATATAAAGCAGAAAGATCACTTTGTGTGAGGCCTGCTTGTTAAGCTATGCCATCTAGTGGCTGATTAGGTTCAGTGCACATCTTTAAGCACAAGCTGCACACTTATTCTGCTTAATAATACATTATCATACACTGTCAGTTAGAAATCCTAAGCAAAATCCCATTAAAAGTTTAATTTTCCAACTTATTTGAATCAAGTAAATAGGAGATTTCCTACCAAGGTCATCAGTTACTATTAACCACCTAGAGATCCCTTCAACAGCCTGAAACCCGTAGCGTGACTCTCAACAAACTATAAAAGCCGGCAGGTGGAGGATGCTGGGAGCTGAGGGTGTGGGTTAGGGTTGGTGTGGAGACTGGGTGCAGAGACGGGTCTCACGCTTTCTCCTGCTGGACCCCGGGGGCCGATCTCTCCATCTTCCCCCTGCCAACACAGACAGGATCACGCTCCGTCACAGAATGAGGATAAACCAGGGCAAGGAAGTGCAAACGCGGCATAGCTACTCACCCTCTGTCCGTCCTCTCCAGGGGGTCCGGGGGGTCCCCGAGTGCCTGTCTCACCCTGTCAGGCAGGGGGCAATAGTGAGGCAGAGGCAGGAACTGGTCGACGTGCTGTTTATTGTGTCTTAAAACGCAAACTGGGCACCCTTGTCCCTGTTGTCACTCATAATCACTGTTTATAGGACCCCTGATGTCCTCTGGTGTCCTGTAATTATCGGGCAGGAGCAGAAACTCAGCACAGCGGTTGGAATTGCCCCCCCCGTGTTCTGCAGCCCCGTCTATCTACCCCAGGCGTGTAATTTGGCCCTGAGTGAGCTCACGCTGGTTTCCGCGGGAAAAGTCACCTCATGATCTGCGCAGACGGTTCTTTTCAGTGGAGATGCAGACCTTAGGTGGAATGTGCATCCTTAAGAATGGTATCAGAGTATGTTTATAGTGTCCTCTGAGGCTGAAAGACAATCTGCTGAAGACAGCAGGCTCCTGGCTAATTAAAGGCTCGCAAAGTAACAAGAGCGCCCTCTGTCTGTGTGTCTGAGCAGTACACTAGGATTGACATGCCTGAGCCACGAAATCGCAGGGCAGGGAAACACTGTCAGGACTTACCCTGTGTCCCTTCTCCCCAGGGAGGCCCGGAAGCCCGTCAAAGCCCCTCTCACCCTGCAAAAGACACACCGGCCGTCAGTTCACACTCTGCAGAGCACCTCAGCCATTCTCAAGGTGTGCTTCTGATTAAAGCAGAAGGAGATGTTCATGACAGCAGCTGCTTCGCACGAGAACACCAGAAACGCAGCAGATGATGGGCGATCGTTTCACATGGACAATATTAACCGATTTAAAGATTCCTCTTCCCTACGAGGAAACCTCATCTCTCTCACCGCACACAAGGTGCTTCTCGTACCTTGGACCCCAGTTCTCCAGGCATTCCTCTGGCCCCGTCGGCTCCTGAGCGCCCCTACCAGGAAGATGCAAGCGTTTGCTACATTCAGCACATTTGACATTCTGCTACCTTCCCTTCCCAGGTAATCAGAGGTATTCAAAATAAGCAGTAAACGCAGATCCATGAGGAGGAGATTAGTCTGATTCCTACTGCATGGTCGCTGTGCTCTTTAATTTAATTAAAGGCCTTGGATTTGAAATCTGGTCCAGTGCCTCGGCCGCCTCTGGCTGACTTCCTGGCACAGTTGGCTGAGCTCCAGGTGACCAATCAGCCTGTCATCCTTCTGAAGAGGTTCCTCATTCTTCCGGGGGTTTCCAGAATGATCCGTTTAGGGCAGCCTGAGCCACCGCTCTCTCGTCACATCTGGCACGTGACTATTGTCTCGTCCCACAGATTTTCTAGTCACTGCTGGTTAGTGGCTGCCTCACAGACATGTTGATGCTATCTCCGCACACACTCAAGAGGAGGCTGATTTATGCATGCGGACGCCACAAACATTAGACATACCCTTTTCCCAGGTTTGCCAACTTGACCCGGTGGACCTTGGATTCCCCGTGGACCCTTGAATAGACAGTAAAATGAGTCAAGGACCTTTAAAGAAGCCATTTTCCTGTCAGTGCATTAGATATGATTTACTGCACAGCTCAGTGCTGCGATCCAATATAATTAAGAGACACCAATCATCGCTGGACTGTATCGCCACTTCTCACCTGCATGCCCGGATCTCCAGATTCACCTTTAAGGCCCGCCACTCCCGGGAGGCCCTGAAGTAACAGATAAAGATCAGTGACGTTCTTCCGTATGGGCTCTGCACTCGGCACAGGGGGTCACCGCATGTTTCCTTTGAAGCACTAGTGTCCGCCGGCTGGGATTAAATTGAAGTCAGACGTCGGAGCAGCAGCAGGAACTCAACACGCTAATCTAAAGGGAAGCTAAAGTGCACTGACTGAAAACAAGCAGGCGGCAGGCAGCCACCGGTGGGGTTTTCTGGGGAAATAATAGACATGGATGAGCTTGCCGCTTGACACCTGGACCTCAAGCTAGGCAGAGTCCTGAACAGCACGACGAAACCCATAAGCACCTCAGGCGTCACAGGACAAACGAAACGTCATTCAGATCCCAGAACATACGAGAGGAAGAATAACCATAAGAACAAAAGGGGCAAAGCTGTGTTTTCTGATTAATCACCATCTCTAAGGTTTTTGCCATAAAAGAAGCACAAAACTACAGCACAGATACAAATCAACCACTTTCACGCTCCATGACAGAGTTCTATTCACTATGCTGGAGTTCCTCGCAGACACACCATAGAGACCCATTTCCAAAATTTATTCATGCACCAGCGTAAATTTACAGACTGCAATCTGACAGGTACGGCGATGAATCTGTACTGCACTTTGTGGATGAACTTATCCCCTGAAATCAAACAGCATATCATTTCATTCTCCAAGGCTGCTGCTGTTCCTCTTACACGTAACTCTGTTTCAGTCAGCCAAGGCAGTTATTCCTCTCGCTCTTTTGGGTTCCCTCGGGCTGCCATAGTAAGCAGAGGTTTCCTTGGCATTGTGGCTAACTGAGCTTCTAAGCAGCACCTGGTGAGGACGTGCTCTACATCTTTCTCAGATGAAACATGTGGGCACCACGCTAATGTTCTCAGTCTCTTGTCTCCTAATCAACAAAACTCCACATGATACTGGGTGACACTGCTCCGTGGAAATGGGGACTGCAAGAGATTCTTTTAAGGGCAGGTGACTGATTAGGAGACTTTCAGGGCAAGAGGAACTTACCACAGGCCCAGATCTTCCTGTGAGACCCATCGGACCAGGGGGACCCCTCATGGCCATCTAGAAGAAGCGAAAACCGACAGTGACCAATCACGTAGAAGCTTCCATGGAGGGTCACTCTAGATGTATAGATAGTAGTGCACAGTGATGCAGGTGGATGATAAGATCACAGTCCTGTGACCACTGATCCCATCTCTAATAACTCGATACACCTGTCCACACAGGTGCTCTCCATCCAGCACGTACCCTGGCTTGGGACAGGATGGCTTGTGCCTGGGCCTCTTGGGCAGACACCGCTGGGCCCTTATTGATGTCCCCTCCGAAGCGGAACTGCAAGGTGAGGATTAGGGCGTGTCAGTCTGCTCACCCAAACCTTCACGGAAGGTGAACCTGATACGTCCATCAGCATGCAAAGCTTCGTCTGGACTATCATCAGTACCTGGATGGTTCTGACTCCACAGTGCAGCCGACACACCCACACAGAAGGCAGGAGGACTTACCGGGAGCATCAGCATGGTTCCTGGTGGCCCAGGTACACCGTCTGCTCCAGGGAGCCCAGCTCGCCCAGGGAGACCCTGAGAGACACGGTGACAGATCAGTGGGACGCCCCAGGCAGCAGGGGGATGCCATATAGAGGGAAACAGGGACTGAAAAATGCTGAGTGGTATCACCCTTGCCTCCCAACACCCAGTGAGTGAAACGGCTCCCACACAGTGTGCAGATCCCGTCTCCTTACGTCCCCTAACATCCAAAACATCCCACAGACAAATATGAAGATCTGAAAGTAATCAACAGTGTTTTTGGATACATACCACTCCTACTTTACCCATCCAGTTAAAAGAAGCATTTGCATTTAGTTTGATTTGTTGATGATCTAAGGATCTCGCCTGCTTCCCCTCTAAAGCACAAACCAAGCTGATAGCCCACCGGAACCAAGCTGATAGCCCCCCGGGACCTGAACCATTAACTTGCTGAGTCCATTTCCCTGACTGATAAGCTAGCACCTCGAGATTAAGAAGGCCACTATAACCAAGAGCAAGTAAAGCTCATTTAGTAGGCAGAAATGCAGTATTTCAATCTATAGGCTCCAGGGGGCAGTTAATGCTGCTGGATGTTATCTCAAAAGGGGCACAAAATCTAATTGTTATTCGGTGGGACAAAAATTATAGAAAGTCAAGAACGGACTAAAGAAAATGTCACTAGAAGCACAACATGCAGACCAACTTCTGGTCAACCACAATTCTGTTTCACAGCCAATTAATGCAAGATGCTGAGACGAGTTCCCAGTAATTCCGTTGTGCGTCTGACACCTGAGAGCTGCCATATCAGGGGACAATATGTAAAGGTGCTGTGATAATCATTACAGCGGGCGGCCAAGAGGTCCGCTCTGCAAGTGGCTCCAGGTTTGTCTTTATTTCCTTCCTCTCACCCAGCCATAGCAGCTCACAATCCCTCGCAATCAAAGACCCCACTTAGATACTTCGGATCATAGTGATGCTCCTTTTTCGCAAGCTTAACCCATGGCAGACCAGCCCACCTGGGGAGGTGAAACGCCGTAAAGGCCTGCCTCACTAATACATTCCAGCATGATGATACCTGCTGACCTGAGAAGCTCTTGCTCCCAAAATGAGGTGATGGTCACAAAGGGAGAAGCCATCTAACGCTTACAAGAAGCTTCTGCAGACATAGCAGGATGAAAAAAACCACCTTACCCTGTCACCAGGGTCACCAGCTGGGCCAGGAGGACCCTGTGGACCAGGAGAGCCTGGAAGACCCTGAAGAAAGAGCAGTGAATGAACGTGATGCCTGCCGGCTCCCTGAGCCACGCTGCCCGAGGACGAGGGGGAAAGGGACAGGACAGCGGATGGCCTGCGTTAGCCTTTAGCACACTGGCTGCTTTCTTTTAGGGCTGAAGTCATGTGACACTTACTGCGGGGCCTGCTGGTCCTGGGGGGCCTTCAATGAGCATTCCCTGAAAACACAGAGAAACTATAAATACTCTGAGCGAAGGAACAGGGACACTACACAGGCAAAACGCAGACGCTACTCCTCCAAGAGGCCAACAGAGCTTCACACACAGTCACCTCACTCAACGAGCTAAAACAGAGCATATAGAGTAGCATGTAAAACAGAGCATCTATAACAGCGGTTAAAGAAGCACACGTATGACAACACGTGAATAACAGCATGTATGACACATCACGTATAGCATTGCATGACAGTGAATGTACGGCAGGGCGTGTATGCCAATGTGCTTGTAGAATTGCGCGCATGACGACGTGTATAAAAGCACGCATATAACAGCGTGGCTGACAGGGAGAGTTTTGCACGCATGACAATGCATGTATGCCAGAGCATGTGTAAAAGCATACACAGAGCAGTGTGTGTATGACACGGTGTGTATAAAAACACACAGAGGTACTTACATGATAGTGCACGCATGACAGTGCATGTGTGATATCACACTTACAACAGTGCATGTATAATAACACGCTTACAGAAATGTCTCCATGACAGTGCATGTGTATCAGCATGTTAATGACAGGGCTTGTATGGCAGAGCACGTATGAGAGCTTGCGTAAACCAGCGTTTGTACAAAATTAAATGCCTGTCCCACTCACAGGCTCAACGACGGCCGGTTCCCCCTTCTCGCCCTTTTCTCCGAGATTTCTTTCCTCCCCTCCAACCTGCCCACAGAAACACAGACAGTCATGACCAGAGCCCTTCAGTCCCCAGGGACCATTAACATCAGCATAGCAAAGGGTGCAGACAGGCACATGTTTAAATGTATGATACACTGAATCCTGCTTATTAGATATTAGTGTGCTCCATTTAAAAAAATACATATTACTTTGATGTCTCATGTCAAATTGTCAAATATATTGATTAGTATTATTGGTTACACATGTATTTCAGGTTATATGCATTTTCCTACAGGTGTATATTATATTAATTAATGTAGACTTTCCCATTGTAACAATGTAAGAGGACCTGAACACTTCTAGCTATAAAGTTACTGCCGTGGAAAAAAATTGAGACCACTCTATATTTTTAAACAAATCTGCATTTTTATATCGTGGTTTAATTGTGGTTCTGCTGACAGAAGGTTATGCTAAGCAGTAGGATGCTTTCAGGTTCAAGGCTGCAGTGCACATGAATAAGGTGAAGCAGGAGACACTGGGAATGACCAGGAACCAGCCAGGTAAAGGGCAGAAGCGACATTCTAATGCCAAAGACAACCGTTAACTTATCCAACAGAATCGTCATGAATCGTAGGATGACATCAAGTGACCTTCAAAAGGAATGGAACACGTTAAGTGCAGGTGTGAAGTGCACTGCTAGGACAGTTTGTATCAGGCTCCTAGAAGCAGAACTGAAGTCCCTTAAAGCAAGGAAGAAGCCCTTCATTAATGAGAAGCAGGGAAGAACCAGGCTTGAGTTTGCAGAAAAATATATATCATTCACAGATGCACACCCAAAAACTGAGAAATGAGTGAAACAAAAAATTCTGCTGTGATCTCTTATTTTTTTCACGGCTTTATAATGGCATTCTGATCTATTAAAAATAGAATATATATTATTCTGTTTGACCTAGCAAGTCACTAACTCAAGTCTAAAATAACAGAAATAGAAAAAAACATGAATGAAACACATCAAGTGGATATTTTTTGGCATAAATTGTGGTAACTTATGAGGAAATTATGGTTTTCCATTTTTTCACCTGTAAAAAAACATTAGTGGTTTTGAAAATGCCATGATAGTGACCACACTCAAAACATGCAAAACAAACAACATAAACCAGGCTGAAGCGTGTTTCACCTCTTTAATATCACAATTCCAGACACACAACCCAAACTGAGCATCAGACGGGGTCTTACTGCGTAAGTGAAGGTGCTCCTCATGCCATTAGTAATGTTAGTTTCACTAAAAAGGAGATGAAAATTAGGTTCCATTACCAAAAGTACCCAGATCCTCTAGCTAATCAGACGCCGGGTGAAGTGGGAGGAGCTTTGGGGAAGTGGGAGGAGCCTGGGTGGGCTCGGCTCTTTTTGGCATGAGCCTCCACTGCCATGGGTGGGGCCCTGTGTCCAGGGAGGCTCGGCGGGAGGTACTACATGTATCGCTTGTATAAGCAGGTGTGTGTGACATGCCTGTATGTCATCATGCAAAGAACCAATCACACTGTATCCAGGTTGTTGCTCAGGCATATTTGTTTTACAATATTAAAAACCAGAGTAATACATCAGTCTGACTGCGATGGACCGACATCCTGTCCAAAGTGTCCCCTGCCATGCGCTGCCTGGGACAGGCTCCTGCCACCCCCCCAAGACCCTGTATGGGATTACTGGCCATAGAGCACAAAGGGATGATTGGGTTTCAAAAGTAGACACGCGGAGAGGTAGCTGCTGCACTAGGTATAAGATGAAAGCACTGGCATTTCTGGTCTCTCCCAGACAGTGTCAATGGACAGGAAGAACCCATCAAAGAGTGCATCCCAACATGCAAAGCGGTGCAGCATGTGACCAGCCATGTGACAGGGAGAACTGTGCAGGCCGCGGCAGCGATCGGCGCTCACCTTGGTCTCCGTGACGCCGATCTCGGCTGGAACGCCGGGGCCAAACTCGTCGTCATACACCGGCGCGGTCGGTTTGGCCTCGCTAATCCCAAACTCGTCATATGGCCCGAATTCATACTGCTTATTATCAAACTGCCCACCATCATACTCCTTCAGGTCATACTCCTGAAAGTCGTATGTGTGCTCTGCTCTGTCCCGTTCTGCTTCTCCTTGGTCCGGCGTGTCCACTGTCCCCGTCGTGGCACTGGGCTCTAGACCCACCTGCTCCACTTCAGTAAGACCATCAAGAAAGTCCTCTTCAGCAGCCTCCGCCTACCCAAGCATGGAGGCCAAAGCGTTGGAAGCGGTGCAGTTTAGCTAAGCGGCTAAAGCAGCTTCTAAGCTGTGGGTGATTTATGGGTGACTTATAGCTGCATATATCATTATATAGATGGTAAATCATGGACACAACCTTTAGTTGTACTTTATCAATGAATAAAAATGTAACCAAGCTTTACAACCTAACTTTATGTTAGTGTTTAACCAGCGGTGCTGGAGCTGCACACATCCATAATCTTTCATCCTTGACACTATGACGTAAATTGCATGACAATACACCAGTATAATATATAGTCAAATCCCCACACAAGAGATACAGTTACGCTCTTTGCTGCCATATTGCCAAATCCATAAATCAGCACTAAAAACTGAAGCAGTGTTGAGCGGTTGTTTGCTTTGGCTTTGGAAGCAGTGGCCACAGTGCAGCGGGTGTAGGAATGTCCTCCGGGGAGAAAGGGGGCAGAGCTCTTGGCCCCAGTTAACATGATGGTAAAGACACCCTGTGGCACTGTGTCCCTCTGGCCTGTGCAATAAGCGCCATAGCCCTGACTCAGCATCAACAGCAAGCACGAGACCTTCAGAGGTTCAGAATGGAGCTACAGCAGAAGGGTTAGGAGACACGTCTGAGAGCAGCGAATGGACGATCTAATCAGCAAACATCAGAGGACTCTGTGACTGTAACTCTGATTGAAACGAAGCCTTGATCAGGATTTTGTACTTTCTGGCTCTGAACTTTCCACCTCTGTCTGCAATGGACGACTTTTGTGAGTAACTTCCCCAAAACTTAGGATCTCGAACAAAGAAGCCCCTAGAAGTGTATCATAAAAACACAGTCGGGCTTAACTGTAATCCAAACATGCTGGCTTGGTTTGGTGCTGCGTGGTTCATATTAAAGCACTGAAGTTTACTTTTTATTAGAATGTAAAAGCAGTTTCCTCCTTTTCCCTGCCATTTCCTGCACCCGTTTTCCTTTGCCATGTTCAGTTGATAATATTCCCTGGTGATTTCACGCCTTCAGAAGCTCTTTCGCTTTCAAATGCTCCTTTGTCCTGCTAGAGAATCCACTGCTTTCCAGGAAACACTAAGCACTTCACACTTTATGCTTCTTTATATTCCTGTTTTCTAAGAAGCACCACAACATGACCTTTATCGATGCAGAGCTGGGTAAAACTGCGTACATTACAGGGGAGCTCTCGGAGAAATGTCACGTTTACAGCATATCGGAGGCAGACAAACGGGCATACTCATGCTGCCAGGCCGGAAACGCTGCCAAACCCAACAGGCTTGGGTGCCGTGTGCTTGCACAGCTGCCTGCAGGACAAGCCGAGTGTCACAGAACCTTCCAGAACAAACGCGTCTTCAGCTCAGCTTCCTCTCTTGTTGCGCCATGAGGCACCGTCCATAAATACCCGCCTGCTGTATTTTAGCGGGCTTCCATATTGTTTTTGGAAGAGGAACAGAGAAGACTAAAAGAACAACAGTACATACTGTGTCCACTAATATGCGTCCATCCAAAAAAAGAAGCATTAAAAGACATTAAAAGAGGTCTGGACACTCAGTGGGGTCCTACAGTAAGGATTACCTTGCCAGACATTCAGTGGCTCAAACAAGAAAGAGAGATTGAGGATTAGGGCTGCTAAGGCACTGTGCCTCATACTGACCACAGCTCCGATAGCATGTTATACCTCTACAGAATATGCAAATATAGAAAAACTCAACAAAAGCACTGCCAAGAAGGTGCAAAAATGGAATGTTTATTTATGGCTGCTTCGCCTTGTCACTCCATTACAACGGTTACTGGCTGTATCTTTCCTAACAATCATTAGCATTAGCAAAACCGGTAATGAAGCCACCTGTTTACCTCATTTGGTCCGGGGGGGTCGACGGCAGACTGAGGCTGGTAGCTGTCTGCCGTTCCATAGTCGATTTCGCCCTCGGTATAATATTCAGCATCGACATTGTTCACCTGAATCCATGTCACATGGAGAGGGAGAAAACACAAAGTGCCAGGTGTTGTACAGAAGTGTGCTGATCAGGGTGGCATTAGGGAGATGACATGCCAGCTGCTGAGTCAGAGGAAAGGTATGTGACATCACATGGTGCACTGTGACCCAAACACAGACGCACGGTGACAGACCTCACAGACGCACTGATGGGGATGGGGACATGGGGGCATGGAGATGGGACATCACAGACTCATCGACACATGACACAGGCATGATTGGGGGTGGGGCACGGGGGGCAGGGTGATTGATAGCAAGCTGTCACATGCCAAGCCGTTACCTCAGGGTCAGAATAAGTCTCTCCTGTGGGGCCAGCTGCCGTCTCAATGGCCCCCCCATCATTGTAGTCATAGAACTCACTGTACAGCGAATCAGCAGTGGGGTGCTGGCTCAC
>JABFEA020000001.1:16816272-16827661 GCA_019775915.2 Cyphomyrus plagiostoma | reverse complement strand
TCCGTCACCACCCCGGCCAAACAGCCATTTAAATATCCCCACCCACTCCCCCCCCCCCCCCCCCCCACCACCCAACCGTGCTGCCTTCAGCTTTGGTCAGTTCTGACTCTTTCCAGGCAGTTTTGGTTAATTTATTTCCCATTACTGCTCTGTAAACCGGACATGAGTGTTTGCATGATGGGCTGACTGTGAAATGTAGGTAGGCGTGTGGGATCCTCATCTGCTACAGAACGGGAAAATTGTATAGGAGTCTGTAGGCTTCCTGGACACCAGGGTTGCATAACTAGAGTCAATAAGAGCTGGAATCCGGAAGCTTCTGGAGAATTCCTTTTAATTAGCACTTGATGACCACTAGAGAAACCTGACTCACTCTATTAATATTAGCTTCAATAAAGCAATTACAGGCTGAGGTGGAGCACAGAGCAGCAGAGACTGGTGGAACTGTGTGGAGCTGCAGCACGTTGCTGTGTGAGGGAGAGTGAAAGCCCACATCACCAGCCAGAATGTGCTGGGCTGCCAATAACAGAAGAGCTTCACTTAACTGCAAAGCTGGGCGGAAATGCAAGTGAGAATCGCCCCGAGACAGACCGAATGCCAGGATCCTGGACACATCGCAGCCATGGAAAGGAGATCTGAACATCAGACGGGCTTCAAGTCTGAATAGTGGAGACAAGGACACTTTGACCCATGTCTTGATGCTTTTGGCAAGAGATACATTCTAAAGGGATCTTAAATATCAAAGAAAATTGTTCAGCTTAAACTTATTAGGGGTCCAACCAGTGTTAGCTGCAGGATCTCTTTTGTATTTATTATTGTCTTTAAGGAACTTTTGGATGTTCAGCAAATGGGACATAATTGCAGTCGTCACAGTATGAATGATGTTTAGTCCTCAGTGACACATCAGAGATACCTGATGTCAGCTGAGAATAAAACTCTTTTACGTCTACCTGACCTTTGCTGGCCGGCTGACAGCGACGGGCACATTAACGGCTGCTGCCTCTCCATAAATCTGACCGCTGGCTTCTCAGATTGAATAAAATGACTGCTGTTCTGCCCCATACCTGCGAAATTTCAGAGCCGGTCAGCCTGAAAAGGACCATTGTTTGCCCTGGCAAGGAATGCTCCGGGTTGTTCCGTGAAGAAAAGGTTTCATTTGCTCAGGAATTTCGAGGCTCTTTGGCAATAGTGGTGGATGAAGCAGATTGAACTAGACGCTTTGCTTCATATATAAAGTAAAAGGTGATGATTCAGCATTTACAACCAGAACTGTGACAAATGTGAACATTTTTATTACATATTTTTAAGGTATAAATCTAGGCAAAAGATAAACAGAAGAAAGAGGCCTTAGACTGCAGAATAACATGTGTGAAAAAGCCACTGGTCAGTGCCCTACTGACTGAATGAAAGGTCATCTTTAACCTAGCTAATCAAACACAGACTGTACATACTGCAATAAGAACCACGGGCATTGGAATAATTAAATTCTTTGGCTTTTTTGTATTGTGTTACTTATAAGTTTATTTGCTTCATAAATGGTTCAAATGAGGACATTTTAATAAAAACAAATGTGCAATTTGAAATGTTTAATGAAATACACCAAATACATGTGAATTACAGCAGAGACAGTGAGGAGCCTGTCCAGTGTTTACTGCTCACATACAGCTGCCTTTTGGCCATGTCTTCCGCTGGATGCTGCTTTTAATACTCCTCGCCCCCCCCTGCTGAGTGAGACATTGTTACCCCTCTGTGTCAGGCCACCAGCTGTGCTCTGGTGCTGGTACACTTAGACTGTGAGGCACATTCCACGTGGGGTTTGAACACTGCCAGTGCAGCCACTGCTCTCTGTGTGCACAAGTGTTATCGCAAGCCATTCAGCTTTATTAAGCACTGTCTCTATCTTTAGGAGAATATTTAAAGGGTGATATATTTCATCACGTGTTTGGTTAGGCTGATAAAAAAAAAACCTCAAAATCACAGATTCATATCAAGCCTAGATGATCAGAGAAACGGGCGTTTGTTTACCTTCGTGCTAATTCATCTATTTGTCACCAACCACCTCACCTGCGAAAAAAAACAATTCAAAAGACGTTTTGCTAGTTAAGATTTCTCCAAAATCTCATAGTTCTCATAGTGACCTCTAGCGGTTGAGAATAGAAATTTACATAGTAATAATACCGTCCCCTTCAAAACAAGATAACTTAGGTGCACTACTAGATATTTAACATTAACGATATGCACTATACATTCACAACTTATAAGAACTATTGTTAAGTTAAGGGTAAAACGAGATTTTATTTCCAGTATCGAATGAAATTCATTGATTGTTATACTGTATTTAAATGTGCAATCAGAAATTATCTGAACCGGAAGTAAACTTAAAACGAACATCTTCGATGGGCGTATATTATCTGACTGACCAATCAGAAATAATCTTTACCGGAAGTACATTTATAGGCGGAAAGTCAGCGACTATCGTATTAAGATAGATTTGTTCGCTATAGCTGAAGATGCTGGTTGGTTATTATACGGTGTTGCGAGTCTTTATCTGTAGAGTGACGTATTTCAGTTAGATGAACGGTATCTGCGGTTATATACTCGGTTCCTGTTTGCAGCATTAGCCAGCTTTAACTAATAGCACCGCTGTGATGGATCAATGTGCAGAGCAAGACGGCGATCCGGTCCAGACCCGGCGCAGTAAGACTCTCATCATACGGCACCTCCCTTCGGAGCTGAGTCGGGACGAAAAGGAGGATCTGCTGAGATACTTTGGGGCGGTGTCAGTGAGAGTTTTCTCCGATAGGGGACTGCTGGTGCGTCGGACTCCCCGCCGACCGTGTCTCGCGTTGTTGTCCGTGTATTAGTTCTCAGTAGTCTAACGATATCATTGCTTTGCGCAGAAACACACCGCCTTTGCCAGCTTCGCCAGCGAGAAGTCTGCAGCCAAGGTGGGTCCTGCTGAGATGCTCCCCGGGTCACGTGCTCCTGTCACCAGCTGCTTGTCCCATTGTCGGTGATGTTGTGGCTCCGCTTTCTTCTCAGGCTCTCGGCAGGCTCCACCAGCTGAAAATCCTGAATCACACGCTGGTCGTAGAGTTTGCGAAGGACCAGGACGCCATCACCGTGCTGAAGAACCCCCCAGTTTCGGACAGGTACATCGGTGAAACTTCGGCGCAAGTTTGTAGGACTTAATTGAGCTTTTTAAGTCCCTTTCTGAAACTCCCTGTCTCACACCAGTTTAACTAAGGAGAAGGATGTGAAGGAGAAGAAAGATGGACTGCAGCCCAGCGCTCCGTTAATAGAAACCGGAGCGGCCCCCAGCCTTGGGTGAGTGTGTAACTCTGAGATGCGCGGTCATCGGCTCTCCTACAGTTGCAATGTGTGACTGAGAACATGTGTAACCAACAGTTTAACGTCTTTGTTAGTAAACATTTTATGCATCTGCCAAAGCTGGCTTTCTATAAATGACAATCTGATCTGCCTTTCATGGTGGCTTGTTTCTGCTGTAATGTTGTGGTTTTCCCCTGCAGGCTGAAATTCCAGGTGAATCCCAACCTGAAGTATCTGTACCCACCTCCATCTGGCAGGATTCTGACTAACATCACGCATGCCCTCATCAGTGTGCCCAAGTTTTATGTCCAAGTGGGTATTTCCAGTTCATTTTAAAAAGATAAAGGGATTAGTATTTGTATTGTCACAAGGAAGCAAATTGTTATTTGGTGGTATGTAATCTGTTGTGTTTAAGTGCTCTTTTAAAAAATCTCATTTTGGTTCATATAAAGTTGTATATAATTTATGTAGTTTAAATGTGCATTAAGGGGTTCCTTTTAACATGCAGGTTCTTCACCTGATGAACAAGATGAATCTGCCGTGTCCTTTTGGGGCTGTAACTGCCGCCCCCCCGTTGGTACGAGGGCACCGTCACCCTAAGCCACAGTCGCCGTGCTGCCCGACGCGTGTTAATAAACCCTCAGGGTCTTCTGTGCCCCCAGTATGAAAGCGTTCCTGTGCAGCCGCCCATGCCCCCACTGCCCCCTGAGTACCCTCCCCTGCCGGAGGAGGAGATGGAGTTTTCCAGCGAGGAGGAGTCAGAGTATGAGAGTGAGGATGGAGAAGAGAAGGAGAGGTGAGCTTCAGAGGTGAATTTGTCATGCGGAGGAGGGATTTCTGTTTTAACGGATCTTTATATGACCCTAACATCACCCTCCGCCTGCCCGCGCTCCAATGCATCTGCCATCACCCTCAGGATGGTCAGGATGATGGGCATCGTGAACCAGCAGTGCAAACGGCTCCTGAGGACGAAACGATCTTCCACGAGGAAGAAACCCAAGCTGAAGGACCTCCTTTTTGCACCCAAAGCAGACACGCCCAGGTAACACTGCGTCTTGCTACATGGACAGGATCCTCTCAATGCTCTCTTTATGGAGCCTTTTGTTGGAAAATGGGTGAGCAGCTGACTGTTACTCGCTTGGATGAGTTACATCATGTGATGATCCTCTCTGTCATGCTGTCTCAGGTTGCTAGAAGCACTTTAAAATGACAAAAGTGTGAAATTCTGTAATGTGTGATGTTTGAGGATGCTGGTGTCCAGAAGGGGCTGAGGTGCTTCCTCACCTTTTGGAGAGCAACTGGTCGCTAAGTGGCTGATCCTGTGGCTGATCCTGTTGCCGTTTCAGTGGCCACGCCCCCGCTCTGCAGCCCTCGGACGTGTTTGAGCAGGCCCAGGCCCTCAGCCAGAAGAAGATCGAGTTCCACATCTCTGCTGACGTTTCGGAGCTCCTGGAAAGAGGAGCTGAGGAGCCCGAGGTGCCCGAAGGTGAGCGATTTCCCCTGGGGGCCTTCACATGGATAGGTGTCCAGGTTTCCCGCCTGATGGAAATCCTTAATCAGCCCTCTGCTGATTCGTCGAGTACATATGTATGATTGATAAGTTTGAGTAGGAGTCAGCAGCTGTGAAGGTGAGCTCCCTGTGCTGGAGGCTGGTCTCAGCATGGAGATCATTGTCTTCTCCAGTTGTTGTGGAAGAGGAGACCTTGACCTTGGAGCAGCCGGCTGACGGTTTCGGGAAGATCTACCCAGTGGCCCAAGTGGCAAAGGTGGAGGAGGACAGCGATGAGGACACTGAGGTCCCCTCTGAGTTCATCTCCAGGAGAGAGCTGGAGAAAGGCAGACTCACCAAAGATGGTATCAGTCGGGGGGTGGGGTTGGTCTGCGTCTCTGATCCATATATCACGGGAAAAAATTAAGAGACCACTTTAGATTTTATCTTCATTTTTAAATCCCGGTTTAATCCTGGTTCTGCTGATGGAAGGAAAATGAGCAGCAGGAAGAGTGTGAAGCAGGAGAGCCGATGTAGAGAGATGACTGTCAACTCATCCTGCAGTGCCTCATGAATCAGAGGATGGCATCAAGTGACCTTCAGAGGGAATGAGAAACATTAAGTGCAGGTGTGACATTCACCGCTAGGATGGTTCATATCAGGCACCTGGAAGCAGGACTGAAGTCCCATGAAGCAGAGAAGAAGCTCTTCACCAGAGAGAGAGAGAAGAACCAGGCGGCAAAAGTATATATATTATTCACAGAAGCTCACCCATAAATTGAGAAATGAGTGAAGCAAAACATTTTGCTGTGGTCTCTTAATTTCTTCCAGAGGTGTGTGTGTGTGTGTGTGTGTGTGTGTGTGTGTGTGTGTGTGTGTGTGTGTGTGTGTGTGTGTGTGTGTGTGTGTGCATATTCATATAAAAATTAAAAACAGTACAAATACACCTTCTGCATTTTTTGAAGATGCAGTACAAGATGTGTGAATGGTGCTTTTTCCTGTAATCTCAACAGAGATTAAGAGAATGTCCGTATTCAAAAACTACGAGCCTGGAGATCCAACATGTCGGCTGTATGTGAAGAACATCGCGAAGCAGGTGGAGGAGAAGGTGAGGCCACGTCTCTCGTGGGACCATCACACTCTTTCCCTTATTCTCTGCGATCCATGGCTCGTGTGTCTCACAGCTTTGCGATCCTCACCCTGTCCTCTCAAGTGCCACATCACCATTAATTGCTTTCTGTCCAATTCAGGACCTGAGGTACATCTATGGAAGATATGTGGACATGTCCTCAGAGGCGGAGAGGAACATGTGAGTGCCGTGTATGGTCACATGTCCGCCGGCAGGGGCGTGTCCCTTTATGACGGCGACTTGCTCCTCAGGTTTGACGTGGTGCTGATGAGGGAAGGCAGGATGAAGGGGCAGGCGTTTATCGGGCTGCCGAGTGAGACCAGTGCAGCGAAAGCCCTGAGGGACACCAACGGATTCGTGCTGCAGGACAAGCCGCTCATCGTAGTATCCTTCACAATCCGGGGTGTGTGTCGGCGCACGTGTGTGTCTGTTGGTGTGTCCGCCTGTCTGTGCCGCAGTACCTCTTTGTATGTCTTTGTGTTTATCTGTTCGGACCGATGCTCCTATATTCCCATAAATGTAGAGGACTGTCCACAGCTGCTGGCTCTAATGCTGAGATTTGCTGTGTTCAGATAAGTCACCCTTTCACACTCCATCAGTGTAACATCCCACTTCTGAACAATCCTCTGCAGTGCTGTGACCCCAGGCGCTTGGGGGTGGGGGGGGACCTGCCGGGGTTTATTCTGCAGGGCTGCAGATCTGAAGCTGCCTTTCCAGCTTCTCGGGGCCTTGCAGGAGGTCTGTAGATGTGGCCTTAACTCGTGGCAGCAATTTGCCAGGTCGGCCCGGCCGAAGGAGGCCCCCGGGGATTCGAGCAAGACCCAGAAACGACGATGAGCAGGTGAGGAGGAAATAAAGGATCTGTGTGGCGCCAGCAGCGAAGCCCGTGCCGAGTCTGCCGGGGGGCTTTGGGACTTCACTGGTCCTGGGGCAGCTCACTCCACCACGCAGGCAGCTAATCGAATGTAACAGTAGAGGCTTCTCTGCTCTGCTACCTGGTGGGAAAAATGTTGGTTTTTTTTCTGTACACATTTGTGGTTATTTTTATTGTGTTGTGCTTCCTCCGAAGGCCTCGTTCCTTCCTGGTAACTTTGGCTTAATGTTTTGTTTGTTTAAGATATTAATGCCAAGTTACGGCCCTCTGTTGTGGCTCAGCAGGACGCTGTATCCTTCTGAGATGACATATCCTTTCAAAGGGCTTTTTCTATCATCTACAAAATTCTGATGACCGTAGTTCATGTAACGTAACTTCCCATGCCATAGAAGTGAGCTTTTCAGTGCCTGAATGTTGTTGGGAATTTTAGCCAGGTGTATGTGTGGTGATGTATATGTACCTATATTAAATGTGACAAAATCTTGTTTGACCTTGTGGGGATATTTTTTCTGTCCCTCCAAAGCATAACTCTGTTTTATAAACTCTGTGAAGGCAATCAAAAACTTAAAATGCCAAAAGACGTGTATTTTGCTTGCTTATTTATGGTTAAGGTTGTATTTTGGGTAGAGGTTAAGGTTATGCCCATAGAAGTGAATGGAGTGACCCACAGAGATATAGGTAACTGTGTGTGCGCTCTTCCCCTTATGTGTTCAGAAATGTGTGATGAGGAGGCATCGCGTATTCGAGCATATGCATGCACGCATTTGTGCTCCGTCTTTTAATCCACCTCATCTCTCCCATTCAGCTTGTCCTGCGACGACCCTGTGAAGACAGCAGCTACAGATGTAAAGTTTTTGCTCTTAAATAAATCCGGTTTTCCAAAGCTGTGTCCATACTCTCTGCTTGCCCTGCCCTCGTCTTCTCAAGGTGTTTTAGCCTGGAGCTGTAACTCTCGCGAGGGGGACACTATCCCTTTAAGACTGATTTTAGAAGGGGAAAGCAAATTGAAATCCTGATCAGGCCTCAGCAGCTCAGCAACAGATGGTGGCATTAGCTATGGAAATCTGGAGAGAAGATCGAAAACAAGGAAACAAACAAACAAACCCAATAAAACTGGGCCCCAGGTGTGTGTGTGTGTGGGGGGGTGGTCTCTCATGGAGGCCAACTGAATGCTGGGGCAGAATGTGGTGTGAAAACCATGCATTGCTTGATTTATGGTGTAATATTAAAGAAAATAATCTAGTGTTAGTGATGGGAAGGTTGCTGTGGATTGATATGTATGGGGGCGTGGCCTGTGACCACTTACATTGAACTTTAATTGTAAATTGTGATGAAACCGGATGTAGGGCCACAAATTGGAAGCCATATTTTGAAACTACTTGAAAACTGTAACAAGAATTTGAAATGTCGGCCGGCATTATTAAACAAACTAACTGCCTGGATCTGGAATCAAGGTTTGTATTTCCAGACCCGTGCTTTAGAGAGGGTTTTGGTATGTGGTGCTTCCCAAAAAAACCACCACCCCCCCCTGGTTTTTAGAGCTCATTAAGATTAAACACAATAGGTTGAGTCAGCAGCAGTTCTGCTGTGAGTAAGAGAGGTCAGAGGAGAATGGGCAGGCTTGTTAAAACTAACAGCACGACCGAAAATGCAGGTAAGTTGGGATCTAAATGCCACAAGGAAACATCCTGCCATTTTAATTTGTGTTTTTGAAGAATTCGGGCTGCTCTGTGGGCAACAGTGGCTCGTGCCTGGGCACTAGTTATTTGTAAGCAGTTAACCAAGTCCTACTTGCTCCTAGCTAGGTGTAGCTAGTGGTGGCTGAGTTTACTTTTATTGTAGCTAAAAGACAGTGAGGAAAAAACAGAGCTGTAGCCGCTACTCTCAAGGGGTGTAAGGGAATTCTAGACACCAAAATATAATTTGCTAATTATCTCTAAATTAACTTTTACTATGTCTCTGAATGAATGATGGAATGAAATTACCCGCTCCCAGAATTATTCCAAAAGACAGCAAACTACAGGCTGCCAGGTTTTGGTCATTGATGCCTGATCCTTTCTGGTTTTCCGTGGTTCTGAAGGTTCCCGTCAATATGGATCTGAGACCAGATGAACCAATTTACATCACTTTGTCTGCAAAGGAACCCCAGCATACTGGCTTTCATTTTAAATCAAATTAGACTTCTCAGATAATTACTAGTAATTTTGTTGGATCACTAATTTGCTATGATAATAACATTAAAAAGCGGAAGATGGTGGTGCTATCGTTCGGCAACCAGAGGGTTGCCGGTTCGAGCCCCGCTTTCTCCTGACCCCATCAAAGTGTCCTTGAGCAAGATGCTGAACCCCAAATTGCTCCCGGTGTGCAGGTCGATGTCTTGCATGGCAGCCTCCGCCACTGGTGTGTGAATGTGTGTGTGGATGGGTGAATGTGAGGCATAAATTGTAAAGCACTTTGAGTACTTGGAAGAGTAGAAAAGCGCTATATAAATGCAGTCCATTTACCATTAACTACTGAAAAAAATGTGGCTATCTATATAAGATAAGGTACACTTTATTGACCCACACAGACACCAGAGGGCAGTCTGATCCACATTTGCTATGGCAGGAGCCCATGAGGAAGAAGAGCCCCTGGTCCTATGCCCACTAATGAACCCTCAGCCTGATCCTTTGGAAACAGCATGGAGGACTGCTTGGTATTTCTATCCCTCAGTTATGATTTTCCTGACCCTCAAACGCCCCATAGTCTCCAAGCTGTCTGCGCTTCTGTTCACCCTGCCTGGTCATCACTCTGAATCCTGCCAGCATTCCCCCTTCCCTGACCTCCTGTCTCTCTGGCAGCCATCCCTGCCTTATCCGCTGATCCAGTTGGTTCTGGTCATGCTCTATGTTTGGCTTGAGATTCGTTTCCCTGACCACAGCCTGCTGGTTGCTCTGGCCTGATGGTTGGTTGCTGGAAGCTCAGCTGGAGCTCTGAGCAGCTATGGGATGGTTAGTGGAGCTGGCGGGGGGGGGGGGGTATGGACTCTGGGTGTTGTACCCATGCAGACAGACAGTAAGGATCAATGGTGCTTCGGGGGTCAGTCACGGCATCCAACAGCGTTTACTGTCCTTCAGTGGTCGGTCATGCTGTCTCATAGCATCTTTAGTTCTTCAGGGGTTGGTATGGCGTCCAACAACATCAACGGTCCTTCAGGGGTCAATCGCAAGAATCTGACAGCACCTGTTCTCCTCTAGGGGTCGTCACGTCATCGTACAGCATCTGTTGTCCTTCAGGGGTCAGACCCCTGCATGTCTGTAAGCTGCCACGTTAGGTGCTCAGGCAGCGATGTGCCTATGAACCTCCAGACTCTTCATCCTTGAATGTCACACACGACTGGTCTCAATCATGGCGATGATGCTTTCATGCGTACGTAACACTACACGCCGACCTCCTTGGGAACTCTTGTGTGGACAACATGCTAACTCAGGCTCTGAGTGGCTCGTGTCTGTCCCCATTGAAATGTCATAAACAATGAGAACAAGGCAGGGATGGGCTGGTAAAAAGCTGCCATGAAATCACATGAGGCTCTGGGATGGTGATTCATAGTTTTAGGATAGATCTCAGAACAGCTCATCGAACTTGGTGGGAAAATTAATAAGAGCTCAGTAAGACCAGAGTACGGGTATGGGGAGCAGAGTGTAGCACAGAGCTGGGTCCATTCCAGCGTGTGGTGTTATTAAAACCTGGTATTGCGTAAAGCCTGCTGTATACATAGAAACCAGCTTTAGGGAAGAGAGGCCGGGTTATTCGCATTAAGGACATCAATAAGAAAGGCAGAATGCAGAAAGGCGCAAAGGATGCGTTGGTGTCCCACTCATTCAGCCGCAGATGGACCAGGGCTGAAAACAGACAGATATTCACTTTTTCCAAGAAAGGGATTTGATTTCCAGATTATAGCTTATATTCTTGGGATGTCCACACAAAGAGGGTAATTACACAAAGCTCAGTGGCTCCCATCCCCTGTCCGCCTCACTTATATCTCCAAAAGTCGGTCCGTAAACACAGAACAATGGGTCAGACCTCCAATAAATTTCGGCTGTGGAAAGCAAGCAGAAAGTGGCATCATGGGATTTTATCCATTCGGTATATTAGACAAGAGATCAATAAACAAGTAACCCAGCGGTACAGCCTATAATCTATGGACTAACAGGTAATTGGCAGATATAATCCTCTCCTCCTCTTCCATGCTGTTGATATTAACTCAATGCTATGAACAGACTGGAGAAATCAATCCTTCGATAAGCGCAAACCTGAAAGGAGCCACAGAAACAGTGTTTTGCCTTAGCCTGCGTTTGGAGAAGCTGAGTATTTACCGTTGGCACATCAGCATTCAGTGATGATTCTTAACGATGCGAGGCAGCAACAGATCTTCGTGTCATTACAAGTCTGAGCAAAACTTGTTTTTCTTTCTTCATATTACTTGTACCAATTAACAGGCTGATTTCCCAGTTACTCTGACCGGGGGGGGGGGGGGGGGGGGGGGGGGGGGGGGGGGGGGGGGGGGGGGGGGGGGGGGGGGGGGGGGGGG
>JABFEA020000001.1:16798499-16811403 GCA_019775915.2 Cyphomyrus plagiostoma | reverse complement strand
ATCGTGAAGGCCACTATATTAAAGGCTTATGAGTTAGTACCAGAGGCTTACCGGCAAAACTTTAGGAATCTGAGTAAATTTTAGATTTATAATGGAATAATATAGATCTGCTGTAATATTTTTTGCAGGAGAGTCTGAAAGCGTGAGCAACACGCCAGATGCATGAGTGGGCACCCATGACCTGCTATATACGTTCAGCACGGGAGCGCAAGCACTGTAACGTAGCCCAGGCGTAAGCCACTCCCAACACATGACCCATCCATTACATTTACACGTTCCCTCTTTGCACTACACTGCACACGCGCACAAAATCAAACATAGGTTTGTACACTTTTTATATTTATATTGCATTGTGTTTTTTATATTGTTGATATATTTATTTATTGTAATTGTATTTATGCTTTGCACCATAGGCTGCCCAAGGGAAGCCCTGTGTTCTTGAACATGGACGTGTTGATAGTAAAGAACTCCGGAGTCTTGAGTCAGATACTCGCTATCTTGGAATCTTGGGACCACTTTGTGTTCAGTGACAATCCCATGTAAGGACTGCCCTATGTCCCATATTATTGGAATTTGAACATTTAAAAATGACAGTGTAATTTGATTATTATGATTTATTTTGAGAAACTAGTTAATCTTATGCGCATTGAATCTGAGTGCTTGTATTACCATTTTTTTGGATGGAGTGCTGTGATTTCTCATTTCTTCTTTTTAAATTTCCGCAACCCACTGAGATGTTTCATCTAGGCTCCGATATGCAAATGAAATTCGAGTTCAGGGTATGAATGGCGGAGGGATTATGCAAATGCACGAGCAAGACAGCAGAGATATGGCTGTTTAAGAGGCTGAGTCGTTCAGGTTGGGATAATCTCCTCCGCATTCACAAGATGGCAGGATGATATGGTCCTTAAGCACTACAATGGTCCTTAAGCACTGCAGTCACTTCTGGAAGCTTTTTTTTTGATGCTCTGGTCCAGATTTCTGTCCAGCTGACCATGTCCATGTCCTAGTGATTATTACATTTCCAAGCTTTAGCCTAGATGTCCCTAATATCTAATTTGAAGTCATTTTTCAGTAGTGTACTCTCTCTGCATTTCTGCCAATATGTGAAGCAGGTTATAATATGATAGATTAAAATACCAATAAATGATCAAATATGAAATGTTATACATTTTGCCACATTGCTCTCAACAAATGATCGTTACAACTGAATACTGTTTACAGCCTGCACAGCATACTGATTTATGGACAATCCAGTGTGATTATTCAGTTAAGGCCTTTGAAATGTTTGGGCAAATGCTGCCTCCTGATTAACATTAGATTTCCATGTTGCGTTAATTGGACCATAGAGTATGCCCATGTTAACACATGGGATAGATATGTTAACACATGGGAAGTGATGAAGTCACAATAGCCAGGCTGCCCTAACAACATCAATATAATAACCTTTAAAAAGACTGCAGACACTGAGATGACTGATTGGCTAATGTCTGCTCGCAGAGTGATGTTAACAGCTCACTGTTTTTTAAATAGATCAACCTGGTAAATGTTAAATGGCAAATGCAGCTACTCTAACATCATGCAATAAGTATGTGCATGAATGTGCACACCTGTACATCTGTGCATGCGTGTGCTGTGCGTCGATCTGTAGACACGCCCTGATAACTGCTGTCTGTAGCCTCCTTCCTGATCAACTGATCCACATTTATTCTGCGTCATGCGGACGTCTGTCTGGCTTCCTTCCACCTCTCCCGTTTCCCAAATCCTCTCCCTCCCAGGTGGTCCCAGACCATCTGTCAGCTCCTCTGGCTTCGCATCCAACAAAGTTGCGCTTTGAAGCTCATGGCCGCCGCCGTTAGTCAGATGTGTAACACGTCCCAAATAATGGAGGGTTTAGCTAGATTTTTGCTTGCTATCATAAGACGCAGGGCGTTAGTAAGAGGAATGAGTCTCTCGGCCAGATACGGATCTATCTCTGTTTTTACAGCGAGCGTTAGCAGCAAACTACGGTCTGAAACTCACACCTTCTACAAAGACAACAGGAGCGGCTTGTGGGAGTTAACGTCCCCCAGCTCAGCAACAGGCAAACCTGGCTCTCAGAAGCACCGCAGAAGAGCTGCAAACTCCTCGCTTTTCGTGCTTCCCTCCTCTGCTGGAGCCGCGGGCCTGTACAGCTCGGTTCCCCGCCGCCCTTCGCTCCGCTGCGTTCCCGTCCTCCCGTGCCGCGAGCGCTGACAGGCTCCAGGTTCCGCACCGAGCACAGAGGCAGTGTGCAGGAGTCTCCTGCCAGGCATGGTGAGATTGAATTTTCTGCCAGTGAATTGTCCCCCCGTGGGGGCAGACAGGCATCCCCAGTCTCTGGCCGTGCTGATTCAGGAGAAAAATGGCTACAGCTATGTACCTTTCTCACGGCCTTTAATGGGCTCCCCCCATATCACAGCAAATGCAAGAGGGCGGAAAAGTATTCATATCTGACCAGGAATTTTTGCCGGGTAACGACAAACCCTCTCACCTGGCCATCTCTGTGTCAGTTCAGTATAAGTGATTTGTTTCCACTTAACCTCATGTTCATTAACACACAGTTAGAGGATCTTTATTCTTTATGTCTGTTATTGAACTAGTAATTAGGAAACAGATTTACTGCGGACAATTCTTTATGGCTGCCGTCAAGTAAATGCAGCACTTCCTCTCACGCCGGTGGATGATGGTGTGATCCAATGCCAAAGAAGAGGCTTTCAGGCTCCATCATGTACAAATAGGGCACCTAATCCTGATCAACGTCACCATGCATTGATCTTACCGAGACCCCACTGGCCAGGCCGGTGACCTCGGTCCCGAGGGAAGCAGCCCATCTGGGACAGGGTGGCTACGATGCTCAGAGGAGGTGCAGAGATCATTTGGGATCGGCACAATCCAGTCCTACAGGCATTTCAACATGACAAAAACTAGCAGTGGGAGAGATTAGCATACCCTGTCAAAACAGACTCATCAAAGCCACTGCTTTTTGGCTGCTGTACTCTACACTGCATTCCTTCATCAAAACCCTAGGACTTTCCGACAGTGACTGAGAACACAACATGATCCCAAGCACCCGGCTGGATTCATTTGCACTGAAAACAATGAGCTTAAAGATCTAGAGGAGACCAACTGTGCTCTGTAACTATGTTTAACTATGTAACTATGTAACTCTGTAACCATTTTGTTACCTTGAATGAATTTCATGATTTGCATCCTTGTTTGGATCTCTAGTAGGACGCAGGACAAGGATAACCACCTTATGTGGACAACAAACTTCATGAAAATCCATGTAAATAAGACGAGACTGAGTTTGCAAGATCTTGGGATCTTGCACTATTTCTTTTGCAGTACATCGCAGTTCAAATAAACACTCACGATGGTTGTCATATTTAATCAGGGGTGCTCGATGCATCACAAACAAGCTCAGGAAAGCCTAATGAGAGTCCTTAATTAGCCAGAGTGAGGCAAGAGCAATAATCACTTCTGAAGCAAATTAAGCTGGACGTATTTTAGCAGAGTAATGAAGCTCTTTGGTCCCTTCAGCCACTGGGCCAAAAACGCTGCTCACGATGTTCACAGAGCAGCAATATAAAGAGCTTAGTTGGCTCTTAACCTTTTCCACAGGTGAGCTGTGTAAATATTACATTTTAATCCCGGTGCATGAATAGTAAAAAAGAGAAAAAGTTGACTACTTAAAGAGAGCACCATTTATCTCTGCCATGGCTGACCCCACTCTGCTCTATCGGAATTCACTTTGAAATAAGTCTTCTTAAATTGTTTTTGAAATTAAATGATGTGATCAAATAAAAAGTGAAGAGATTGGAGAGAGGGTAACGGTGGGCTGATCCATAATACGCAAGGAGCTCTAGAACTGTTATTCTTAGAGTCCACATTGATCGCGTTCACCGCTCAGTGCGCAGATTACAATTTAGAGTAGAGTCTGATGGCAGTGATAGAGATGTAAAATGAGAGAAAGTCATTCAGCATATTGTGTTGTTACGGTTACAAGCTGCAGTTGTGGTTGTTATTGTATGTTGGAGAGTTATTTCAAAACACATTATCATTGTTTAAATCGTTCCTTAGTGATATTTTCAGGATGAGTGCTATGCTCTGGTGTTTATTAAATGTAATAAGAGTGTTTGTTGTTTCAGTGAATTTAAAACAAAATGTAATAATCTTGCTGATATTTTAAAAATGAAGGCAGCGTTGATTTGTAGTTATTCCACAAAAGGTCTGTTTGGGGCTTTTTTTGTAGGGATGTGCTTGCATGCATACATTTTGTAGGGATGTGCTTGCATGCATACATTTTGTAGGGATGTGCTTGCCTGCATACATTTTGTAGGGATGTGCTTGCATGCATACATTTTGTAGAGATGTGCTTGCATGCATACATTTTGTAATGGTCCTTCTGCTCCATGGCTCACAGCTTCCAGGAGCCAGTGAACCTTTCAGGTGAGGTCTGTAGGTGTGCAGGTCAAGGGTGAGAAGTTGGGGATGAAACCAACCTCAACTGCTTTTTAGACTTTGTGGAGGCTATGGAAAGGCTGCACTCGGTTCTGTTTTGTCCATCTGTGGCAAACACCAGACGCCACAAGAGAAACTGGAGGTACCGACTCTCCCTTTGCTCAAGGCACAGGCTCAGCTGGGAGGCCCCGGTCCCTCACTGATTGTGGCACCCACCCTCAACTGTTCCAAACATCCAAGTTAATCTTTACTGTAAATTATGACATTATCGAGACATGCAGAGGCATAAGTGATATGAATGTGAGGGTCATCATCCATTAGCCTCTGCAGACATGGCTGGTAACCCCTACAGACCAAATGAAACACTGCTAAATTGCTACAAACTGACTGATGTGGGGAGAGAAAACTATTTTTTCTTGGACTCCTTGGGCCAGTGTCCCTTGCTGAAATCTAGTGATGAATAAATGTAGCTGTGTGAAACCTTTCCAGAAATTCACCAAAATGAGCCGTGGCATAGACAGATCTAGATCTATTGGATTCGGGAACCAGTGTGGTGAAGCTTCTTCAGGTTCTACCATGTCTAGCAAATGGTGCTGAGATACCACCCTTAGAGAATGGAGTTCACTTTCAGGTCCAGGAGGTGATGAGCTCTGTTTGGTATTGGCTTGTACTGTCCTCCACATGTTCTAGAGTGAGGTCCAAGTTACCCCAGCGCATTCTCCCCCAAGAAAGAAACAAGATATTACAAACCAGGGAACTTCACCCACGCCCCCCAGGATTTTCTCTAGAGGATGAATTTTAGTACATTTTGTATAACTGAGAAATGAATGGCATTTGACCCCCCTCTGATGTAGACACAAATGTGCAGCATCTGCTGTGAGGAAATGACACGGTTTACACTCTTAGCTTGACGCGTTTCAGAGGTGCACACCGACTGGGCTCACGCACTTTCAGGAAGCTGTGGGCGTGAATCTCAAATTATGGCGGTCGGACTAGAAATAAACAGTATGAATTCATCATGTCTGTGACACAACTGAAAATTCCATGAATGTTTATCATTTGTTTTGTGAGCTACCAGCAGGGATATAGTTTATGCAATATGTCACCATCGTCTTGTTAACATCGCTAATACAGTGAGAAATCACCTGCTCTGCTCCCGACGAGAGCAAGGGCTGTGAAAATGCTTTATTTAGGCTGGTGATTTAGTTTTTCTCTGTCTCTGTTCTGGAGCTTTCCATGTGTCCTCCTCATGTCTTACCTTGCCTGCTGTCGTGTGAATCTGCCCATCGCAGCCTAGCTGACTGGCACCCCGTCACAGGATCAGTGTGCGTCCGCAGGGTCATCCGCCGTTTGCATTCGGCGGCCGTGTTCAGTGTCACTCCATGTTTAATTGTTGGCATGACAAATGACGGCAGCTGCTGATGGACAAAACTGTTGATATAAAACAGTCGAATTTACTCAGTGGCCAAAACCACACAGGAGCAGCGCCCTGAGCACACGCCAGCGGGGCGGACACAGATCCCAGGCAAATGTTTGCCAGTCGAGCCAGATTTCATTTCGCCGCCACAGAACAAAAATAAACGTTGCTGTTAGGTTTTGTTTAGCGGGTCTCAGTTTCAAGGAGAAACCTTCAGACGGTGCCTTTGACGACCGGTAACTTTTTGTGACATCTGACAACCTACTTCCTAACACAAAATGGAGCCAAATGGGTTCTTCCCTCTGAGGATCAAGCCGCAATAAAGATGAAGTCACATGGCCCTAGGATATGCTTGTTTTCGTTTCAAGAGCATATTAGCAAGTGGACCCCGGCCAGCATTTGGGAGCCAATCTGTCAGCAAAATCTGGCAAACAGTCATAGGCTTATCTGCCAGATTCCTACCGACTTCTGTTTTTCATCTTTCCCTGCATTACTTAAAGTTCCTTCTCTTTGGCTGCGTTTTAACTCAATGAAGACGTCAATAATATGTTCTTCAAACACACCGACGCGCGGGAGGCCGCAGATCCGTCACCCACTGCTTAAGACAATCAATCCCAAATGTATTACGCTGTAATTGCTGAGTCAATAGGAGGGGTAGTTAAATATTGATAAGTGTCTAAAAGGGCCATCATGGCGTATTGGCAGGCTGAGAGATGGACGGCGCTCCGTGGCCGAGGGGAGCTGAGACAGCGGGGGTGGTGATGGCGAGGCGGGCAGGGGCGCCAGTCACGCCCTCGATACTGCTAGCTCACAGCGGTGCCAGGCTCCCTTTGCCGACCACCTCAGGCCCCCCAATAGTCACCCCATAGTTATACCTTTGCTGATACATTGTGTGTAAATATCAAGGGGGGCCAGTGAGGGAGGCAGTTAGGCTTCACCGGGACCAGGAACGTACCCCCCCCACCCAGTCCATGAAGAGGTATAAATCATAGCTTTGGCAGCAGCCCGCGAAGTCCATACTCTCGGAAATCCAGTCTCTATTTCCGTGTTTACCTTTGTGTGCTGCCTTCACGTCCCACAGCCTGATCCCTGCTTCACCAAGCTCTGTTTGCTAGCCTTGATGGAGTGATTGACATGGCACTGTCAGGGGGAGGGCCGGTGCGTGCCAGGGGTGTCCACACAGCACATCACTTCCTGCCACTTACCAGCCACGTAGCAGAGCAGGACTGAACATCCGGAACTATCTTTCACGATACAGTTCTTAAGGTGTAGAAGGTTTTGTGAAAATACATTTATCATAAAAATTCATCAGTCATGCCTTAGATAACCTTGTGTTTCAGCACATAATTCAATATATTCCATCTTATTCCAATACCTAACGTGATACATAACAGTTGCATAACTGTTTTAAATCAATTTAAAGGAGTTTAATATGTTAAAATAAGAAGATCGGTCTGCAGGCTGCCCACACGCACAATTTGGGGGTCTTTTGCAGCCCACACTGAGCAGGCCCTGTTCACTCTCCTCTCCAGTTTATCATAGATTGTTTATCCCTTTCATGCTTTTTGGGTGAAGACAGCTGTCGCTTTTGGGTAGGTAGAGGGGTCACACCCCCGTGGTAAGCACAGTGACACTTACCTGTGAGGTTGCTCATTTTCAACACGTTATTGGAAAGGATGAGTCGGTCCATTAATGACGTTAGGGAACGACGTGGGTCCTGTTCACTGGTCCCCGAATTTGAGCTGGGGAGGCGCGGACTTGGAGACAGCGCGATGTGCGATCCGGGCAGCAGCTGCTGTGCTTGTTAGCGGCCTGATTGATTAAGTCTCTCTGGGGTTGTCACGGCGCTGACTGGCACATCGTCCACAACAGCAGGAAAAACCGAAAACAGCCAAACCAACAGGTGGCGCTGCCATGACAGGTTGCTGATGGCCCACTTTCCCCAAACGGCTGCGTCTCCAGGGCTCCTGGAAAGGGAGCTGCATTTCAGCAGTGGAGTCTCGATTTCCGATGCGCAGACTCTCCTAATTTGGCCTGCATTTGCCACACAGTACATTTTCTCAGTTCCAGCGATACAGTACATTTCTGTTAAGCCAGGAAGCTAAGCGTGAGAGTGGGTGGAGCAGCCTATGGCCCCGCCCCACGAGGCGTTTAACAGAACGGGGAATCTGAGCATGCAGCTGTACTGTAGCACAGGAATGTGAAGATGGCCATAGTGATGGCTCATGTTTCTCCTCCTCTCCATATGAGCAGAACTTAAGAGAGATCAGAGGTGGGCGTGTGAAGCAGCCCCTTCATTACCTCAGCTGCTTCATTACCTCAGCATCTCCAGAGGTCTCAGCTTGTGCACACTCCTATTAAAACTGCTGCCAGTGTGGTTTTGCATACACTGTGGTCCAGACAAGGGCACGGAGTGAAGTAACAGAATTCGAGGCGGGTATATTCCTCAAGGACTGTAACTGTGGCAACATGGGTCTTCAAATCCAGGGTCGTCTGAGTGGAAAGCAGACCAGCAGCATCCACAGGCTGGGACTGTAGGATGGAATGTGGCTGATTTTATCGGCAACTTTGAAATCTTCTAGGACGGCAAACCAAGCAATGGGCTCGTTAAGTCATGAGAGCCAGACCCTCACCCCCAGTTTCTCTCTTCACCAAAACACACAACAGCAAATCAGTTTACCAGTATTTATCTAACCTTATAAAAGTGTAACACTTATTATAAATAATGAGGGCTAAAATGGCTTCATATTTCAGACTAAAAGGACAGAGAGAACAGAAGGAGGTGGCAGAGGGCGCTGCCCTTGCCCTGGCGGAGGTGGGCTTCCGTGATTGGTGGGGGTCAGCGTGAGGAATGGCAGTCTGTCACGGAGGGTGTGAAGCCATGCCGACCTCTGCCTGACCGTCTTCCAGTTACGGCTGCCGGTAGCTTATTAAGACGTGTTCGCCTGGTCACAGGGGGACAGCGCTTCGTTACACAAGTTGGAGACAGACAGGCCCAAGGTCTTCAGACTGTTTTTTTTTGGTGAAGGTAATACAAAGAACACACCTATGACATCACGGCCCTGGTGACCAATGATCTCACAGCAATTTGGCAAATAGAGAGAAGCCCGTTAGCATGATAATGGCTTTGGAGTCTAATGGTCTGATTCCCTGAGTTTAAGCTTTAAGGGAATTTTATAACAATTCCTTGCTTACTCTACACTGTATAATCAATGCAGTTAATTGTGATGCCTTATAAGGAGAAGGTGTGCATTATTAAAGTAAATGGAAGTGAAAAAGTTACTCCTGCTTTTATGTGTTAATTGGATCAGCCTCACAGGATTAGTCACTCAAGGTTGGGGTAGGGTTGCTGGGATTTTACTAAAAGCTGAAATGTGATCAAGACGGGATTTTCTGAGAATTCTTGCATTCATCCTGAAATGGACATCACACTACGGCGGAATGCAGCGGCACATCCAGGGCACCTCGTAGCCAGCCTGTTGGCGTCACCCGCGGGCATGCTGGGGGGGCAGTCTGACTGTCATCCTGAGAATGGTGTGGCGAGCCAATTGAAGACATGGCCTTAGCAGAGCAGCGCTGGGATAAGCCCGCACCATTTAGCCCCCACCAGACGAGGGTGCCGTGTCTGGGCGACTTTGGGGTATCTCTCAACGTTCGCGCCAAAGGGCGGATTTACCAATGTGTCATGCTGTCCATGTCTCCTGCAAACACACCAGCCACCGTGCAGTATCTTCCCATTGATGCGCTTGTGTAGAGTACTGTACCTGTGGCCCATGGTAAACAGCAGCCCTTTCAGTTATTCAGTAGCACAGGAATATAAAGCAGATCTGGCGTATGCTACTTGTGGCAGAAGCACATTGCCGTGATTTGTGTTGCTTGCCGGACATTATCTCGTCAAGCCGAACGCTTAGGAGGGAATAACAAGCGGCTCCAAGCGGGGGCCCCCTCCATCACCACGTGCCCCGTAAAAATGTCAGGCCTTAAATTTATGGAGGATCGGCCACAGCCAAATGGCCAAACAGCTGTCTGCCATAACGATTCTGACAGGTGTTATTGGATGCTGAATGCTTAATGAACAAATCTGAAAAAATGTGGGTTGGGGGCTTGAATCATGAGTAATTAGAATAAAACCTCCCCCCAAAGACACCACCCGCTCTGAGGCTGTGTGTTTTATATCATGCATTTTGACCATACTTTACGAGTATGACTTGCTTCTTAGGCATTAGCCTACACTTAAAATGTCTTCCTTCTGTGATTGTGAATTACACAAATATCAGCGTTGCTACACATCAAGGATTGCTTTTGTTTATCTGACATACGGATTTGGTGATATTCACGTCCAGAAAGATCTGCAGCAATTAGCCTATCTTTCAGGTGGTAGCAGGAATTCAGTGTTGCCATAAAATAAACTGTGCTGAACCTAGTGCAGGTATTCATTTCTGTTTGTAATTCTAGCAATGTTCTTATAAGTCTTACAAAGTATAAATCCAAAATCATTTAATGTAGAAACAGCCAGCACAGGGAAAACCATGGTAAGGTTGAAAAGTTGGTCCCAGGGGGATCACTACGGAAGGATGAAGGACTTGAGAGCAGGCCTTGTGGCAAAACATAGGGGGTTTTATTAAATTCACAGAACAGAACCTAATAAGGAATAAGGAAATAAACAAAGACTGCAAGGGATCCAAAAGCAAGGAGCAGAACAAGGCACAGGCAACATGAGGTTATGACGTCAATGACTGGACTAGGGAACACGGGACTGGGAAGCACATATGTATGAGACTAATGAGAGAGCAAACAAGAGGCAGCTTGGAGTGATTAACATTAAGAATGAGGGGTAAGACAAACAAGTAACAGGTGTGGTTTGTTAGGGTCATACTATGGAGGAGACAGGAGGATCAGGTGGGCATGGCAGGCAGGGCATGACATTATAACTTTGACAGCGATACTGGAAGGACTGCTCGCAGCAATCTTTCCACTCCCACAGCGTGACACTATTTCCTTAACCCTCAGCGTATACAGTGTCAGTGAGTGACCAAAACCAGAAAATAGTTGGAGGAGACAAAAGCACTTGCATAACAGCTCTTACACCTACACCTACAGGGGACGATGGCATATGAGGTCCTTAAAAGTCTGTGGGCGTGTATCATGCTATTTACATGCCATAATCCCATATCCTACATCTCCATGCAGAGTAAAAGTGTTTGAACAAATCATTCCTGTTTGTTTCATCAGTCTAATGCCGTGCTGCCTGTCTATCTGTCACGACAGCAGACACCGAATGTGCCGGACCTTCAAAAGACTTCCCACCTTTGATGTGGAAGGTTCTTTAACCGTAACTGATCAAGCATGCTCCAGCTCACGGCACAGCTTCAGCTCACGTCATCGGTTTCAGGAGGGGCTGGCGTGACTCGTGTGTGTAGTTATATTGTGTAGCAGGTGCCAAGTACAGCATGTTATGTCTACGGTGTCTGTTTAGGGGCATGAGTAAAGATGACATGTGCAAATTCAATTTGTGATTATAAAGTTGCTGCTCTTACCATCAATAACTCCAAACTAGGGCTCCACAGCTGTTGATTAGTTTATTTTTACTGTTTCAGTATGCTGTTATTACACGTTCAATCAATGTGGATAGGAAAAAATATGGTTATTTTATAGAGTAATACATTCTATTTTTGGTTATTTGATTTCCGGGCTTCCTTGCTTAGGGTCAGTGTTAATATAATGTTATATGGAACATTAATGTAACATCTAAGTGCTGAACCCTCCATCCTTTGGTGACAGTGGTCTCCTTGAAAGGTCGGCTTTGTTTAGAATTTCTGGGGAAATGTCTTATGTAGCTCACGGCCAGAGAATTAGCCAATATGACAGCGAATTTATTGTTTTTCTTCCCTCAAGAAAAGAATAATTTACCATATTACATTATTATGAATAATCAAGAAGTAAATATCTAAAGAAAAATTCTGAAAACCACTATAATAAAACATGTTCTGCCGTATTAACCCTCAGACGGAATTACATCTGTGTAATGATGCATTTTATCACAGATATAAGGAAAATTAAATTGCACTGAATGAGATTAGACTGCAAATAATAGATGTCACTGTACTGAGTACTGAGTTAGGCTGTGAATATACAGCAGCTAAGAAAAATCCTCTCTGTTTACTTTAAATGATTTTTTTCCTTCATTTTCTTTGCCAGCTAATTAATTACATATATTAGATATATTCTAATATTAGAGTGTTTCCTAAGTCCAGCAGGTTGTTGGTAAAAAGGCCACAGGATGGTAATCCACCTCTCTAACCAGACTTTCTCTCCACATCAAAGGGTAAGGTCAGAAGCTGCATTACATAAAGATCTTAGCTAATGAATAGAATCAAATAAAAAAATATCACCATGCTGCAGATTTCCCTGAACACCCCCACAAATTATATTGGATTTGAACCATATTCATGGGTAAATCTCATGGGCACACGGGAAATGCGCTAAGTATTAAATGATAGAGATGTTTCTGGTAGGTAGATTGGTGATATACCACCTGGCTTTGCTTGTGTAACTCAGGCCTTGTCTGTTTATTGAGCTCACAGTTGCTGCTCGCCTGCTTGAACGTTGGGAAGACAATGCCAGCGGAATGAGGTTACTGAATGACTTGTCATTCCCTTTGGTCTGAGTGTAGCAGCCAGCTTGGACTGAGACGCACTGCGTGAAGATTTCGCCGCCGTCCACATATCATACACTCAGGTGCATTAGGAGGATCACGGTGGATTCTTCTGGCAAGCAGTGTGTCCATTTTTAATGAGACCAGGGCCTGGCTTTGGCAACACAGAGGGAGAATCTCTCAGTAGTCAGGAACCCAGCTTTCACACGTTCTGTTTTGTGCTGTGTGCCACTGTGAATCTGGAGAGAACCTTAATTTAGAGACCTGCACTCTCGCGGGAGTACCGCGGGACCCGCGGGACCCAACGCACCGAGTGCGGCGCGGGACAAGATTTGATGGGTTAATGCGGG
>JABFEA020000001.1:16778967-16795942 GCA_019775915.2 Cyphomyrus plagiostoma | reverse complement strand
AGGTAATCACAGGAGGTAACGAGGGGGGCGTGGCACACATGGGGCTGGAACAGGAACGGACGTCGCGGGGTGTAACAATAACCTTAATAAAATATAAATACAGTAGAGTCTTGCATATCTGACCTTCGCTTATCCGAAATTCCTTATTATTCCGACGTCCCACCGCAAAAAAAATGTGTCAACATCGGCAACAGGAACTTCAAGTTACGAGCGTGAGTGTGGTCTATTTTTTGTTGCTCCCGACTCTACCACAGCTAATTAGTTACTCCGACTGTACAGTACACACTGCATGTAACGTCAGAAAATTCTGTAACTGAAAGTTCATTTCCTCAGTTAATTTTTTTCTGTTGTTTTGTTGTAAAACATGATTATTAGGTTCATAATGTGTAAGATTATAACATAGTTTGACGTTTAATACGCTTCGTCTTAACACCTCCCATTATCCGACATTTTCACTTATCCAACGTTCTGCTGGGCTGTTTATGCCAGATAAGCGAGACTCTACAGTATACACAATTTCCTGGACAAAGCCACAGAAACTGAAGCATAAAGATATGTATATGCACATACACATGGCTGATCTATACAACGCTAAAGGCACGCAAGGATTGTACAGGGTTCACACAAGACACGGGCAAACACACACGTGACAAAAGGGAAATAGAATTATAACCATAACTGCAACAGCATCAATACAACATGGGGCTATTTACAATTATACCTGGGGCATCTTGGTGTTTTATGGGTACTCTCAATTAATTTCAATGGGCAATTACAACTATGACAACCCTAACCCATACCCAGCCCTAACTTTAATCATAAGTAACCAAACAAAATACAAGACTTTTGGAATTTCACAGATCACTTGCATTCACAGATCTTTGTGGGGACCTGGGAAATGGTTCCCACACGTAAAAGTAATAGGTCTTGTCCCCACAATGTCACATAAATCTAATCCACACACACACACAGACACAGAGGTATGAACATATATAGATATATTTAAATATAAGTGTACAAACCCTCCATGCGATACACCTGAATAGGTATTACTTTATAATGACCAGCCTAGGTGTTTTAATTAGTGAGAAATGCTTGTTACGAAAGGCAGATGGAATAATCTTCTGTCTTTCGCTGGAGTCACATTAATTAAGATTCTCCAAGAAGCTGGGTCCTCACAGAATGCTTAACGAGGCCATACTCGCGGCTCGAGGCCATGTTCACCTTGAAACTTTGCGACTTCAACACACAGTTGAGCCAATTTCTGAGCACTGACCTTTCAAGTTCTACGGGATGCATATGAACTCTCGGTCTTTAGACGAGCATAGTCATGCCCAGAGAACAGCGCTGTGGATGGATCTGACCTGGGGGGTCGCAAGTGACCTCTCTATTTATCTACAAAACCAGCCCCACAGCCTTTTTTAAATATAAGCAAAGTCAGACTCAAAGGTTTGCCAAGTATAAAACCTAACCCCTAACTCTACAGTGCCTTAACACAAGAGTGGTACATTTTGCTGAGCTAATTAAATGAATCAAAGAGTACGGCAAAATACCCTGTACACCTTAAAATTGCCTTAATTTTAAAATGGGGAAAGTCCCTTTGGTTGATGTTGGCGAGCACAGGTTACCACACTGCAACAGGGGAGATCCCTCACACTTACTCTGGAGGCTGAAGCTGTCAGATAAATGTCAGTTACAGGTAAAATGGAAATGGACCTAAGAGCTCAGACAGTCTCCTCATGGTCCAACAGTAACCAGGATCATAGTCAAAGCTTCAGTTTCAGCACACAATAATAGATCCAGCTCTGGTTGATTTAGTACCATCGCAAACAAAGGACACCTGAACTTTAACAAGGAACATATTGTGTTATTTATGATTGAGAGAATCATAATTGACACTGGGAGTCTCACAGAAATTGAAAGAGCTGACTGTCTTCTCCAAGTGTGAAAATCTTCATGTTCCAGAATATTGTTATGTATTTACTTATTATTTATGTATGCTTTGTGTGTTTCCTGTCAAATGTGCCTGGTGTCAACTAAGCTATTTTATCCCAATGATATACTCCACGTCTGGTTTTAAAAAAATATATACTATAACGAGTTATATGATACGTATACAGTTGAATTGTAAACAGAGGAAAAATCTCTTGCTGTTATGCCTCCAGTCAGCTGGGGGGAGCCAGCTCCCCATTCTGAGTGTTTTCTGCAGCCTGTGACCCGACCTGGAAGTCCTACCATTTAATTGCTGTTTGATTAAGGGCCTATTATTTGGCTTCCGTCATTTTAATTAAATGTCAACTGCGTTCTCTAGCATTCCATAGGTCACAGTAGTTTGAGAAATACTCAGGGGGTGGGGTGGCTGCTGGGCCTGCCAGGGGGTTACAGCCCCCGCTCTGAGGGCACACTGAATTTCAGCTCTTCATTTATCACCATTCATTAAACTGTTAAAAATACCTGCATGACTGGGGTGATATCTAACCGAGCCTGAGCTTTGGCTGTATATATTCTTTCTTCTGTTGAATAAAACAGTAATGCATGTTTAGGAGTATTTTATAGCACAGGCATTTTTATGCAGATACAAAACAAAGAAATCCCCATATGTAGCTATTTGTAAAGTTCAGATGCTATTCTGTTTCATTTTGTCATTTACTTATAGTAACTTGGTAGTTACTCAGTAATGAACCCCAATGACAATTGATGTAAAGCCTCAGTTTCTTCTCGCTGATGTAATAAGGAGTCGTCATGCCAACTGATTCTTTCACTTTCGAGTGCCTTTAATATCAAACGGGGTCATTAAGCTCTCTGGCAGACTCCCGTAGTCTACATGTTTGTTTGTTTATTAATAGCCTGTTATTTCTTCTCTATTTTATTTTATTTTTGTCTTGACTGTATGTTTAGATGGTATACTCATGCCTATTCCCGCACAGTAGTCTACATGTTTGTTTGTTTATTAATAGCCTGTTATTTCTTCTCTATTTTATTTTTGTCTTGACAGTATGTTTAGATGGTATATACTCATCCCTATACCCGCACCAAAACAAGTTCCTTGTACTTTCTGTATCAGACGATTCTTATTCAGATTCCTAGGCGTCGTTTTGCCTTGTACCCTCAGACGTTCCCCAGTACTCTATAAGTCAGGCCTGATCGGCCTCTAGGGGGATGCCAGCGGGCACCACTTTGGCTTTTCTGAGCACTGGCAGTGCACCCTCTCAGAAGATCACGGCCCAGGGCTGAGCAGCTCTGCATGTGTGTAGTGGACCCGGCACCCTGCCGGGATGGGCAGCTACCAAAAACCCAGCAGGCAGATTCAATTAGACTGACTAAAAAGACAAATAATTGGATACAATTTGGTCCAGAGGGTGCAGTGACATTGAAATGGCATCGCAGGGCGGGTGACACTGCGGCAGTGCCCCCTTTACCCAGGGAGCGTATTATTCCAAACGTATTAAATTCCTGTAATGAGAGAAGATTCCGGGCAGCACGGCCACAATAAAGAGACGTGGGATTTATTCATTCGTTATATTGATTTTTAAAATGATATGCACAAGAAAGTGATTTCCACATCTGCTCACTGCCAGCGTGACTAATCAGGTTTGGAAATGTGACTAATTCCCCACCCTCGTGAAATACTAATGCATTGGGTTTGGAGGGGGGGATGTCCTGGTCTGGGAAGACACTCATTCATAATTAGTGTAGAACCAAAGTGACTGAGGGTTTTCTATTTTCTTCTGTAGTACATCTGAGCATTGAATTACCTGGAGGGTTTACTTTATTGCTTTTACTAGCAGCGTGAAATAGTAGTTATTCTTCAAGAGGAGACACAGTAGAATGGTTTCGCTAACGAGGTTAGGCTGCTCAAGGTGTCACAGGTACCTTCCAAGGAATCACTGCATGGATCTTCACGGTTTTCATCAAGCCGACTGATTATGAAGTTCGGAAATGTCATAATAGCCGAGAAAAGCGGAAACGCAGTTTTCATGTGTTTAATGAGTTTTTTAATCCTGTCTGCCATTTCTAAATGCCAGTTTCAGTCCCTTTCTGGCAAACTTAATATCACAAACTCTTCGGAGAGAGGGGCCTCTGTGAGTGTGCAGTGAGGGCGTCTGTGCATTTGCTCCCTGTGATGTCGTGTTGGGTAACTGCGTGACGAGGGCATCTTTACGTTTGCTCCCGGTGATGCTGTGTTGGCTGAGCGTATGGGGAGGGCGTCTGCGCATTTGGTCATAGCGACACCGTGTTGGGTGAGCATGCGGTGAGGGCGTCTGTGCTTTTGCTCCTTGTGATGCTGTGTTGGGTGAGCGTGCGACGAGGGTGTCTGTGCATTTGGTCATAGTGACACCGTGTTGGGTGAGTGTGTGGTGAGGGAATCTGTGCATTTGCTTCCTGTGACGCTGTGTTGAGTGAGTGTCAAGGCCATTTGATCCAGTGAAGCCGCACTCCAGGCCCCTATCCTCCCAGTCTTGTCACAGAGGCGCAGAGTGTTATGCTGGGCAGGAGTGGTGATCTTAAAATCAGCCAAGCATCCCTAACATTCGGGAGATCCAATGCTACAGGATGTCATTACAGCCATGTCAAGGTGTCCTGCTAGGACACAAAAACACAAGCTGGCACATGCTGTAAATGTTTATGTCATGCCGTTGTGACATTTTATCATGTTACGCTTTCTGACAGATGACAGAGGTGCTGTGACGAGAGCCATAAACGTTTGCAATCCGCCGGGAAGCAGGATGTTTGCAGAGCCTTTCCAGAAAAATCCTACTCAGATATGCAATGTTTAGTACGACAGTACCCTCTTCACTTCTCTGTCACTTTGTAGAAGGAAAAAAAATAATCAATTGATGCAGTGACTTTTTATCTGCAGTATGATGGATGGCTGGATGGATGGATGATCACTGTCCAGAGCAGATCCTCCACAGCGTGACATGAATCATCTTTGAATTGTGGACTAACTGGTAATACTCTCCTAACGTTCTGAGGAACAGTGTCAATGGTTGCTAATCAAAGCAACCATAATGGAACCAACAGACAGTTGGGGAATAGATCATCTTTCTGTTTATTGTTACTGTTGCCACCCCCGCACCGTAACTTTTTAGGCCATTTAAATGAAATACCAATGTTTGTTTTCTGGAATAAAATTTTAATGTTAATGAGCGGCTCTCGATTCCCATTGTGCTACATGGCACGATTTACGAGATGTCCCGCATAAAGCAGATTCGCAGCAAAATCAATGCCCATCTCTGCGGCTTGGAAGATTCATTACGGTAAAAGCGGACGGGTGATGTGGCAGCGGGGGGGCTGGGGGTAGGGTATGTAATAAAAGCACATTGATCCTGCGAGCTGCAGCGTATGGGGCAGAGGGAGCTGTACTCTGCCAGCGAGGTCTCCGGGTCTCCTGGGCTTCGAGACGCGGAGACGGTTGCCGACCTGGTGGGTCAGCCTGACCACACCATCCATGAAATGAGAGATGATTATGTTACCTCTGGGAAATGCCGCTTTTCAATAAGGCTGAAGGTTACGTGCGGTGCTGTTTACTGATGGCTGCTTATATAGCTGCTGTCGCCTGTTATATAAACTCACTGCTTGCAGAATGACCAGAGTCGGTCAGGAAGATGACCAGCCCTATGGCGCCACACTCCGTAACCGTCCACAGAAGTCTGATATGAAATACAAAGAATATGAACAATGTAGCTGATGCTTCTAATGCAATTCGCATTAACAGAAAACACAGTAAAGAAGTCATAATAACATAATAATGCCAGTCAACACTGATTGAGTATGTCATATGCTCATACTGCTGCCAGTTTTGAGAAATTTATTGGGAAGGGAGGCAACTCTCTACTGCAAAGGATTCTGGGAGGACTGGGACTCTCATAACCTGGCTGTGGTCGACACCGGGTAGCACACATACCACGATGGTTCAGATACAAACCAGCTTTCATAAATTTTATACAATGTTTTTCCAATTAACCATTGTGCTTAACTAGGTTTTTAATTTTATACTCAGTAGTCACATAAGCAGCCCGGAACGGTTATTGGAGAATGAGTGTCGTGTCAGAGCACCTTGAGTTTGAACGGATGACTTCAGACAGCTGTCTTTATAGGGCTATTCAGTGATTACCTATATGCTTCAAATAATTCCAATAAGGTATCAATTAGTCAAGGTCAATGACGGTGACTAAACAGTGACTTGTGGCTCTGCTTTACTTTGTTTACTTTCCATAAATTCACCAGCAGATGTCAGCAAACACAAAATTCTAATTTTAACATCGGGTCAATGTCGCAATGGAGATTTTCTGCAATATTAGCCAATGTTTTTAACCCTGACCTCTTCTTTTACCCCTTAGCCATTCTCCTGCTGCAAAATGACAACCGATTAGATGCCTTAAAGCTGTCGGAAGGCTTCCTTTGGGGTCCAAACAGCCTGTTTTTCTGCAGTGAGGATTTATGGCAAGGTCTTTCACGAAACAAATCTGCCAGATCCCACCAATTATTCTCCGGACGTTGCCAGACAAAGGAAATTTATGGCCACATGCACATGGTCCTGATGATCTAACTCCGAATCAATGGCTTGCTTAAGAACACCCCGGGGCTAAATCTCCAGGACGTGTCGGGGTCACCAGCATGCACCTGTCAGCAGGGGGAGATTGGAGCAGCTATATTACCGCTACAGAGGCCGTAGGGGGGGCTACGCTAATGGGCTCAGGCAAGAAGGGCCACAGGACCAGTCGTATCACACCACTTCATCCTGCTTACTTAACCTTTGTCTTGCTACCGAATTGCACTTTTAAAATTATCCGCACAATACATTGTCCCTATGATGCTCAAGCTGGCAATTTTTATATCTTGTGAGTAATTTTTTGCAAAATACTCCTTGGAAAATTTTTATTATGTTAATCCAGTCATCCAGAGCAATTTAGTATTTCGTAGGTGCTCGATCGGTATATGCAATGCTTTGAAATGCCCTTAATGAGTTTCCTGGAACTGCGTTTAGTGAACGATTATCATATTTCAGGCTCACAGTTTCATGAGTTATGAATATGAGGGTTTTTCTGATGCACACATGTCGGTGTTTATGTTTGATGGTGAGGGAGCGTCAGCAGTCTGCCCTTGGGTGAAACCAGCATGAAAGTCTGACAGAAAACCCTCCAAACAAACTCATTAAAAGACATAAACAGTTCCCCTGCAATGTTTTATGCTAGCATTCTCGCTACTTCACATGAAAACAAAATATTTTTAAGTGTCTGTTTTTGCATTTCACAGCGCTTCCTCTAATTACTTGATAACTGGATATGAAGTTTAAGCTCGCGTTTAAAATGCTTCAGTCTCACAGGAGTCAGATGCTTTTAAACAGCTGAACGGTTTTGAAACTGCTCTTCATTCTCATAGATGTTTCTGGATCAATGGTAATGGAGGCACTGTTATACATTTCATGTGCTTTATGCTTCGGTGACGTGGCCGGTATTATAGATACCTGTGTTCACACCCTAGCTGAGCAGAGTCGCCACTTCTGCGTCCCTCTGTATGTACATGCCTCTGCAGTGACAGCATAGTACCGTCAGTGGAAAAACACTGAAGAAAGACATATTCCCAGAAGCTCAGCAGCCAGCCTCGACTTTGAGGCCCAAGTCTTGTTGATGTGTTAAACTTTCAGCCTTTCTTCACTCGAATTTCATTTCCAGTGAAAATCCAGCCCCCGGCTCCTTCTGAGCACCACGCAGATCTGCGTTGGGCGAGGAGGAAGATGTGCAGCTCTGTTCAAAGCCTGGCAGGGAGTTTATACACCACCCAGCGTACCTATCCCCAACCCAACTGTCTGCCGCCGTCAGTCCCGACAACATGATCTGGAAGAAAAACAGATTCAAATAAAAGTAACCAATTTTGGAGACCCTGTATCCATGATGGAAACCTGACAAGCATTTCATGAGAGGTTGTTAGTATACCAACACCACCTGTGGGGTCAGGCTAATACTGGCTTTTTACACTAAGATAAGCAAGTATCATCCATGCCTTGGCCTTGACTACTTCTCTGAAAGTGAAGCAGCATGTCGTGCAAGTGGGGAGGGTCAGTGGTGGGATTTGTTAGTAGAGGTTTTTCCCAAACAAGGTGGGATTCGAGACGTTTCTTGGAGGTCATTCCAACAACGATGTAGATTCTGAAATCCTATTGATGCTGCGGCGAAAGGTGGTGGCGTCACAGCTGGCCATATTATGCTGGAATGTTCCGTTTTATATGAACAGTGCTGTTCACAGAAACGCCACTCTCTCCGCAGCACTGCAGTGAGTTTCTGTGTCAGCTCCCTGACATCTTCAGGGTGAGCGTTAAACGCTTCTGATCACCTTGTCCTCAGGATGCTGCTGATACAGTTCTGTGCTCTGTTTATCCCCAGGCACTGTTGTGCGGCGATGTCTAACAAGCTCGGTCTATCACCACCAATACAGGACCCACACATCAGCATCTGGGAGATGGACCTGCATGGGGATATGCGGGCCAGTGACCCACACATATGGCATCCGGGCCAGATTGGACCTCCAAGCGAGAGACCTGCACATCAGCATGACTGAGTCTCACGCCTCAGCCACCTCCTCGGAACCCTGACCCTGACATCAACCAAGATGGCTGCCAGCCTTGAGTCATCCACAGCATGGGCAGACTGTTAAATGTGTGTCACCACAGCGGTGCATTGTGTTTCATGGCTGTTTTACTCATTTCTCATCTTAGACAGTGCCAAGTAATCATTTTTGACATACTGGCCAATTGTTCGTTCAGTCATCCATGTTGAATAGTGATTTATCCACTGTTATGGACAGTGAAGGTGTGCATTAAATGTGAAGATAAATATTTGACTCACTTATTTATGAATATTTACACAGATTGCAAGTTTATCGGAGGATGTCATGAAGTGTACATGCCTATACAAGTAATACTCTAAATGGTTTTGGGCTTGCATGAGAGGTATTAATACTAATATAAAAGGAGTGGTTTCCACACAGGAAGGTACCTCTCTTAGGGATGGGTTCATGACCTCCATGATAATAAATGGCTTCTGAGCCGCTTCTGTTTTCACAAAGCTGTCCCGGTGGGGTCTGAAATGGCCTACTGGACTCCATAGAGGGTGCCTCACTTCAGTTTAGCTAGTGATCATGTCAGTGTCCTGCTGCATAGCACAGTTACCCTGAGAAGCTTCCCGATTGGCTGCAGCCAGGAAACTGAAAGGCATGTCGCTGATGTTCAGTTAATCTGAGCATGTTTGTGTCCTTCACTGGTTTAACATAAAACTTTAATTTTGCAAAATGGTATGTGTGGCCAGAGAATCTTGGCTATTTTTCAAAGCTTTACGTGCGTGGGAAGCATAGTGATGGGCTCCAGGTCCATCCATAATTCCAAGTCCTCAGCTGTCAACTTTGTTTGTACGTTTAATGTTACTCATTAACAGAAAAACCGTGTTCATCATGTTCCCTAACATGTACTGATGTTATAGACGTTTGTGTTGGTGGAGACCAGAGAGAAGTCTAGAGTAGAAATACTCTGATGAACCTCAGTGGTTAATCAGTGTGAGGAAATTTTCGTTGCTCCATCTTGCCCTCCATGCAGGTGACAGCAAGCTTTGGGGGTCGGCGGGGGGGGTGTCACAGCAACAGGACAATCCCCAGGGAGCGAGGGGTCATGCTCGAGGGCCTACAGGCATGTAACTATCCTGCTAAGCTCCAGCTCAGACCAGCAACCTTCTGATCACGGCCACAGAGGTTTAACCTACTGAGCCACACGCTCTACATGACAGGATACTGACACATTCTATCATAGAGACAGCGGTCTGGTCACAGGAAGCATGACATCAGCATCCCGGTGCAAACAGCTTGATAAATTGACTGTACAATTACATTATTTATAAGGGAAGCAGAGAAATGGAAATCCAGTGGGAGAACAGGACGTTCAAAGCATCTTTCCATATGGCTTGAGACAACAATAGCAGACATGAATGATGAAATAAAGGGTGAGATGATGTGTGTGCGTGTGTAAACATTCTTGCTGGGAATACAGATCCAGAAGCAGTGCCAGAGGGTCATTAACACCTCTGTGTGATGGAGTAAATAGTGGCAGGACTGTCAGCCACAACCCAGGGGACTGGATGTGCTTTAAGTGGCCGCCAGGTCACCTTTTGGTCTGGATATAGTCCCGGGGTGCGTTCATGATGACAGAGTGATGAGGGTGCTCGTGGATCAGAAGCAAACAGACATCACACTGAAAGCCACTCTTTCAGACATGTCTCACAGGAAGCCATGCTCAGAAGTTCCGCCCTCCTGCGTCTCTGTAGGATCTAAACACAGCCAGGCAGAGGACAGCAACTCCTGGGTGTGATTCAGGGCCTTTCAGAAACACAGACTGTCTGTCAGACGCCCCTAAAGTGTCCCTGGTGGCTGTACCTTTGCAGATGGGTGAACCTGGAGGTGAGACGTGCACAGATTGACCACTGAGATACGGCAGAGTTGGCCCCAGATAGATCTGAGGCGAAGAAGGCAAGTGGCCCAGAGCCCAAAGTGGCTTGGAACTTTCTAGATCAATTCTCACTGAAGCGCCTTCAGAGCGTCCATATAATGAGGGAGGTTTGCCCAGACATCGTTGCTTATTTATGGCTGCTCTCTGTCTGCTACTATGTGGGCGTCAGGTGCCGGGTCAGCAGATTCACACTCAGCATCCTCCATCGTCCAAAAAAACACGGAGGGTAACTGACAAACAAACAGGCGGCGTTTACATGTAACAATACGCCGAGGCTATGCAGGTCCATGCTCAGTGAGACAGGGAGCATATCGCTGTCTAACTGAGTAAGAAAGAACATCGTCAGGTTTTCGTGAAAAGTGCTTTCAGCACATTTTCCTTTGGACGTCATCGCTTCGGATATCAGGTAATAAACCAAACGAACCACATAGAATTTTTGGCTGATACTCCCCTTTAAGCAGAAATTGGCACGTTGTCAAAATAATGATAAACTTCTTTTACAGTGATGATTACCCAGCATAACTGAAGATACTCAGTTAATTCTATTATTATTTGCAGTATGGTACTGAGGAACTATAATGCTAATGCAATTGTAACAGGTCCGCAATGTGGGTGTCCGCCACAGGTGCAAACAAAGGGAGTCAGCGGGCAAAACCGGAAAAGTAGGTTTAATTACTGTTGATGGACACAACCAATGGCAGATTGGTTACAGAGTCCTTTCATGTTTTCAGGTATCCATGGTAACAGGAGAATACGAGTTCCCAAGGTGATGCGGGCTTTTGGTGAAGTTTAGACTCGAGAGACATCAAAAATAATAACGGAGATGTGAATGTAAAGATAATTTGTAATATACCTGCACTGTGTGTTGTAGGTATGTTCTGGTCAATGGGGGTTTTATCTGAGGGCTGTGAATGTGTCTGTCTCTGTTTTGTTGACCTGATTCTAAGTGTGTGAAACTCAGTTGGGTGTTTTAAAGACCATTTCTGCTCTGTGGGAATGTTCTGATGCTGACAGTCTGAGTTTGGGCTGCTGTTAGAAGTGCTGTTACGGTATAACTTGTGGTGGGGGGGGGTGGGGGGTTACTTGCGTTTGTTGGCCCGCCACGCACAGAGGGCCCCTGCTTCCCGGAGCGTGACAGAGCTGTATGGAGTCACACGCTAGAGGGGCTCAGCGATACGCACCCAGCATACAAGGTCCAGCCAGAATCCTGGCTGAGCCTCGGGTCGCCGCTTCCCGAAAGCATCCCACAAACGCGCCACACCGGATGCTAACGGGGCACAGCTGCGTGCTAAAAAGTTCCAGAAAAAAATACCAGGTGTGCTGAGAAAAGTCTTTAAAAATGGGAAGAAAGAGAGAACTCGGTGTGCCTAAAGGAGGCTGGAAATAAGATTTACTGACAGGTTACTAATGCAGTCATCAGCGTGAAGCTGCCTTCCTAGTAGCATTTTTACGGGCAAAATTTCCCACTGTACCCCTGGGCTTGGAAAAGTCTTTCATGCAAGCGATCAGGCAGACGTGCCCTGAACGGCAACGATGAGCCATACATAGCGAAGCCGACTCACATTATGCTGTCAGGGCTGGGGCAGCTTTTGCAGGGTTATTCTGCAAAATGACAACATGCAATTCATTTCAATGTATAAACATGTAATCATGGCACTAGACATAATATTAGCTGGTCCACAGTTTGGAATAGAAAAAGTCTTTTATCAATGAATTGACACAAAAAGCGGCAATAAAAAAATTGTTCTCTGCCTAGAGGCTGGAACAGTCTGCGTTTTGGATCAGTCTGGGGTCGGGAACACACTGGACCCTGGGCACACACACACACACACACACACACACACACACACACACACACACACATAGTGGTTTGCAATTATATCTTTGTGGGGACTCTCCATTCATTTCTATGGGAAAAACTCTAATCCCAACATGACAACCTTAACCCCTACCCAGCCCTAACCTTAACCATAAGTACCCAAACAAAATATGAGACTTTTGGTATTATTACCTTTTTGACTGCATCCATAGATGTCTGTGGGGACCTGAAACATGGTCCCCACAACATCAATATAACAGGTTTTTAATCACACTGTGGGGGTGCCATTAGTGTTTGCTGGTGTGGTCTACACCCCCTCCTGGGACCTCCCCGGGTTCTGAGCAACTGTGTTGCAGAGAAGCACGACTCAGGGTGCTACATACAAGGCTGTCATGTGCTCCTGGATCACAGAGGTCCTTCAGACCAGAACTGACCCAGATAACTGCCTGTGGCTGTTAATGGCAGCGGGAGCTTCCACACCCCCGGAGACAGACCTGCAGTGAGACTGGAGATCCCGCCTCACAAACAAACCATGGATTGAGTTTTCTGTGGGGATCTCGCGGGGTTTTACGTTACACTGTTTATCGACAACAGCCTCTCATCTCTGCTATAGACAAGAGCTCTCTGGGGTTCCAGCCATGCCGGGATGCCTGACCTATGTGGCATCGCTTCAGCAAAGTCCTTCCCCAGGGGCCCAAACGGCAGCAGGGAGGCTCTGTCAACAAGCGCCGTCGAGGTGTGAGAGCATTGCGCTGCCCCCTGGTGGAGGAGCGGAGAATCTTTTTAGGATGGTCTTGTGAAAGTGATCCAGAATATGCACTTTTAATTGCATCTTTAGTTAGTTAACGGGCCAGTCTATTAGGTACCCCTGCTAGTTACGGCAAACAGTGAATACCCACACTGCACAGACTGGGCAAGGACTGCTTACTATCCGCTTATGTGTTACAAAGACTCAGATGTTTGATCTGAATATTTTGAAACACAGTGTGAGTGTTGGTGCCAGACGTGCCAGTTCCAGCATCTCAGAAACAGGCACGGAACTAGCTTTTTCTCACACTGCCGTGTCTAGACATTGCAGGAGACGGTGAGATTAACAAAAAGCATGCAGCTGAAATCACCCTGTTAATGAGAGAGGTCAGAGAAGAATGGCCAGACTTGTTAAAGCTAACAGGAAGGCCACAAGTGCAAAAATAACAGCTTAGCGGAGCGGTGGTGTGCAGGAAGGCTACACAGGAAGCGGAATGAAGGTCCTACCCGGTACCACACCAGAGAAGCAAATAAAGGGGTCACTGTGTGTCTATGTACTACATTAACGGGATCTATCCTGCATTCCACTATATACATAAAAAATGTAATATTTACTCTTTAATCAAAAGTAATATGTCGCTCATGCTAGTGGGTTTATGGTTGTATCATTCAAGGTTGTTGCTCATGCACCGTTATGCTGTTAATGGATGAAATGTCATAGCACACGCTCACAGAGCTCAGATGCATGCGTTTTTTGAGAAATCAGTCAGCCACCATTCTGGGCTCTGTGCACGTCCGCCGAATGAAGGCTCCGCATCGGCCCGCGAGGAGCCGTGATGATCCCATGGATTTTATTCAATTAAACAAGTTTGTTATCTTTCATTTCTCAGTTGTCAGATTAAAGCTGAATTATGTGCTGCAGCTTCACAGCCAGCAGGAAAGAACGATGCAGACACATGTGGCATGAATTAAATCCTAGTGAATAAGTACATTTTCTTCCATTTACTTCCAAATCTGAAAGTAATAAACATTTTAATAAACCTTAAGGCTGCGATATTCCCACACTGCGAAGCAGATTCACAGCAGTGATGGAGTATTCATGCTCCGTATTGACTGTGTGGAAAAGTTACCGTTTCCAAGGCAACCTCCACTCGAGAAGCCTTTGCTGGTTTTCACGATTAATTACTTGTTTTTTTTTTAATTTTCATATGGCCTCTGATTTCATTTTACTCACCTTAAGAGCCAAAAGACTTGGGCTGCAGTCTCCTGAAAAAGGTTTCTCTGGCTACCACTAACAGCTCCTCAATAGCTGTGTAATGATTGCCGGATTCTGAATCTCATTCATAGACAAGCTGATTTTTAAACCTGCTACACCATGATGGACAATCAATTATACATTAACAGGCTGTGATACTTTAGAATACACGTCAGCCAGGTGACGCTTGAACACATCACAGTCCATGCTGGGTCTCGAACCTGCACCCCTCAGCTCCCTGTCCCTCACCTTTAACTGCAATGTCCACTTTTCATGGCGGTGCCCCACTGTGGTTTGCTGTCCCTCTCCACCTGTCCCCTTCTGCATGTCACACACACATTCTCCCCTCGTCCTTCAGCTGGACACTCTCTATGATACATTCATACTGATGGACCACAGCAATACCAGCAAACAAAAGCCTCTTTCAATTAGCTATAGATTTCATCTCTCTCTTCATCCTATATAGATAAACATATGTCCATAGAGGGGCAGTTTTTGCGTTATTTAAGGCTGCAGATTTTGTCCTTGCAGCGGTATTTTCAGGTTTACAACAAATCAAAGATCCGTTTAAACTCCAATATTAAATTGCTGTTATTTGGTTTAATTTTGGTCCTCGTACATCATATATGTATTCATTACAGTCACACATGCATAATTTCAGCCCTAGATAATGATACCCTGGCTTTTTCCAATATTTCATTTCCAGGAAGTGGGAAAAATAGACTGGCAAAAATACAACACAATAATATGAACCATTTTGTTTTAACGTGCTTGGAGACTCACCCTATTATAGAAATAATCCTAGGAACTTTCTCACTTCTGTGCGGGTGACATTGTTAAAGTTGCGAATTTGCTTGTTTATTTATTATCACTACTAAGCTAAGCGATACTGTAGAGTCTTCATTCCGAACTTACTTGGTTTATTATTTTCTCCCTCTGCTGTGGTTTGTGTCCCAAAAGACTCAGAAGTGGCTGTTAAGCAGATGCTAGAGGCCTAAGATCATATAGCTAAGTTATCGCTTTATTTCACAATTAGCTGCAAATTCACATTTAACGGCTATTCCAAAGGTCCAGTTACAGCCCTAACACAACCATATGCTTTTGCGATGGTGCAGTACAGATGTTGTCATTAATTGCACCATAAAAAGGAAAGTCATAAAAAAATGGAAAGATAATTACCGTTCCTTTAATAAAATGTCCAGTTTAGCATCAGTCTGTTGGGTATCGGCATAAGAATTGATATGCGTTTATAGTTGTGAAACATTCACTCGTTTGTGGATTATTATAAAGATGCCGGCCTTGGTGTGCAGGCTGGCGGGACACAGAGGCTCCTCGCGGGCTCTTGCATGTGCAGGAAGCTCTCAGGACATGCCCAGCGTCAGAACCACCAAGGCGAGACCCCACTTTTTTTGGGGGAGGGAGCAAGCTCTCATTACCTCTTATAATCCTCTGCTGACATTAGCCCTGCATATATTGATTTTTTGACACAATACAGGAGTCATGACGGTAAGTCATTCACAGAGGAAGACGGCCGGGCGTATAAAGACTTTGATCACCAGCAAATTAAGGAGCGGGTCCTGAATTTAAATCACTTACATGCTTGTTAATCTAATCCAGCTTGACGCGTACTTTCCATGCGTTGGATGGCATGAACAGCACACGATTACCCTGGTTTGAGTGTGATTCTTCATGACCACACCACTGGTTGATACATTCATCTGGGGTTCGGGTGCTGTGGCTCACACTAACGGCTTCGTAAGGCTCCCCAACCTCAGCCTTTATGCTTAGCAGAAACGGCCCTCTGAGATGGCCTCTGTCAACTGTCAGCGGTCAGATCCTTCTCTCCATCCTCTGACATACAACGCTTGGAGACCTCACCCTACCAGGTCCTCTCAGATCACAAAGAATGCAGCAGGGACACTCTCTCTTTATCTGGGATCCACCAATACTGTGCATTGGTGGCTCTACTGGTCAGTAATGTCACGTGTCGGTCTCTACCAGGCATTCTGGTCCACTCGCACTTCTCATCTGCATGCCGCCCATTCCGTAGCAGCTGTCACCATTGCCATGACCGTGGAGCAAGTGGGAGTGAGTGGCAGCTGCCCATCTAAGTATAGCAGAAGAGAGGTAGGCTGCGTGGAGAGACAGACCACATGGTAAGACTGGCCGTGCGGAGAGATCGATCGTGCAGAGAGACAGGCTATGTGGTGAGATTGGCCACAGAGAAACTGGCTGTGTAGAAAAACAGGCCACATGGCAAGTCTGGCTGCACGGAGAGACAGAGACAGGCCATGCAGAGAGACTGGCTGCATGGAGAGACAGAGACAGGCCATGCAGAGAGACTGGCTGCACGGAGAGAGAGAGACAGGCCATGCAGAGAGACTGGCTGCACAGAGAGACAGAGACAGGCCATGCAGAGAGATTGGCTACATGGAGAGACAGAGACAGGCCATGCAGAGAGACTATCTGCATGGAGAGACAGAGACAGGCCATGCATAGAGACTGGCTGCATGGAGAGACAGAGACAGGCCATGCATAGAGACTGGCTGCATGGAGAGACAGAGACCGGCCATGCAGAGAGACTGGCTGCACGGAGAGACAGAGACAGGCCATGCAGAGAGACTGGCTGCATGGAGAGACAGAGACAGGCCATGCAGAG
>JABFEA020000001.1:16749230-16778437 GCA_019775915.2 Cyphomyrus plagiostoma | reverse complement strand
AGAGACAGAGACAGGCCATGCAGAGAGACTGGCTGCACGGAGAGACAGAGACAGGCCATGCAGAGAGACTGGCTGCACGGAGAGACAGAGACAGGCCATGCATAGAGACTGACTGCATGGAGAGACAGAGACAGGCCATGCAGAGAGACTGACTGCATGGAGAGACAGAGACAGGCCATGCATAGAGACTGGCTGCACGGAGAGACAGAGACAGGCCATGCAGAGAGACTGGCTGCACGGAGAGACAGAGACAGGCCATGCAACACTGTGTATTGTGTCGTTCAAATGATTTTATCCTGCAGGGAATATTATAGAGTGAATTTATTGATCTGAGTATATGATCTTTGTACAGCAGTCCTATATGGAAAGGAATTACAGTAACTCAGACACATTCATGTGTGTCTCAGTCATCCACGATGATCTAGTAGGATTCAGCTGCTCAGCTCGGCCATCACTGCAGTAGCAAACTTCTCTGGGGCTAAATTAGCGCCAGGACAGAGGGATAGTGGAAGAGTGCGGCCCTTTGCAGGCTGTTTATGGCAGATCTGTGAGAGTGACTTCTAGCGGCAGGAGAAGCATAAATGTCCCATAAAACCTCCCAATGACTGCTGCTGTCACACAAGCCATTGAGTTTTATGCGTGCGACAAAGTGGCCGAAATAAACAAGCAATCCGTTGCGTTCCACAGACGTCCCCGCGACGCACAGAAGGTTGTCACCTTGCCGCGATTCTGACATGGGGACGTTGGACATGACAGGGTCCCCTTTAAAACTCCGCGGCTTCCTTTACGTGACACTCTCCACAAAACAAGCCCTGCCATGACCCAGCCATCTGTTACCGCTGCAGTGGTGATCCCTGACAAAGACAGAGAGAATATTGTTTAAAATGGTGAGGAATGGATTTCCCGTTTGTTCTCCCTGATGGATGAACTCGGGGCGCCACTCATCACTCTCCTCCCAGTGAGCCCCCCTGGTGTTAGAGGCACTTTTATGGGGCTGCTGTGATTCTCCTCCTCTTCCTCCTCACATCAGGTGGACTGTCACCGCAGCAGGATCCCAGGACATCTGGGAAGGTGAGATCCCAGGATGTCGGGGGGGGGGGGAGGAGGAGGAGGTTATCCCAAGACACCTAAGGGGAGGTTAGGGTGATTCCAGGATGTCTTTATTAAAACTAATGTAATCCAAGGGCTTCTGGAACTTTCTGCTACATTTTCTCTAAATTGCCCATGATGGGTGTGTTGAGTGCACCTGCGGGGGACCGGCATCCTGTCCAGGGGCTCCCTGTGCTTCCTGTGGGGGGGGGGTGGGGGGGGGGTGTTCCTGTTAACATGCGGGGGACATCCCCCCTGTAATCAGTGCAATTGAAAGCTCCTCATTAATGTCCCCGGAAGGCCAGGATGAGCCACGGATGCGTACAGGACCTCCAGGGGGCGATAAGTGCGTGAAACACCAAAGGTCCCAAACCGCCTTTTTGCCTGTGATGTTTCAAGGTTCAATTGGGGGACAATGGATGTGAAATGTAAATGGAAGAGATACATCAGGCTCCCCTGTTACAGGCCTTTATGATGCTTAAGAGGCTCAGAAACTTTATCTGTAATGTCGTAAAAATGCAGACGTCGAACAAACTGTACACTCTTATAATTGATAATTTAACATCCTAATTCTGGAAAAAAATAACAAGCTATTAATCTTCATTTGCATTTAAATGTAGCGAGAATGATGTGTTTGTGTATTTTTAGGGTTTGTTTCTGTGTTTCTGCAGCCATCGCAGCATGCAGTCAGTAATATTTGTTGCACCAGAAAAATCTTTATAGCTCTGCTTTTTTTATAACAAATTCGGAGTATTGTTAACGGAAGCATAACAAATTTAAGCAGGGAGGGAGGCATCCCAGGAAATCAAACCCCTGTCTGCCCCCTAAATTAGCCCTTTGACAGAGCTGCATGCTCACTGTCCTCGTTTTCAGTGTGTGAGTTCAGGCTCATTCAGATTGTACTTTAATAATTGCTTTTCGCAGCAAATGAATAGCCGCAGACTGAAAGGGCGGAATTCCATATGTTATGTTCAGCTGCCGATGAAATGTGAAGCACAAACACTTTTCCGGAAAAGGCTGACGAGCCCCAGCGCGCTCCGGGCTTTTCCCGGGAAAAGCAGAGGCAGGCAATAATATCGCTATAATTAAGACCTATAAACCATGTCACAGCACCATTAGAGGAAATAGCCAGCGACTAATCAGCTATGACATTAATGGCAGAAATGAAGCATACCTTTATAAATCTGGGGTCTTGTAACACGGGAGCCTGTGTGAGTCTTGGGCCCATATCTCCTCGCAGGACTTGCTGACAGCGGCACTGTTCTGCTATTCTGGCTAAATAAAGCCCAAATAAGGGCCATATGGGGATGTTTCATCATTAAAACTGCGGGTGATGGTGCTGCTTTTTGGGGAAAATACGAGGGAACACAGAAAGCCGCTTTATCTGATATATTTATGATATTGTTATGTTTGGAATTATGCTTATTGAATAAACTGAATTACATGTCTACCACTTAAATGCCTAAAATGATTGCAAATTACATTTTAGATGGACATTTTAACTATTAGCTTAGAGATAAGGTTACGCTACCAAGACCCCTCTTGAATAAACAGTTGGAAGATGGATTGATGCATGGATAAAATTATGAATATAAGGTTTACAGTTTGTGGGAAATTCAAAATGTGTTTTATTTCATGTTTGGGTTTAAAGATATTACTTTTTGAAAGCATTTTGAACTACAAAAACATGACTTTGTAAAGTATTTGTCCTTAATAGCTAGTACAGCATATAATTTAAATTGTGAATTTTAATCCCTTGCATATTTTGTTTTTTGCTAATGTATGTATGCATCTGAGGATTTTCTTTCTTTGGAATCATAGGTATCAATACTGAAAAATCACATTCATTGAATAGACTGATTAAGCCCAGTGCTGATTTAAATTATAATAGCAAACAAGCAAACTTTGCAGAATTAATAAATCATAGCTGACTGAAAAAATATGTACAAAAAGTTTTGTATATTTTTATTTACCTTTTTTAGTGGGTGCTTTTATGACTTGTGAGTGAGTTGGGAGTGAGTTAAAGCAAAGGACTGTTATTATATAATTAGAATATAAAGTTCATACACTGCAAAGCCTACAGAAGTTAAATTTGAAATGGTAAAATGGTAAATAATGTGATAGCTGGACTGAACATGCTTGCATTGTTGACGGAATGCTTAGCATTCTTTCCTGTCTCCCGAGGTCAGTGTGGGTGAGTAGGAGGCTGGATGGGATTATTAATCGAGCTGAAGACCAAACATTATTCCACCACTAGGCATTTCTTGATTGAGTATTGACAGTTTCCAATTACTCCAGCCACTGCTGATTGAGCTCTCCTACTGAATGCCCAATGAAGGGCTCACTGAGCTGATTCTAACCAAACGTCTCACCGCAAGCAAGACGTCTGCAAGGTCAAACCGCACCCATGCTGCTGATTGTGAGGGTCTGATTTAATCTAGCCGTAATTCACGCTTGAATAGGGAGAGCGTGCCTCTTGGTAGCTTCGACAGAGTAAGGGCGATACCCCAATGCCCTGGTAAATTTTCCACTGTGGCCCTTTCAAATCTGGCCTTCTAACCATCCCCAATATCTAATTTGTGAATTCTCTCCTTAGCTACTGTGTGGTGATTGTACTGGTGCAGAATGGCTGCCGTTGCATCATCCAGGCGGGTGGACCCAGTGACGGTGGTTGAAATGGCTCCCCATCAGTTCATTCATTCATTCACTGAAGAGTCTAGTCCTCCAAACATGAGGAAGTGGCCACATCTGAACTGTTCTTACATGCAGAAGGGGATCCGTGCATGAACACACATCTGCTTATGTGATCTTTCTCTAAAGGTGACATTTTGGCTTGGAAAAACTGCTATGGGTATTATAAGCAAATTGTTTACTATTAGGGGTTTGCCAACACAGTTTGTTGGGAAGAACGATAGACCCTGAAATGAGGAGCTTTGAGGGATTTTTAGGCCACCTAAAGGCCTTATGGTTTGGGACACCCACTTGTAATTGAATTGTTGGTTCGAATCCCTGACTAGCAAGGTACCACTGAGATACCCTAGGTAAGGTAACGTCCCCAAGCACTGCTCGCCGGGCGCTGAATTAGCTGCCCCCTGCTATGTCTCAACATCACATATGGGTTAAATGCAGAGGACACATTTCGTTGTTCTGCACTCTGTGCTATGGTGTGTCAACAATGACTACTAATCAGTTTCCCGTTCAGAACTTCTCACACACAGGTGACAGTGTGAGCATTGCAATTCACCAGGAGGTCCAGATCTGCTACTCACACATCTCACACTTTCTTGCTTGTTCTTATAGCTCATTCTAATAACCTTTCTGTAATGGACCCACTCATGGGATGGGATGATGCTGATTTTGATGATGATGATGATCATGATGCTGATTTTGATGATGATGATGATGATGATGATTATGTTGAAGATGATGATGATGATGATTTTGATGATGATGATGATGTACAGTGCTACAGATGTGTACAGATGCTGTTAACTTGCATACATTCTCACTCATCTTTGCTGCTGACAGTTCAAATTCAACATTTTCTTTTGTTTTTAGCTTTCTGAGTTATTTGTAGAAAAATCAAACAAATGATACCAGGATGTTAGCATGTTTAGAGGTATGATAACACTGTATAGTCCCTCAAACCACAAACGTGGTACTGACCCGTGCCGTTGTGCTGACTCACATTGTAATTATTCACGTTAATTATTTGGAGGGTTTGTCTAATCCCGGCAGAGGCTGTGAGGGTTGGTCCATCTTCTATTACTTAATGATCGAACACTCATTTCCCGAAATGAAGGACCAAGTCTGCTGCTGTTATGTCAGACAAACTCCCTCCCTGCCAAACACCCAACTGAGTGCACATTAAGGTCACTTTGTATAACTAGATGAATTCATATTTGCCAGTGCTATGGTATTGAATATGTCTGTAATGACGACTTTTCCATGCACTTGTTAATTTTTGTGCTTTTGAATGTATGAAATGGGTTATTTCACATGGAAGTACATCAGAGTGTCTATAGAGTGTGGAAAATAACTGAGGCCTGGAAAATTTAGCCAGCTGCCATGTTTATGTTGAACTGTGTGCATTATAAATGTTTAATTTCTCATCTCCATTTCTGTGCAGTGTACATTATGGGCACAGGGTATGCAGCTGAAAGAACTGAAAAAGTTACCAAAAGACAAGGAGGGCCGTCAGTTTTAGCAAATCACTGAAATGTTCTTGTGGCGGTTCCATCTGCATTATGGGTGAAATTAAGTCAAATCTGTCACAGCACAATGGCACTCAATAGATACTGATAGTGTAGTTAAAAATAAAGAATAAGCGAGCTATGTTAATAAATATCAGAGCACAGTTTGTGGGATTTTAGTGAGATCCGCAAGCCAGCTGGTACTCCATGTGGAGGATTTCGTATCACATACCTGCTAAGAGGTATCAGATGTAATTATTTTCCGAAGCTCTGTATGGCGGGCAGGGGGACGAGCTGTTTTCTGGCTATGAAATTGTTTTTCCATTCTCACAGTTTTATCTGTGGCACGTGCACAGTGTTGTTAAAATAAAGGCTTTTTGTCTTACGGGAAATGCACGACTCCTGTGCCCACACACACACACACACACACACACACAAAATGTCCCTTTAAAGGATCATTTCCCAGCTTTTCAGATGAATAAAGTTGCATTTGCGTTCTTCCTTTTTAAATAAAAACCTCTCTTAAAATGAGACTAAAATAGCTTCGGTGAGATTGCTCGAAATCACCTTGACTGAGTTTTTAATCAGCCTCCAGCCCAGCTATCTGTCATTCATCTGCAGACTCTCACATTACGACATCACTTCTGACAGCTCACCCATGATCTGCCCACCAATGAATGCACGGCTTTCTGATGAAACTGGTAGGACGCATCTCACCTGTCTATATCTTCCGCTGTAACACTATCTTCCTGCCCCCACTGTACGATGTACGTGCCACTTTGGTACCTGCATAGTTCCTAGGCACTCATTCCCAGTGGAAAACTAAACAAAAACCAGAAGTAAAAAAACAACAAATTAATTAAGTTCAATTCATATTTTGATAATTCATACACATTTTGATAATATTGCATTTTTTCAAAGTCCTTTACAGCATCCCAGCCCAAAGTCCCCAGTGAGCAAGCCAGAGGCGACAGTGGAAAACTATAGCAGGAAGAGACCTTGGGAGGAACCAGATTCAAAGTTGGAGCCCAAAGGGCGGCCGGCAGGGAGAGTCCCAGTTTATAAAGTGAAACTGAGCATTGTCCAGTTTTAAAAACATCAGCCTGGCCACGGCTGCTCCTGAGTCCTCTGCTTATCTCATGACAGCCTTTTGCTGTTTGGATGCTAAGTTTCCTGTTTGATGCTGATATTTGCTCCAGCTTGTATAGCATTAATTGATCTACTGTACACAATTTTTTTTCTAAGCTGTAATTTGCTCCTCTGGAGATGTAGAGCAGATAACTTTGTTGGGCATTGAGGCAGGATCACATCTGAGGATAACAATGTAGCCTCTATTACAAATGAGTACAGATCGATTTCCCTGCCCAGCACCCCGCCCGCATCTCAATCAGCTTAAGATAACATTTTCATAAGTATTTAACTTCTTTTCAAAAACTCATTAAACTCTAAGCCCCCTGATGAGCACCCAGCAACCCTGGAGATGTGGACAGAATACCAGCCACATCCCTCATATAGACGAAGTCAGCCAGACTTCAATGTACACATGAGAACATACCGCGTTTCATGAAGGTGGTGAGGAGGCCCCATAAATGTGTTTTTTCTTGACTCAAATCAAAGTCATCATCAGAGATACTTTCTTTTATACAGCAGGATTTTTTGGAGTGGTTTAACCTAGTCACCGAGGTGACAGACAAATGGACCTTTCTAGAACAGGAACCCCACCCTGCTAGATCTGCCAGGCTCATGTGTATGATGCTTAACGCGCTAACCTTTAACACATTAACCTTTAACATGCTAACCTTTAACACGCTAACCTTTAACATGCTAACCTTTAACACATTAACCTTTAACATGCTAACCTTTAACACGCTAACCTTTAACATGCTAACCTTTAACACGCTAACCTTTAACACGCTAATCTTTAACACGCTAACCGAAACAGGTGTACGTTGATGTCAGCACAGCTCTAGTCATTAGGTGCAGAATCGTTTAAGAAGCTAACAGTTTATTTCCACTAGTCGCTTGTACAGTGGAAAGTGCATCATTTCTCCTAGTTATGCATCAACCTCAAAGGCTGGCAAGTTGTACAAACAACATTTTCATGACACTGATGGCCGTATGTCGCTTGAGGACATGTTTTCTGCCTGCTGCGTGAGGGAGGTACATGCAGAAGATCACGTCACTGAAAGTGATCTTGCCAGTCTACAGAGGCCGGCGCAAAATGCTCATTATTATCTACATCAGTGATAAAACTCAGTTCAGGCGGCTTAGAGGGAGAATGGGCATCAGTTTGATCACTGGTTTTGGGTGGTTGACGTCCAGACTAATGAGGGTCCTTCTCATCAGCAAGCAAACCTGAGCCAGAGTGGAGCAGAGTGACCCCCCCCCCCACCCCGCCCCACAGTGGGGGGGGGGGGGGGAAGCTGACCATCTGCATTTAAAACATATTCTCTGTAAGCGGGCTGTCATACAGCGAACAAGCTCTTCTGTCTTGCCTTTCAAAAGCTCTACCCACTTGTCAGGATACACGTTCTGCTCAGCTTAATGTAAAATGGTGATGGACGTACCAATGGCTCACATTCCAGAAATTTCCACCTTCCCGCGATTGTAAGGGCAAGGCTGTTGGAGGGAATTTTTTTATTGCTTATTTGAATAAATAAACAGCATAAATGTCAGCTTTTACAAGTATGTGTACGCTGCTATGGGCCTCTTCATTCCCCCTCTGTGTCAGTTAGCAGTGAGACGCCGCTCCCCGTCCCAGTGCCCTGGGGGTCGGCCCTGTCACCTGGGCATATGTGGGCGGAGCTAGTACGACACTGAAGCCCCTCCTCCTGGCTTTTTTCCCTGAACAACCCACTGCTGTGAGCCATAGCGCTGAAGCCACAGAGGAGACCAAAACCTCCTTCCTAATCCCACATTTACAGTGCGGCATGTCCAGATACTATGACATATTAATTTCATGATGTGGCGCCCCCTAATGGAAAATGCAGTAAACTTTTCCTTAATCCAAGCGCAGCCCTTCATCACCTCAGTAGATGGTGACAAGGTCCTCATGGCTTCCATAGGCAGACCTTTTCCTGCCATCTCCACGCCCGCTCTGTTGTTTCATATTTCAGCCTTATGACCAACTGCTATACTTGACAGAAAAATAATTACAGCACAATCACTGCACCCAGCCTCTTAAGGGGGATTTCGGGATCCCAATTAACCTGCCGGAGGCCTGGGTCGTGCTTCTGGCCAGTCTGTTCAGTCCAAAGGGATTTTATAACTTGGTTACGGCTAATGATTTTTGCCAGTGACATAATAGTCTATAAAATATAAGTCTGAGGTAAGGTATATCGGACCGTTTTAAAAAAAGCATTTTTGTAATTACAAACTGTGTCAGTCATTTGAAGGCTGTGATTCTCATGACAATCCCCTGAAAATCATATTTATATTGTGTTTTTGAAATGAACGTTTTTACCGGGAGGAGTTGATAGACGTGATTCATGACCCTGAGTGTTAGCAGAGGCCTCTCATGCTCTCCATGAGGGGATTGGCCTGGGAGAGGCTATTTCATACATTTTTGAGACTTGGGGAGGATGCGTCGCTTTGGCAAGACACGGTGAGTGTTTTTCTATAAAACGCCAAGTACTCAGGGTGCAGAAAGCCTCACACCACCTGGGCGGGCTTGGTTTGGGGGGGGGGGGTCAGGGGCCACAGGCAGGCAGGGGCCCAACCTGTGCATTTATGATATGATGCATTTGGAAAATGGCCTTGCTGATCTTCGCATTCATCACTAGAGAACCAGTCCGGCCCAGAAAAATCGCGTGTGTTCGAGGTACAGTGCTGAGTTAGGGGCAGCTTTCACCTCACTCCTGGAGACCCCCCATCGGAACATGCAGGTAACGCTGGTGCACAGCAGAGCAGAACATGATTATGCTCAGAAGTTTCATGGAAGAGCCATATTTCATACCAAGAAACGCCGACAGCTAGATGGGAAGAGAGCCGGGTGATTTCCTGGCTGCGAGTGCGGAAGGCGATCGCTTTGAAAGGCAATTAAAGCACAGGGCCTAAATTAGTGCTATTTATACCATGAGGGGTCCCCAGAAGAATTATGGAGCAAACAAGGTGCAGGGCACCGGGAAAGGCAGCTTCTCCCTGACGCAGCTTGCGGAGGAACGTCCGCATTTCAGCTGAGGAAGCTGCAGTAGATCCACCAGGGATGCCTTAGCGAAACGGACCTCTGGTGGGTCCTCGGGGAACATGACCGCGGGCGGCTCCATTAATCACAAAACGCTAAGCAAAGGCAGAGTGTAGCGTAACCTTCACAGAGCCCCAGTGGGGGCGATTGGGGCAGACACCTGTCAGCAATCCCCCCAGCGTGGGATGGAGCATTACCACCGCATGGAGGCCGTGTACAGGCTGCTGTGTGACACCATTAGAGGGTGTCATATAGCCAGCCAGCCACAGGGGGCATTGCGCTAGATTACCCCTCGGATTTCATCAGGATGCTGACCATATGGCTGCCCGGTTCCCCCCCGAGTAAAGAGGCGTCAATCCCATAATGCACCTGGCCAAACTCTGGTTCTGTCCTGCAAGTGGTATTTCATTAACAGCATATGTCTCACAGACACTTAGCACTCAATGGTGTAACAACATTCCCACAGTCAGGAGGTGAATATTGATGATCGGTGTGGACATTCAGCAGGCCAGTCGTCTGTGAGGATGTAAGTCTCGAGGTCTTTCAATGACCTCGGTGACACTTTCATTGATGGTGGGATGATATGGGATATCAATTCATTCATTCATAATAGCAGCCTGCAATGGCATTCTTTCACAGGTACATGGTATTCCTTTGTTTACTGCTGATGGAGGTCGAAAATCCTCTGTGATCCATTTCCTTTGTACACTAAAGTACATCCTACTTATATAATCAACCACAGCAGCCAATCGCCAATGTGTGTGGCATCATGTGACTGTAGTCTTATCAAAATTAAGGGAAATTAATTTAGCAGAAATACAGCACTCACAGAAATTCTTGGGACGTTTGCTTTCTTCTGCAAAAATGTTGCAAATTTATTGGTTTTATAACAAAAGTCCACTGACATCCAATATTTAACATATCTTTGCACAGACATTATCTTTTTATTAAGTCTTGTAATTTTTTCGACTGGCTCAATTCATTTCTATTTTTGTCATTTTGCTATTAATTGCAATTGCAGTCATTGGATCCCGAAGGGACAGAAAACACAAATGTTTCATGGTTCATGTTATTGCAAAGGTATTACTACTAATAATTTTATCCCAGAACATCTCATTAGGAACTATAATTTGGGTTTCAATTTATTACTGCTTGAAATTAATGTTTTACTTAAAACTACTAGGTGTTTCTAGTGTGTGTGTGTATGTGTGTGTGTGCGTGAGTGTGAGCGTGTGTGTGTGCGCGTGTGTGCGTGTGTGTGTATGTACAGTACTGTGCAAAAGTCTTAGGCAAGCAAAGAAAATGATATTTGGATTATCCTTGTGTTGGTGTAAAGCTATGATATTATGCCTGTCAAAGTGTGTCAGCTTAGCCATTTCAGAACATCTGCTAAAATCACCCCAGTATCTGCAGCCACCGTTCCGTGCAGCCATGTAGTTTTTGACTTGGCCACTATCTCACCTCATACAGCCAGTCAATCTGTCGCTGACTTTTTATACCAACTTATTTAATTATTTAATTGAGCTGTTGGTGAAATTTACCAAAATCATGGAATGGCTGAGGTGCCCCTGACGAGAGGTTTGGGAACTGAAGCAGTGTTCATCTAGCTATCCAACAAGAAAGCAGTAACTTTTTAGAAAACAGAAGACATTATTACTAGTTTTTAATGTTACTCTTAATTTGCACCTGTTCTAATGTTAAACTGTGTTTTTGTTCTAAGCCAAAGTACACTTGCTACCCAGATAAACAGCTTTAAACATGTATTCGGTCTGCCTAAGACTATACAGTGCTATACACAGATACAGTACATGCCAAAAGTTTGGGTCCACCCTCTGATTTTATAAAAAAATTAAACACACTACTTCTTCAAACTTTTCTCATAAGAAAATGTTGTAATTACTTAAAACAAATGTAAATGACTGGTGTCACTGGTTTTGAAGTGTAATATAACAATTTACTGTACAGTGTAAGTGCAGTTTATTGAATGCAAGTGCCTACGTATGACTTTCATGACAAGCCCCTTGCCTTTATTGTTCACAGCGTCCTTTTGCAGCAATTTTTGTAAATAACTTGTGTCCAAACCCTCCCACCTTCTCAGGCATGAAACAGTTCTGTCTCATTCCTGGATGCTCACTTTGAACTTGTTGGTCGAACTTGTCCCACAGATGGACTTCGGTCCATCCAAGAGATCTGTGGTCCTGAACACTGCAGTGTTTGTTTTGTTTACCCTATAATAGTCTCTTTTTCTTGTTAACACCACAAAGTAAAAGTTCTCTGGCAGCAACTCGACCATGTAGTCCATCTGCTCTCAGTCTTCGCTTGACACCGGTTTCCCTCTGTTCACAGTAATCAGCCCTCAGACCATTACCGTCATCTTCCAATTTCTTTTGCACGTCACCACAAACTGTCGATTTTCAGTTCATTTGTTAGCTGTACCTTTCATTATAAGCAAAAAAATAACAGAAATTCAACCAAGGAGACCTCGATAGATAGTGTTTATTTGTCGAACAAATTTAAATGAGTATGTGAGCAGTGATTTGGCAAAGCCCGTCTCTTGGCCGTTGGTTCCATTTACTCTGAAGCTGACAGATCTGGCTGGGCGACCAGACAGGAGGTGAAGGAGCCAAACCCCAGACCAGGATGGGGAGCCGAAGGTGGTGGAGGGGAGGAGGTGGAAGAACTGAATAGCTGTAACGGCAAAGAATTGGGTTAGATTTACTCTTTATATAAAACCTGGACCGCTGTGATTGAACATGATGGCGTTCATTAGGTCTCCTTGTTTGAACTTTCGTATTCACTTTCATTTATCAAAAAATCTGACTTATCAATTGAGATACAGTAACAGTGGCAGACGATGTATTTAACCTCACAAGCTGATCAGGGATGGTGGCTGTCATCTAGTTTATTAGGACACAGTTACCAGAGGCCAAAAGCAAATCAAGCTCTAACATGAGTAAGTAGAATCCCAACAGGAAGTGACTGTCAATGCACTACGATCGACCTGATATGGCTTCTTCAAAAGGATTCGTGGCTAAATAATGTGTTAAGCAGAAAACTGGAACAAGTTACATTTGTTTTAAGTATCTCTATACTTTCCTGTAATAAAAGTTTGACAAAGCAGTGTATCGTTTGTTATTTAAGAAATCTAAGGGTGGGCCCAAACATCTGACCTGTTCTATGCACGTGTGTATGTGTGTGTGTGTGTGTGTGTGTGTGTGTGTCTGTTAAAACAAATTAACTGAGTAATGATTTTTGTTATACAACCAATAAATTTGCAATACTTTTACTGAATTATGCAAGTGCCCAAAGACTTTCCGTGACCACAGTTAGTCATCAGTCAGCAAAGATTTATCCAGTTTTTCAACAAGAACGATGCAAATGAAATGACAGAATGTCCATGTTTTCCTGACTCCTGATTCCCCAGCTGACGCAGATGTGAGACTCCCTTCATCAGCCTCTGATGGCACCACCCTCCAGTGTTTTACAGAGAAAACGACAACCGATACAGGGAGGTAGAACCTACAGATATGCCTGTTCACCGTAAAACCTGGAAACAATTAGATAAATATCAAAAATCTGTTTAGAGGACCTGAATAGGTTTGTCTCCTGTAACAAATCATCCATGCTTCTTTTTCAGGAAATAAATCCAGTTGAAATATTGCACCCAAAGTAATGGCCCCTGTCTTAACCTTGCCCTGCTAATGCTGAGATATTTCGAAGAAATGTGCCTCATCATGCAGGAAAAAGCCCTTCGCTGCATCCAAATAACAGGAGTTCCTGACATTTTTGGTCCAATGAAATCTTTATCCAGTGGTTTTGTCACATACTTTCATGTTATAAATGTACTAAAGGGTTTAATTGTAGGTCCGGTTTCAGCCTGTTTATAATGAGGTCCAATGGTGAGTATAATCACCTGATTCAAATCCCTTAGGATCTTTGGTCCTCCGCACGAGCGTGATGCCAGCTGTCAGACACACACCCCACAAACAGGGACGTGCTCCGATATCAGAGATGAAAACACGTTATCAGTGATGGTCTCTAGAAAGGAGATAGCTATGCACTAACATCGGCAGCCATTTTCAGCTCTAAAGGTCTCCTGGGAGTATGAAAGATATGATGCTACATTTGTCATTTGCACAAGCACAGTGGAATGCTTGTCTTCGCATGTCACATCTTACTCTCCTTTGAGACATAAATATAGTCAAGAGCGATGCTTGGGGTCTGAGCACAGGTTCAGGCCACTTATCCGGCACCCTGCTCAAGGGCCCAGTTGAAATGTGACAAGAACCAGCAACCTTCCAATCACAGGTGCAGAGGTTTAATCTGCTGAGCCAGTCACTAGCCCGAGAATATATGCTTCTCGTAAAGGTTCCGTTTCTCTCATATGTGGTTCTTCTGTATTTATATCAGATAAAGAGCGATTATGCTAAATTCACTATCCACCTTAACTCATTGTCGTCATCTATGCTTCTAACCCTCGGTTCACTCAAGATTTATAAGCAGGACACAGCATTTTCCACACCTTCTACTGGAACGTATGATCACGGTCAAAAAATTCACTAAATGAGTACACCTGATCGAGGTGCACAGGATTCAGCTCTGTCATTCAAGCCCTGGGGACCCAACGGACTCCATTGTGGGACAAACGATGCCTTCGACACATGGAAACTGTCTAGAGAGCCAGGAAAATGGAGCTGTCACCACAAATGGAAGATCACTGCTTCCCGAGTATGAAGGATCAGATTCAGTTGCACCATCAAAGAGTATGTAGGGACAGCAGACCGATCAAAGTTACGGAATGTCGTTTGCCCCAGAAACAATGGGGCACTTAGGGGCGGAAGATCTCCTTATCGAAACAATCGTTTCTCGAATGGACTCTTCCGCCGTTCACGTCGATACGGTTTGCCTTGTAATAATGATTACCTTGTTAGAATCTCCAACTGATGGTACATGTTTTTTTAATGGGTTTCTAAAATAGCAAACACTGAGTAGGCAAAACTCAATAGTAATACAGCCTGCCAATGTAATTACCGGGGCTCTGAGAGAGGTTCCTTACAGAGCACACATTGATCATCAAATAAATGTTATTTGTGTATTTTTCCAAAGGATCCAAGCTGACGGTGTTTTCAATCTGGCAGTAACGAGTTTGAAGACAATAGTACTGGACATTTCCTTCCTCTACACATCAACATGTACTGCAAGCTTTCAAAATCTAACCTCACTGCCCTTTTGTTTATCGAGTCATTAAGATATCTCCTGTTTTTTTTTTCTTTCTTCTAACTGAAGGAGTCACGGGTGGACATCAGAACGAGAGATGCCAGCCACCTTGGGGACTAGCGAGGTCTCAGTAGGTTGGCTCAGTGCCCACCTTTGTGCTTTGTGTTGAGGATGCAGTGTGGGCGCACCATGGCGTTAAGACCTAGAGTGTGCCAGACAGTGTATCACTCCGTCTTAAGTTCTGGCCACCCTAGCATGTGTCCAGCTCCCCAAATCACCATGACCCCTCTCTGTAGCTTTTGAAGTCCCCGAAATGAGAAGTAGACCCTTCACATCCTATTTTATGGTGTGAATCTGCAGAAGAACCTCAAAAATGTCTGTGCGTTTTTTTTTTTTTTCTTCTTTCACTCTACAGAAAATCAATGCCGGTCCTTCGGGGTCTTTGAAGAGGGATTATTGCTTATAGGTTACAAAAGGCTGAGCCGGAGACTTCACAGTTAGACACTGCAGCAGAAGATTATGCAGAATACATGTAAGGATATAAAAACACACGAGACTAACGAATCCTGTCGATGCTGCCTGCCCCCAAGACCAATCACTGCCCAGCATGGAGGCGTCTCACAGGAAGTACCATTTCCTGAAAATCAGATACAAGCCACACAGCTTGTTGCTGTCACTTGACTTAAATTTAGGCCCCTTTCAAAGTATTACGTATTAATTGTGAGCAAAGTATTTGCTCACAATTAATGGTCAGCATGTAATGGATGTGGCAGATTAGAGACTATATACATAAAATTTAAATTAGTCATGCATGCATTTATGTGAGGTTACAGCGAAATTACGTGGGGGAGCACTGTTTCCTGTGACTTCCTCTTTAGGATGCGTTGTAACACACACATTCATGTTAATTAATTATTTAATTGTGAGGGAGAATTATCACGTTGTGGTTGTAACTGACATATATCGGGATGTCATAATTATATTTAAAACATCCATGAGCCGAAACTTTTGGGTTTGGGGTCTGCAGAGCGCAGGCTGACATACACACGCTCGATACGGAGTTGTATGGGAGTTGAGCTGGTTATAGAGCTAAGAGGCGTTTTATTGCTTTATTGACGACTGGTTACGCAGGCAGCGGCTCTGCCTTGTGTCGATGCGAAGCTGCTTCAGCGGGACGCTCCCGTGCTGCGTCGCTGTCTGATTGCCGACAGCTGAATCAGCACCGACGCTGCTGACCGTCAGGAAGCCGCCCGGAGCACTGGGTCGTGATCAAAGACGGGATCACAGCGAAACCGCGATCGAGCGGGTCTATCTGCACGATACCGGGTGATTTCTAATGTATAGCTCGGGCACTTGCTCCACTGACTTCTGTGTGCCATTATAAGACGGTTCATCCCCATCCTCTTAACCCCTCAGCGGCAGGATGTCTCTGACAGCAGATGTTAATACCCAAATGAGCTTCCCGAAGCCGCGGTGGAGGAAACACTTTTTCAGTAACGGGAGTCGGCAGTTAATGAGTAATGGGGGACGGGGGGTGGCGTTTGTAATACAGTTGAACAAACACACCGTTTGGGGACAAGTGCGATTCATTAGTGCTTCTCCAGCACAGCAACAAAGAGAAATATAATGAGACACCTTCAGAGCGTCTCTGTCGCGAAAACGGCAAAATGAGTAAACTTTACGCAAGAGTCCATCAACTTGCACTGGCTTCGCCAGCCTCAAAAATCTTAATATGCAAATACGATGCAATACAATCCTATTCTAAATAGCAAACGCGTCACTTTAATACACATGGTTAAAGAGGTGCCCTTCACAGTGTATAGACGATGCTTAGAAGTGATGCTTTTTATTTTATTTTTATTTTGCAGATTTTTGTATGCAAGGGGATAGCGCAATTTCAGTCAAAGTGGATGTAAACAGGCAGCATAAAATACCGGCTAAACGCTGTAAATAAACCCACCAAACCCTGGACGAGAAGATGCCTCCTGGTATGGGTGTATGGATCCATAGGGGAATTGTATTCTGATTGAAGCGTTTTGCAGGGCAATTTTACTAAGATCCAGAAACAAACATATACTGTACCAGCATTTGATGCTATGACTGGGGATGAAGGGATGCCCACTTTTCTCCTGTTCCTATGCCTTCCATTTGCTATTTCTCACACATCAACATTAAAATAACGCCAATTCCTCTGCGACATATTCTCTAGTAGCCTACGGATTTGGGGTATAATTGTTCTGGCGGAACAGAACAACCAGTAGCACCATCAGGAGTTTGAACCTGAAAATCCTAACTGGAGCTGAAACCAAACACGGCACGTTTGGGAGAGATTTAAAGATACATGACAGATGTTAACTGCAGCTGCGTATGACAATGAGATTATGTTGCTGATTGTCCGTCCAAGCTGCCCCCTACTTCATTTGTTTCAGGCTCAGTGCAATGCTGAACTGAAAAAAAACACACAAAAAGGATGTTGTGCTGATGATGATATTGTTGTGAACGCAGAAACACATCTTTCGGAGTGGTCACCAATAGCTTAATGCGTTTATGCAGCAATCAAAACGCATTTTAATTCGGTGCTTTCTAACTCCCACCACTAGGCGTCACTATCGAGCACAAGCAGTTAGAGAGACGGTAAACAGGGCTCCGAGTTTGCGGCATGAAAAGGGATGCGGGCAATGGAGAAGAGCCCAACACATAAGTCATTGGGGGGTGCAGAAATTTTTACTTTGTTAAAAATTATACTAGAATGTATAATAAAGCTGACGTTTTATGAGTTTCTAGTTGTGTTGTCACAATATAAACAGTCCTGCAGAAATCACCATTGTCACATAGTCATGTGACCTCCAAGTAGCACTTAATGGCGATGGCAAATGTCTTTGAAAGAAAATGTCTTGATATGACCACCATCATCTATGCCTTAAAAATTCCTGCAAATTATAATTTTTTCACGATCCAGTAGGGGGCGCCTTGATTAAGAACTCCTTCCAATAGCTCCAGACTCCCATGTTCCCACAGGCTGAAATGCTTCACCACAAGTGCCCTGGAGAAGCTGCGCTGTAGCAAACACCCAGAGCCACTTTGCCGGCAGCTCAACCGGGGAAAGCCACGGCTGTCGGGGAGGATTTTGATCCTGGGCCTCTGCGGCCCCTCCCCTCCGCACCCTGGCTGCGATGATGATGCGCTTCAGCGTTTGATCCAGGCCAGGATAAGGATTCAGGAAATAAATTCCTGTGTTTGTGTTTGCTTTGATTGAAGCATGCTTCTTTATTATTTTTATTTTCTAAAACCTTCCCACACATCTCTTGTTTATTTGTGGTTTTCTGTAGTGACTAGAGTTTGATGTACTGTTTGAATATTATTTCTGGATATAACTGGGAGCTGATGAAGTAAAAGTGTGTTTCAGCGACGTGATGACGGCACCGATTAAACCTGATACAGGCAGATTCAGTCTCCTCCAGCTGTTTGCTTGTTTCCATGACACATCCTGCTTATCCGCCACCGGATCACTGCTGCTTCACTCACTCTGACATCGTGTTGGTAGCACATGCCTCGATGGCTCATTAAGCCTTTCAAAATAATAATTAAAGAAAAGCCTTTGATGTTATATTTCCATTTTAGTACTCAGCTGATCTACTAAATGCACTGTTTCTCTTTCCCTGTTTTTCTTTTTGTGGTATTTTGTGTATGGTCGATATTTGCTTTCAAAATGAAATTTATCCAGGATTTGGCCATTTGTAATATACGGCAAGGACCATCACTTTTCTTAGTGACTTATGGAAAACTTCATATTTCACAGAAAATTATTCAATTTTATGTTTTTGACAATGGACAAATATCTATAACTGGATTTTTTAAGGGATGAAAACATTTATTACATTTCAGCCATTGTTTCATCCATTGTTTTTCAAAATCCTTTGATCTATGACAGTAAGAATAATATCGACTGATACTATTAAAGATATTTATTAAAATATGCACAATAAATAATGATCTTTGAAGTTACTGACAGTTTGTACCAGCTTGATAAGTAACCCTCATTTTAAAGTCATCAATCCCCCTGACCTGGAGGAAGATGACTGATTGGTTTGAATTGTCTCTAAGGCTAAACTCATCACAGATTAAACCAGAGCTGTGCTGCATTAATTACCCAAAATCCTTAGTCATCAAGGTATGCAAATCTGGACACATCATCAGACCATTATATTTAGCCAGTTTTCTCTACAGACAAAGCTCTCTGTTTGTACTGCAGCTGGAGAATCATGTTCTCCATTTGGACCAGAACCTAGAGGTAACCGTGCAGTTAGACTGCGGGCAAAGTGAAGGCTGCCATGTGAGATTTGTACATTTCATGATACACATCCCAAAGAAGCAGCCATAATGTGAGGTGATGTGGAGATATGCATCTAGGGGATAGGTGTGTTATGGCGGAGCGTGATGAAAGGGATAATCTATTGTACGGTGGGTGATAAGGGGTTGTGAGTCACAGTCATTGTACTCACCTGATTGGTAGAAACAAAATCTTGGGCTGGATTTGTAGTTTCTGGACCTGGAAAGCTCAACACTGATTACATGTGTCTAGTCTATACTGAATGGCAGCTAGCTAGTTAAAAAAATGAATGCACTGTATCAATTTTATGAGAAAAAAACATCAGCTGATCACTGCACTTAGATGTGGAGCTGACTGCATACAGTTATGCGTTTAGAGTGTATGTGTCTGTTTACTTGGTTAGCGGTTCTGTGTGGGATATGTTTGCTTTTTGTGATGTCTAAATCTCTGAAACAACTTCATCTACTTAAAAGACACTTTTTGTGAGCTCTGCATGCAAACAGTGGGAATCTGCTTTTGGTGCAGATATATTGCTGTTTACGTTCCTTACATGCAAATAAAATGTTTGCAAGTACCTGCCTCTTAAAGTTCCCTCAGTTCCTCAGTACAAATGAGCAGAAAGTATAGCAGGGATTAGTAAAAGTCCTGGAAAATGAAGTTTTCTATAAAATGTGATACAATCATGGGTCTCTCAGAGTTCAGCAGTTTAATATGTAAATGTTTTAATTGATGGTCCCACAATATGTTTCTGTGTCGGTGTAGAACTGAGTGGGAGTTTAGAGCATGAAGCTTTTAAACGGAGCCTGAGAAGAGCGGAGCACAAACATGCATATGTATGCTTTCCAGTCTCATTAACAGGCAGACATTGAGGAGCATAACCGTCCACACAGCTAGGCAGATGCGGACATCTGATGATGTTTATCAGGGTGAAAGACCTGTGAAGGCTTCTTATAATATAAGGGATGGAAAAGCTGCTGTTACATTGTTCTTTAAGCTGTCGATAAATTTAAAAAAATGGAAGGTCAGCCACAATAAAAGACCTGGGGAATGAAGAGAAGCCCTGTAACTTAATGTTGGATAATAATCGCAAATTTAAAAAGGTTACTGTTAGCCTCTGGATTCTTACAACCTGAGACATTGCTGCCTTCAGCCTGCAAAGGTCACCAAAAGAAGAGAGGAATTCATTCATTTCTGTCCAGTGAAACCTCAGCTTCCATGTTGACCAGCATGCAATGGTCTTGCGAAAACTCTGGTCTGTGCTCACATCCACTGATTGAAAATACAAAATTCCGTCTCAGTTACTTTATTCTTCCGATTGCACTGGCTGCTGAGGCTGAGCCGTGTGCATCAGTAAAAGGCACTGTATCCCTTCCTATCTGTCATTTTTGTGCAGTGTGTGGCCTCACACAGCCCCTCAGGGGTGTTTATGAGGCCCGGTGCCCGCGCCCTACGCCCCCTGCATGGCGTCTGCAAAGACATTAAGGCCGAATCAGCAGCGAAGCCGCGTGCCAGCTCCCGGCCCGTGGGAGAGGTGAAGTTGGCAGCTGATTGGGTTTCGACCCCAGCACCACGCGGCGCTTCGGCAGCGACAGTTGAATGCAGCGCATTGGGAGGTTCGGCTGCCGCCTCCGCTGCCACTCTGCCCTCCCCGCCCAGATGAAGCTCTCTTCTCCCTCCTGATGTGGTTAAGCTCCATGCCTCTGGCATAGAGAGGGTCCTGCCCTCTTCAGACTCCGCCCCCATGGGGGTTTTCTGTGTCATACTCGTGAGTGAGGTCTTTACCCTGAATCTGTACTGTTAAAGGACCCAGCTGTGCATGTAAGTATGTGATTAAAGTCATATTCTAATCAAGGTGCCAGCTAAACAAGCCCATCCGTTCCTAAATTACATCTATCTGCTTCTTTCACTCCACTATGTGGCCTGTTAGGTAATAAAAACAGCTAACAGAGTAAGGCAGTATCACCCTCCTTGACCCAAACGCTGCCCGGGATTCTCCCTCTGTTGACTTCATGATTCACTCCTAGCCCAGTAATCAGCCTGCTATCTGTGTTAAGCTCAGCTCTCATCCTGTTTCTAGTGTGATCCTTCCCCAGATTTCATGATGGTGGGGCTCTCTGGCCAGGTAATCACACACAGGAACACAAGAAGCCTTTCTATCTCACCGGGGCAATTATAATGCAGCTGACAGACACAGTGGATAAGTTTGGCACTCAATGTCTCCAGTACAGGGTGTCTGCCTTTCCATCAGGATTCCCAGGGTGGAATATCATATCATATCATATCATATCATACACACACATACATGCATACACACACACACTCACACACACACAGACACACACACACATACATACATACACACACACATACAGACACACACACACACTCACACACATACAGACACACACACACACATACAGACACACATACACACATACATACACTCACACACATACAGATACACGTACACACACACACACACACTCACACACACACAGACACACACATATTAAGGAGTTATTGTGCAGGGTTTCAGGGCTGTGAAGCTGACCCTCTTTTGCATAGTTAAAGAGGAAACAGCACCGCCCTCAGTGTTCTGTCTCATCCATTCGATAATGCTGCACCTCTTTTTTTCTCTCTTCTTTCTCTTCCTCCCCTGCCCCCCCCCTTTTGCTGCAGCGTGGGTATCACGCCACCGGACCCTGGCATTCGGCACCTCCATCTGCCCGCCCCCCCTCCACCTCCAGCTGTTTCCCAGCGAGCCGCTTCCTCTGTTCGTCGGGGGCTGACAATGACCCCGTGCATGTGTGTGTGTTTGTGTATGGATGGGGGGGGGACCGCCCCCCCCACCCTCCGTATCGGTCTCATGTTCAGCTTGAGCAGAACGCTGCTGCTTTACGGCGCGCTTCTCCTCATGATCCTGCCAGCGGCTGGATGTTTCACAGACGCACTTTCGCTTCGGCCACATTCGTGCTACTCAGGCCAAATATCTCCATTATACATGCAGATTCACTTACCAGAATATGGGAGAGGCATTCGATGGATCTGATGCCCTTAAAAAGCCAAGTAACGAGCAGATGGGCCTGTTTCTGTGACGTTGATGCCACATCTTCCCCGCCCGACCCCACCCCTCCACAAAACGAGGACCCACCCCCCCATTAAGGCGACTCTTGTGTCAGGCTTATTAAACCAGAAAGCAGCAGGTGCAGTCAAAGCATCTGACTACTGATGTGTGTTGCTGGTTCCCTCTGTGATGATATGGCTTTATCCCCTATGGGACCCAGGTTCGAATCCTGGGGGGAGTGCTCTGGGGCTTCCAGTGAAGGACTCCCATTGAAGGACCAGACATGGGGAGGGGGGAATCTTCCATTTCAAAGCTACAGATGAGAAGAAAGAAAGTGGCCCTGAAGACTTTAAAGCTTGCTGCTGTGTCTTTTGCCAAATCCATATTAAACACTGACCATCTTATGGGGCCGTCAGCTATCCAGGGTCACACCGAGCACCCGGCAGGATGTTTATGACCGTCTCCGGCATCGCTGCAGAGCTCGAGAACCTCGGCGTACATTCGGAGAGCATCTCACTATGGTTTCACCATTCTTCCACTGTCAGCCTCCGAGACCGCAGCACACCGTGGCCGACCGGGACGACATCCTTCTCCTTGGCGATGGGAAACCCTGGGACATTGCGGCTCATCCCCCTGAGCCTGGATGTGCACGGTGTGTGAGCTAATCACCCCTTACAGTTTCATTAATGACTGGCCTTCACATTTAAATATCCCATTAGGATTCAATAGAGGAAAATATGACCAGCATCTAAATGGAATCGCCAAATTTGCTGGGGATACTAGGCTGATTAAACACTGCATTCGCATCACCTTCTGCATGTGAAGTAGAACTCTGATTGGCCGAGAGCAGATCTGGGCTGCTGATTATAGCCTATCATGGTATCCCTAAGCATTTCTCTTCCTCTCCTACCATTTCAGCTTTCTTTCCATTTCTTAATAGAAACAAGAAGTCAATGACTGTAGCAATTTTTATTTCATGTAAAAAAAAGTACATTCTCATACACATACTCATACTCTGGGCCTTTAGGGAGAAAACAAACTAAAAAGAGGGGAATTGATCATAGATATTTTTCTGCCTGGTTAAAAAGGTTGCTATGAAAAGCATCCTGCAGCTCCAATGCAAGTAGCCATTTGCTGTTCCTCCCCCAACAAAACCCTCCCGGGGGCAGAGAGCAGGCCCTCCCCAGCTCATGTCTTGTGTGATTTTTTTGTGATAGAGCTTTTAAGGGCTGGTGGCCTTTGCGGGGTTTGTTTGACCGGAGCCACGGAGCGGCAGACGGATTCCCGGGGACCACATCCAGGGAGAGAGGCGTCTAAGTGACACCCGCTGCTCCTGAAAGCAGCTCCAGGAGGGAAGCGTAGGAGGGGGCTCTCTGCCGCAAGTTCACACGGAGGGAGAAAGAGAAGCAGCATCTGGGAGGGTGGACCTTCAGCCCTGTCCAAAAAGGCACAGATGTGCCATCCTGGGGGTGCCACTGCCATGGGGGACACGGCCCAGCGAAAACGGACAACTCCTTAACGAACCCTCTCACCCTGATTGTTTGGCCAGCATTCGTACTTAATATCAGAAATCTCTACATCTGTGTTGTTCTCCCTGGAAAGACACGTGTGTTAAATCCGTTCTTCTCCTCCTGACAGTCCCGCCACCAAACCCCTTCATCTGACCCCTTAAGCCTGACGGGAAACCATCTGTTCCCTTAGCAGAAATGCGCGTGGTGAGGGGGAGTGTCTCGGGAAGGCCAGCTGTGGCTAGGGGTGGGGGGGACAGTGATTAGTGGGCCGGTGCTTCCACCAGGAATTATGGGTCCTCGCGGCATGTGGATTGCATTTCAGTATATGCTGAAAATAGACTTGCAAATGAAAATCATTTAAGCACATAAGACAGAGAGTATGTCGATAAAAAGTGCTAATTTTTATCACTGTGATGTGATTCATTTAATAATTTCATGTATATACCATATACATAGTGACCGTACAAACCATAAACTGTGACCTATATACCACAAACACAGTGACGCATACAGTGGTACCTTGGAACACAAACTTAATTCGTTCCAGAATGCTGGTTGGGCTGTGATTTGGTTGAGTTCCAAGTCAAATTTCCCCAAAACAAATAATATAAATTAATATAATTTCTTCTACACCCCCAAATTATTGTCTATTTAAACATATTTACCTACCTAATGATAAAAAGCATTAACAGTCAATATGAAAGTAATAGACACATGAAAAAGCACACAAACGTAAAATAAATGACAATCCCACACTCCAAAGTAAGAGCAAACGCACATGCACCGACTTCAAGTCTCACTATAATTTCCTTTTTAAACTCTACAGTTAATCTCACTTCTTTCCTCTTTGCTTTGCTGCTATAACTGCTGACTTTCTTTGGGGCCATGATTACTGTATCACTTACTGTACTGCAGATGAAGCACAAACATTCACACCGAACACGATAACACAGCTTTCGCATTGTGAGGTACCACGGGACTGAAAGCAATTCATAGGCATCAGTATCCCAGCAGGTCAGTTTGCCTTCATTTCAGCCCATCAGAGATGCGTCTTGATCTGAAGAAGTTTTAGCAGGTCTATTTTATTTTGTTGAGTTTTCGGTCGAGTTGCCGTTAGATTTTTCTCTACTGACTCCAAGCTAGTAGAGTTGAACGTGTCTTGACCAATACATGTTTTAGCAGAAATGGTAGAGTTCCACGATTTCAGTAAAAAAAAGTCAAAAAAATTCAACAGACCCATTCATACTTGGGTATTATGATTGTACATACCATAAACAGTGACAGTATAAAACATAAACACAGTGACTATATACCATTATCACAATGGGAGTATATACCATAAACACAGTGATTGTAGATACCATAAACAGTACTGAAATACACTTTGTGGTGCAACCTGGACACATCTTCAGTGATGTAACCGGGGTCACGGGGGGTTTTGGGTCTTACATCTGACAACCTCACCTGGGTGACCCAGCCGGGGGTGATCAGGCCCTGACTTCCATGTAGCGCACTATGCCACACATCGCCCCTCCTCAACCAGAGCCAACATGAAGCCATTTCTGCAGCTTCCATGATGCTCTCCATGGCTCTTCGCCTGTGCAGTCTGTAGATCCATAGGAGTCCCAGGACCCGATGTAGAGACTGGCCTGCAAGGCCCCTGCAACCCACTTCAATGGGCTCATAGCAGGCCTTCCACCCATGCCCCCAACACTCAGCCACCAGGTCAGCGTACTTGGCCTTCTTCAGTTCTTGAGCTTCCTCCATCCGCTCTTCCCAGGGAACAGCTAGCTCTAGTAACACCACCTGCTTGCTTGCCCCGGATATCAAGATGATGTCTTGCCGGAGTGTTGTTACTGCAATGATGTCTGGGAATCTCAACTGTTTCCCCAGGTCAACCAGTAGTTGCCAGTCCCTTGCAGTAGCAAACAGCCCTCCCTGGGTGTTCTTTGTGGGCTAGGGATTCTAACCTGCTTGAACGAAGGTGATGGTACACTTGGAGGGGTGTTGCTGTTTGCTGTTGTCGATGCCGGTGCAGATGGTGTCTGCTACTGCCGCAGAACCTGGTCATGGCGCTAACGATACCAACCATCTCCCAAGGCCTTTGAGCAGCAGCTGAGGATGTGTTCTAAAGATCCCCTTTTCTGGCAGAGTTGGCAAGCAGGTGAGTGCTCCAGGCCCTAGGAACAGGTTGGCAGGACTCGGGAGAACGTCGTACACTGACTGGACTAAGAACCTGAAGTGGTGTGGCTCCACCTTCCAGAGTTCCGCCTAGGTGATCTTACGACCAGCTGTATGCTCCCTCCTGGTCCAGGCCCCCTGCTTGGACATACCCATCATTCTGCTGAAGTGAGCTTCCTCCAGCTCGGCACGTACTCCTCCTGGATCAGCCTCTGCTTCTTCTTTCTGCTGGCTTTACTGTAGCTAGGTTTTGGATTGCTACCCAGCCCGGCCTGCCCAGTAGCCACTGTGCCCACCAGGATGCTGTGTCGCAACCTCACCTCTACCCGATCCACTACATCCTGAGTGCACCACTTCTGTCCTGTTCTGAGCTATACACCTGCTGAGGGGACCTTGGTGTCAGCAGAATCTCTGTAGAGCAGGACTTCTCTGGCCCAGGTGACCTTGAACTCCTCTGCCAGACTGCTGAAAGGAAGCTGCAGCTTGGTGTTATGCCCAAAGAGTGCAATGCTGCTTAGGCTCCGTGGTAGGCCCTGCCACTTGCATAGGGACTGGCTAATCTTCCTCTCAAAGCCCTCCACTATGGTGATTGGGACTTCATAGACTAGAAGCAGCCAGAAGAGATGAGGCAGGATGCCATGTTGCTAGATCCAGGCCTTAAACTTTTCAGGAAACCCAGACTTGTCCACAGCCGAAAGCCACGTGCTAAGGTTATCACTGGTACCTTGGTGTGCAGTGGTGTCCCTCAGATTGCTAGTGAAGAGCTTGCCCAGGATCTTCACTGGCTTTTCTGACAGTTACTGTATATACCATAAACACAGTGACCCTGCATACCACAAACACAGTGACTGTATATACCATAAATAAATTGACCCTACATACCACAAACACAGTGACTGTATTTACCATAAACACAGTGACACTACATACCACAAACACAGTGACTGTATTTACCATAAACACAGTGAAACTACATACCACAAACACAGTGACTGTATATACCATAAACAGTGATTGTACATTCCATAAACACAGTGACCCTACATACCATAAACAGTGACACTACATACCACAAACACAGTGACTGTATTTACCATAACCAGTGATTGTACATACCATAAACACAGTGCCTGTATATACCATAAACACAATGATGGTACGTACCCTAAGCAGAGTTACTGTATATACCATAAACACAGTGACCCCACATACCACAAACACAGTGGCTGTATTTACCATAATCACAGTCAGTACGTGTACATGCACAGCAAAGTCGAGCTATGGTTATAGTTCAACTATGCCATTTAATCACTACAATAGGTGGCAATATGGTTCCTTTCAGCTTGTTAGTACTGGGCTTTTTCAGGTTGACAAACTTTAAAAAAAACAATAAAACTAATAATAATGGTGTCATGCCCTACTCGTAGCAATCCTCCTGTGTGCCACACCTCCCTCGCTACCTCATGTGGAATCCCAATGTTATGCGCTCTTTTGAGTTGTTTTCATTAGTACTGTGAATTTAAGTCCTTGTTAGAGTATGTTTCCCCAGTCTGGTCATTAATGTTGTGACGTTGTGTGGTGATTGTGTGGTCCTGTTTGTTTCCGCTTAATTAAACCTCGTATTCGCCTGATTCCTGGAGTCCTGTTCCTGGTCCGTGCCCCGGTGACCGGACTCTCAAAAAAGATGCCTCACCTGACCGAGTCTGAGTAGATCAGTCTGGTGGCAGAGGTATTATACTGGCTTAACCAGCCAGATATAAAGGAGGTCCCCGATTTCTCGGTTCTTGCTCCAGTGCCCCCAGCTCCCAACCCTGAGGAGGTCCCTGATTCTTCGGTTCCTGTTTCTGTCCCCGAGGAAGTGCCTGATTGTTGGACCACTGCTCCTCCCCCCTCAGTGGAGATGGAGGAACTAGACTGGGACCCCTTGGGGATTTCCCTGATGATTGCCTCAATAAACCCCTTCGGTGGCTCCTCTTCCCAGCATGGCAGATCCCAGCTGGTTCCCTGTCTCTTGGTCTCCCAGAGAGGAAGGGAACACCTTCGGGTCCTGCCTACCCAGCCCCCCAGCTCACCTTGCCTTGGCTTGGTGGTTGCCTGTGGTTCCTCCAGCTCCTACTTGCTGGTCGCCTGTGATTCCCTGAGCTACAGCCTGACGGTCGCCTGTGGTTCCACCTGGGATGGCTTGTCAGGCGGTTGTAGTCCCAACTCCGATGCCTTGTTAGTCACCTGCAGTTCCCCCAGCTCTGACTCATCAGTCGCCTGCGCCTTTGCCGGCTGTGACTATACCTTCACCTGTGGTGGCTTCTGCTCCCTCCTCATCTTCTCTGGTGTCCCCTTCACCTCTCTCCTCATCTCCTCCAGCAGTCCATCTGCATTCCTCCTTGCCCCATTTGGTGTCCCCTCTGGCTCCTGCTTCATAGTTGCCAAGGGTCAGCTTCGGTCTCGCGGTCGCCAGCTGCCCCTGTGGCTCCTGCCTTGTGCCCGCCAGGGTTCACTCCGGATACCCTGTTTCCCCCCACTCTTTGCCTCCTTGCCCCTTGGTGTGGTTCCCCCTGTGAGTGGTCTCCCTGTGTTCCCCCCTCATCCATTTGCTTCACCTTTGTTCCCTCCTAGTCCCTTTGGTCCTGTGGTGTCCCTGATTTCATCTCTCTGGTCCCTTTAGGAGCACCTGGAGTTCTGTCATGCCCTGCTCATGCCGATCCTCCTGTGTGCCACGCCCCCCTCATTACCTCATGTGGAATCCCAATGTCATCAGCTGTTTTGAGTTGTTTTCATTAGTCCTGTGTATTTAAGTCCGTGTTAGAGTATGTTTCCCCAGTCTGGTCATTAATGTTGTGACGTTGTGTGGTGATTGTGTGGTCCTGCTTGTTTCCCCTTAATTAAACCTCTTATTCACCTTATTCCTGGAGTCCTGTTCTTTCATCCTTGGTCCATTCCCCGATGACCCATAATAATGGATGCGTGGACAAATGAAGTGACACAAGGTTTAATTATGATCTGGTCAGAAGATCAGAATAACATAACAAGAAATAAAGTATTTTGTCTAATATTCTATAACAGCACAGTATTGCAAAATTCTTAAATATCACAATGTGATTTTGTTGAATTAAACATTGGGTTATTTCTGAACATGACTAAGGAGTGATTTAAACAGCAAGGATGAAAATGATTGTCTTTGATTGAAAATGATTGTCTCTGAGAATGTATGTAGTGTTCATGCAAAAGCAGCTGAGGTAAACTTTAAATGATTTTAAACATATAACAGATTAACTTGAAAAGCAATAATCATTAAAATTGCAGAATTTACTAGGCTGGTTTTTTTATAACCGAGTAAATAGGTTTTAGCGAGACTTACACAATAATATCCATCCATCCATCCATCCATCATCTTCCGCTTATCCGAGGTCGGGTCGCGGGGGCAGCAGTCTCAGCAGGGAAA
>JABFEA020000001.1:16703826-16721276 GCA_019775915.2 Cyphomyrus plagiostoma | reverse complement strand
TTTAGGCGTGTGATGTGTGTTAGCGCGGGGGTTGGGCTCAGTAGTGTGTGTGTTTTAGGCGTGTGATGTGTGTTAGCATGGGGGTTGGGCTTAGTAGTGTGTGAGTTTTAAGCGTGTGATGTGTGTTAGCACGGGGGTTGGGCTCAGTAGTGTGTGTGTTTTAGGCGTGTGATGTGTGTTAGCATAGCACATTAAAACTACTGACAGGTACACAATTTCTGAAATTGTCGTTACACTGGCGCCTGTCAGGACTACCATTGTACATTAGGCAACTTACCAGTCCGTTCTTGAAACTGGTGATTTGGCAGCAGGAAAATTGAGCAAGTGTAAGGATCTAAATGACTTTGACAAAGGCCAGATTGTGATGGCTGGGTTAGAGTTCTCCAAAACGGCAGGTCTTGTGGATCTTTCTGGTATGAACTGGTCTATACCTACCGAAATTTATCCAAGGAAGGCCAACTGGTGAAGCAGTGATGGAGTGACCAAGGTTCACTGATGAGCTTGGGACGCAAAGGCTGGTCCATTTAATCTAATCCAACAAGAGAACAACCGCAGCAGATATTGCTGAAAACGTTTACGCTGGTTATGACAGAAGGGTATCAGAACACACATGGCACCGCCGCTTACTGCATGTGAGCCTGTGTAGCCACAGAGCGACTAGACTGCCCATGCTGATTACTGTCCACTGCCAAATGCACTTACAAAGGGCTACATGCCACTGCTCGGCCACACAAGCCCATTCCATGAAGCTCCCTGTGCACAGTTTCTCTGCTGGAGTTAATGCCAGAGGAAGTTTGGAACTCTGCAGTTATTGACAGACTGCTGGTGACTCTTACACACTATGTGCCTTAGTGCTCGTTGACCCTGCTCTGTTACCTTACATGGTCTGCAGCTTCGTGGCTGAGTTTCTGTTGTTCTTAAATGCTCCCACTTTGCAGTAATACCACTTACAGTTAACCTTGGAATACCAGGGGAAAAAAGTTCACAAACTGATTTACTGTGAAGGTTTCATTGCATGACAGCACTCTTGAATTCACTGAGCTCTTCAGAATGACCCATTCTTTCACAAACATTTGTAAACCTGACTGCATGACTAGGTGCTCGATTTATCTGTGGCAACGAGTCTGAATGAAACAGCTGAATTCAATGAGTGAGAGTTCTGACCCCAATACTTGTGTTCATATAGTGTGTGTTTATGAGTCAGGTTTTGCCTGTTCATGGGAATGAACGGGAATGTCTGTAATCCAGAATCATTAGTATTCCAACATAACAAAAACATGAAAACTAAATATAATATTCTTACCGTTTTTCTCAGCCAAACATGAAAGAGATTTGTACTTGCCTGTATGAGATGGTGAGAATCTTAGTATGTTTTTTAAATCAGATGTTTCAAGATGTTTGTTATTACTCTGTTGATGTAGTGTAGGATAACTGAAATATTATAGGAGCGTATTGCTTTCAGCGTAAGATGATTTGCTCATGCCAAATGATCAGACTAGCAGCTTCATTAGGGGTAATTAATTAAGAGCGCAGCTGGAAGCAGAGCCAAGCCTGTAGAGTGTGGTGCAGGGCTGAGCAGCAAATTGACTCATGGTTTATCGTATTTCCAGCAAATGATCACACTGTTTGTACCAGTGAATGCAGCAAAGATATCTACATTAGACCAAATTTATGTTGGTTTTAAGTGTCATAGCTTCAAAAGGTGAGAGAAGCCTCCGGTGAAGATGTGTTCATCTAGGGAGACCTTTGATTTATTACTGTCTGCTGAGAAGGTTTGGAAAAGGCTCTTAAATCAGATTTTAAATTGCCAATATATTGAATACTCACACAGCACATGAATCTCATGGACATGCCTGCCTCCCTTCATACATTAGAAACAAAGAAACAACTGTGGAGAATGAATTTATAAAGGTCTGTTATCCATTCATCTGTCCATCCATCCATCTATCCATCCATACATACATATATACATCCTGGGCCTGAAAAACATGAAAATGTATTTCTCTTAAAACTGTAGTGATTATAAATTGATTTTAGTGGCTAAGTCCCACTGGTCAGAATTACTTATTTATTGCCAGACCAAAACCCAGTCACCCTGCTCATAAGATGAATAGATAGATAGATAGATAGGTAGATGGAAGGATGCAAGCAATATAGATCTTAATATGTTCTCTACACTGAATATTTACTCTTTGATGATTCATTACGTTTCCCTCCTTTTTTGGTCCTCCTGAATCCTGATGGTCTCCACATTATCCTCTTAATTATGGGGTCTGAATTACCAATGATACTAAGCTTCATTATTCAGGATCCCCCAACCCTGCGACTCACACCTCCCATCATATTCCCCATCATCACCATCATCAGCACCACCATCTTCATCACCGTCATCAACCAACATCACCGTGGCGCTCATCTCGCCATCATTTAGCTTTATCACTGAGCCCCTCCTCTTCCTCATGCTGATTTCCGCTGAATATTATGAAGCAGAGACTGGCCTCTAAGTGACAGAAATCCCAGTTTCTTTGCCTTCTCCTTTGGCTTTTTGTATTAATAAACTGAAATATTTATACCCTGCTTGGCCCTTGGAGGCGCTGACCCTTTCACCGGAGCTGCACAGACTGAGCACAGCCAGAGAGAGGACAGCGGGGGCTTTTAAACCAGCATGAAATGTCACACAGATCCGTTTGTTTTTAAAGCATAAACCTGTAGCTCTTTTTATGATATAATGCACACGCCGGACTTGTACACTATGCTGTATCTAATGCACATCGATTTTCCTATATCTTACAGAGGTAGGTTTTGGTATTGTAATTGTGTCAGTATGAGCCGCCTTTTAAGAATTTGGTTTACTTATATAATTGTATGATTTCCAAGGTAGACACATTGAATAACTCGGGCACATTTATTTTCATCGCCATCGTGCCCAAGACGCGCCGCGACAAAGCCGACGTTTCGGGGCGTCAGCGTCATCGCTGTTCACAGACCGTTGCTGTGAACGTTCTTCATAAATGCCCCTCTTAGCGGCGTAAAATGAAGCCGCGCAGGGTGACACGCGCTCCAGCCAGGCACGCAGACCCGCGCAGTGCCACCCGAAGCACTCGCTTGGATGGGTGCTGCTGAAATCCAAGGCTGCAGGCATTCGGAACCCAGGGCTACCTTGGCTGCTTTTCATTCCGGAGTCCAGCTTGATTTCCTTCAATTTCTGTCTGACGCTACTCCGCCCAGGTATTATTTGGATGTGGAAGTGATCATTAGTCAATAATTAATATATAATAATCATTATAACTCACTATAAATCCTTATAAACCCCCACCCCCCTTGTATCAGCAAAGAATCACAGGCTGAGTTTTCTCATCCTAATGGGTGGTCGTCTGTGACCTCATCACACGACGCCGGTCATGGTGCCACCTCAGCACTGTCAGGGTGGGGGGACTCACTCTAAAATCCTAATTGAGTCGGAATAAATGACAACCATTTTTGTCTGGAGTCGTTCAAGGCTAATTATGCTGTAAAACAGCTGATATGTGCATTTGAAAAAGGTTTAAAGCAATTACTTTTATGATTGTCTTGCAAAATGTCGTCCTTTTTGTAAGATTTACAGCTTTGCACTGATGTGAATTGTGAGACAAATTACAATATTAACTGTAGAGTCAAAGAAGAGACATTTCAATGTGGCACAGATGGTGGAAAGCAGCTGAAAAGATCATCGTCACTCTACTTGAGATACAGTGGGATTTTCCTCCTTTAAATTGCAGAGGTGCTTTTGCTGCTAGCTGAGAGCCTTCTGTGGACTTTGTTCTGTCCTGTAGCTTCCACTGAGTATGATTTCACTTTAGCCCAGCCTTTATTTTGACAGCATAGCCTGCATGGTCTCTCTGTTATTGTACTGTACTATGAAATCAAACAGGAACAATGGCACAGGACAGGTTTCTTAATTGGTATCAAGGCAGCCAGTTTGTGATGTGCAGGCCTGTTCATTGGCTGAGCAAAACCGTGCTGTGCTGCAACACCAATCAACATTAAATGTCTGTTTGTCTAATCAAGGGATACTTTTTAAATGGAAAAAGTTTATTTTAAAGCACACATACAGGATGGATGGGACACAGAGAACATGGGAGACTAAACGAAAACAGTTTGTCTTCCACGGATTCAACCAACCACTGATCCAACATAGTTAAAAAAAAAATTCCAGAAAGTTCTGAAAAGTAAAACTTTAATTTACCGCATGCTGAGAACTATGCGGAATCCACGCAAATAAAGTGAGAATGGAGAGAGAGAGCAAGACAGAGAGAGAAAGAGAGAGAGCGAGAAAGAGAAAGGCAGAGAGAGAATGAAAATAAATGTATATTGAATTTATATTTATATGAATATACACCAAACTCTTATCAACAATTACAAATGTAATTAATATAAAGGAAGGACTTTTATATTACATTGATAATTATAATTTCTATATGTACTACGCAGGGTTAGGTCTGTACTGAACATGTACAGCCTTTTTTCTGGTAATTATTCCCTAAACAAAACAGTATGACAACTATTTACATAGAATTCACGTTGAATTAAGTGTTGTAAGTATTCTAGAGGTTATGTAAAGTATACAGGAGGATATGTGTAGGTTATATGCAAATGCTAAGCCATTTTATGTAAGGGACTTACACGGGGGGACCCCCCCACGGGGGGGTCCAAGACCCAATCCCCCTTGGCCAGCAAGGGTCAACTATATTTCATGCAAAAGCGGAAGACAACATGGGAATGAGGTCAGAAATGGCGGGATGGAGGGAGGGCCTGCTTTCGAGGCCTGGCTTTACTCGCCTTTAGATATTCACCCTCAGACACATGAACAAATCGGAGAATTAGTCGCCGGACATTCTGTACATCCCCATGGGGAAACTGCATCCAAACGTCGAATGATGAGCTGCTGATTAATTTGTAATTGCCCCAAAAAGCCATCATGGTTGCTGACAGACCGCATCGCTGCAAAAAGTGACACTGACTCGTTATTCCTGTTACTGAGGAAGCGTAAGAGGAGCTTCGTTTACCTCATTCTCACCAGGGACCGCCGGCGTCCCGGCGATACTATAAAAAGGCGGGTCGTTAGCCTTGATTTCTGCTCATTAATTGATTTTTCCCATCTTAAAATACCGCCCCAGTTGATCCTCCCTTCCGAAAAGCTTGACCGTTTCAAACACTCAGACCGGAATGGTGATGGGAGGGTATCATTTATTCGTTTTAAATAACTGTCCTGACATCTGAAAGGGCAGCTTGTTCTGATGATGAATGTGTGTGTGGACGTGCGTGTGTGTGCCTTTGTGTATGTATGTATATTGTGTCTGATTGTGTCTTTGTGGGGACTCTCCATTTATTTCTACAGGGAAAACTGTAATCCCAACATGACCACCCTAACCCCTACCCAGCCCTAACCCTGATAAAACAGAATACAAGACTTTTGGCATTTTTATTTTCTTGATTGCGTACACAGATCTTTGTGGGGACCAGAAAAATGTTTCACACGATGTAAAAAACAGTTTTATACATTGTGAGGGGTATTTGGTCCCCACAACGTAATATAAACAAAATCCACATGCATATATACACACACCCTTATGCACAAAATCTTGGGGCAGAACTATATTATCCTATTATAAATCTAAAATTAGCTGCATCAAAAGCATTATGGTAGTATGCAAACCCTAGAGACTATTTACAAGACAATATAACTGCTATATACAGGTAAATGCGTGTGCATGTGTGCAATGACTCACTCTAGCCAGCTGACCGAGGTTGGCGACCCTGTATATTCACACACATAAGGCCGTAAGATAGGTGGGGCTGCCATCAATTTCTGAGTGTGCTTGCCCCCCCCCCGCTGCACCCAGCTTGCTCTCTTGCTCGCCCCCACAGCCGCCACTCTCCCTGACCAGACCCCAAGCGGCTCTCTGCCTTTTTCCGACTTCCGGACATGGATGCGGATGGGACTGTCTGGCACTCAAATGCCACCAACCCACCTCTGCGTCGTTTAGACGGTTCAGGGGCGCCTCTCACAGGATTCGGCCATGTCATCGTCAACCCCCTCCCCCACCCGCCCCTCAGGCTAGACAAAAGCCTCCCCCACAATCTCCACTGGTCAAGCATCCTCAATGGCAAACAGCTTCATTGTGTTCAGTGTTCATAGCAATATGGTCTGTAGCAGAATAAACAGGCACAGCTGGCAGGGAGTTTAACCACTAAATTTAAATAGAGGGAAGCATTTAACTCCGTGGTAAAAAGCACAGATGGCAGAGAGACCCTGTCCGTGACAATGGAGCTAATTAAAAAGCGTCTCACAATCAGACAAAGGAACGGTTCCCTTATTGGTTGATATGGGTTCAGTAAGGATGCAGTTTTTAAAGAAGAAGGTACTGGGACTGAACCCTCAGCCCATGCCAGGAGCTTCATCCCAAAAGGGGTAGCATGATAACCCAGGATAGTGTGATAGATTTATGGATTTGTAAATGATTATACGCAGATCAGGACCTTCACCATGCTATATAAGATGATGCAAAATATCTGTCTTCTAATTAATAAGCATCCAGTACTTACTAACTGATACCAACTGTATATTTTTCCAATTTACCTTTGATTTTGAGTTTTACCACCTAGTGAAAAAACATTCCTGACGACACAGTTCAGGCAGAATTAGTGACTCTAAGAAAGAGAAATCCTCATACAGCACTGCACCGTGATGAGAGTCTGGCTACCTCTAATGTGCGAAAATGGCAGCGTCCGTTCTTTATAAACACCGATTTCACTCTAAATCCTGGGGGTGTGGAAATGCCTGTCTCTGCCTCCCCTGCTTAACAGCAGCTGCGTGTGCAGGGAGCAGTTCCTGAAACGGTCGCAGGTTGTTTTTTCCATCAGCCCTTTGCTATATTTCATAGGTGTGCTGCAGGGGGTGCCGCCATGCCCCGCCCTACCTGTGAATATTCAGCCCACTGCGCTTCATTAGCTGGCTGCCACCCGGGAGAGCAGTCAGGAAATCCAGCGGAAGGGCCGGCAACGAGGCCCGCAGATGCCAGGGCACGCTTCAGCGACTGGGTCACTGGGGCCACCACCGCAGCGGACGGGAAGTTACCCAAGGAGCTTTGGCATGGAGCGCCATCAGGACCCAAGGGTGGCCACAGAGCTGCCTGAGTAGCCTCCTGAGCAGGATGAGAAACCCGTGTGTCACTGCAACTCTTGAGTGACATCACCGTGGCAGTATGCCAGGCATAGGCACCCAGCACGAAACCAGTGCTGACAGAAATGTGTTCCTGAGACCCTAAGGAGCTTTGCTGGAGGTGTTTACGGCATCGTTCCCTGGGTAATATGGCAGCCGTATAGTGATTTAGTACTGCAGTATCACAGCATGACCAAGCCTTTGCTACACAAGAAACATACATCTTGTATTTTCCATCCATCCATCCATTTTCCAACCCACTTATCCTACTGGGTCGCGGGGGTCCGGAGCCTAACATCTTGTATTATTCGGAAGGCAAATTGCTTCCTAAAGTTGTCAAACCTGGGAAGTAGGATACATTGTCTGAAAAATAATTTAATAATGCTTACTTAGTTTATAACTAACAGTGCATTGGTTTATGCCTGCCTGCCTCTCCGGCTGTATGAACAGCTGTGGTTCTTCTCTGTAATTTGGAAAAAGATATTTATTACAATGATTAATGAACAGTTTTGTTAATTTGGAGAACAAATCATGTGCTAAACTATTATGCTAAAAATGATAAATGCTATTCAATGAGGTTATGCAGTCATTAACATAAGCTCAACAACATGAGAGTTTGTCAGGAATTAGGACGTATCCATCATTTGTTTGAAAATAAGGAAACCCTAATGCTCAAACCCACGCTGCACGTACGAGACACAAGGGACTGGAGGCCATTTTTCATTGTCATCAGCTGGATTTTACAACATCAAAATAATGAAGAACATGGAGGAAGTGGTCAGAGTCAGCTGACAGGAAGGGTGTGGCCAGTGGAGGGAAGTGTATGGCAATGGCAGGGACCACCATGTGTGACCAAGTGATCACACCCCTGCTGAAAGCAGTCGTCAGTCACAATGCGCAGGGGAGAGGAATTTGCAGAGTTTCATAGGTCACTGCAGGGCATGGTGCGTGACATCGCCTCACGGTGTGACGGAGCTCCTTTAGTAAATGAAGCACACACACAAACAAACACACACGCACACACACACACACACACACACACACTGTAGCACAGCACCTCACTAAGTCCCTGTGCACTGAAAATCAGCTTGAGAGATGCTCTCACTTGACGGGTTCTTCACTTGCTGCATCATCCAGATGCTGCAGGACAGCAGCTGCACCACAGTTTGGGGTGTGTGGGGGGGGGAGGGGGGGCATGATGCGTCAGAAACACCTGTCACCTGTCACCAGGCTGGTGTTGAAAGCAGAGCCCAACATGGCAAAGGCTTCAGTATGACTCCTGCTTCAAACCACAGAAACAGGATCACTGCTGGTCCCTAAAACACACACCAGGCAGATCAGAAGCTTCTAGTGTATGGAATCCGGTTCTGGGGACCTGCTCAGGGCAGCTCCATGGACACCTAATGCCTCTTTCTAGCATTTCTGCATATTGTCCTCCCCGCTTCCACTGCTTTCCTTCATCCTGTTACGGCTGGGCAAACAGTATATTCCAGCAGAGATGACCTGCCTGTCACCAAGGCCTCTATGGGACACCATTCTTATCCATTTTTGCCATAACTCCAAATGGAAGGACAAGCCTAAACATGTCCTAGTATATAATCAAATGCTTACACATTTTTTTCTGAAAATCCAAATCTTCTATACAACTTTTATAATTCTCACCTGAGTCAAGGTAATCCGAAGTTTTCAAAAGACTACCATGTCTAGGACGCTTCTAGCTGCCTTTCCTATGATATAAACTGAACACATTCTTCTACTTACAAGAAGGTTAAGGACTTCCAAGAGGCATCCGTAGGTTTGTTCTCAGCTAAATGTGGAAAGAGGAGCGATACAGACAGAATCTGACACTCGTCACACCAGGCAACACTAAATACCATTAAAGAATGAAAGAAAATACAAAATAGGAATTTCAAAAACAAAGACAACTTCTAACAGTTTGGGTGTGTGTTCGGTCACTAGTAAAGATGGTGAATGAATAAATGCCTATTGCAGTGGGACACAGAAGCGAACAGCACTGATCTCCAGTGTCACTGTGCCCAGCGAAGAGCCTCCTGCAAGCCCTCAGAAAAGAAATCTTAGACTCCAGCACATTCGGACAACAAATATTTACTGATGACAGATTGCACAGCTATAGAATTTCAGAGCATCTTCACGGAGAGGAACTGGAGACAGGCGCGGGTGAGAGGCAGTCATTTAATGACAGATCCAGATGGTTAGATTGCTGCAGAGGTTGGAGATCCAGGGTAATGTGCGTCCTGAGCTGTCTGCTCGTACAGACAGGGTGTAGCACAGGGAATCAGTGGAACTGCACCAATCAATTTAAACAGATGCGTGACCACCCAATATTTTGTAAAGTTGTAATGTATAAATTAATTATTTACTCAACCAATAACGCGCCTACATTGACTGTGAATAAGATGTCGTTATACATGCAGTAAGCTTGCAGTCAGGGTAATCTGGCCAATGAGCGACCTTGCTCCATCAGATCTCATCTCTTATACCCCGCCCTTCATCATTCTCACCTTCTACTGATAATTCCACACATCATCATCGAGTTGTCATGTCATGACATTCATGACTCACATCTCAGCGGCAGAAAACAAGATTACCCTGTCTTTGGCAGCTTCCAACTGCTAGTCAAGTAAATGTGCTACTGCAAGTAAAGGAAGAAAACTTACTTGTTTCTGTGTTGTTCCCCCACAGATATATGCAGCATTAGCCTAAAACAGCAAAATACAGTATATGAACAAAGGTATTGGGACACCTGGCAATTACCCCTATAGGAACCTTAATGATGCCCTGCGATGGGCTGGCCCCCCATCCAGGGTTGTTCCCTGCCTCGTGCCCGTTGCTTCCGGGATTGGCTCCGGACCCCCCGCAACCCAGTTGGATAAGCTGTTTGGAAAATCGATGGATGGATGGAACCTTAATGACATCGCATTCTAATTCCATAGGCATCAGTATGGAGCTGGTCCCCCCATTGCAGCTATAACAGCTGCCGCTCTTCTGGGAAGGATTTCCTCAAGATTATGGAGTGTGTCTGTGCGAATTTTTTCTCATTCATCCAGAAGAGCGTTTGTGAGGTCAGGCATTTATGCTGGACGTGAAGGCCTGGCTCACAATCTACATTGTAGATTGCCAATTAAGTTCTTCCACACCAAACTATGTCTTTATGGAGCTTGTTTTGTGCACTGGGGCACAGTCATGATGGAATAGAAAACTGTTCCCACAAAGTTGGAGGTTGTCCAAAATATCTCCACTGAATACTTGTTGCAGGTGCCATCGTTAGCTAGCGGCCATTATTGCATGTGCGTAATCTCTTTCTGTTCTGATGGATATCCTTCACTTTCCCAAGAAACAGGGTACCTCCCGCGTCACTTCCTGTGTGGTGCCGCCTTCAGCTGGTGGCTGTTTCCTAGTGTCTGTAATCCTCTCCTCATTCTCCTGCATCCATGTGGATCTCCTGATCCTTCCAGCTGTTGCCACCTGTCCTGGCTCTGCATCCCAACCAAAGGCCCAGCGGCACCCGCCGCTCCTTTCCAGCTAATCCCAATGGCCCTTATTCTACGTCACCGCGAATCCCCACCACCAAAATGCCAAGGCGGCTTCATCCCCTGGGACAGACGGATCTTTCCCTTCTTGCATGATACAGATCATGCCGTTGAGCTGCAACAGGGGGGAATTACTGCCATCAGCCAGGAGTACAGGAACTGTGTGCTGTAACGCTGTGATTCCAGATTCCAGATTAATTAAAAATAAGATAACTTTAGTACTGAAGAGTTATTAACACAGCAGACAACGGAGTGATTAAGGTCTATGACTTGTATTAATCCTCTGGACTGTGGATTAATCGCCAGCTGGCAAGAAACCAAATGGTTCTGTGCAGATCGGAAACTTCCTGGGAGAAGTTTTCTGTTTGTGGAAATGTTGGGGTTGAAGACCCCGGTGGACGCCGTCTGGTGCTGGGGTCTGACAACAGAGGAGAAGAGATACCGACACAGTGTGATAACACTCTGGTTAGCAGATCAATCAGCCAGGAAGCTACATCCATCCTTGCATCTCCTCGTTCTGGGGTCTGGGCTGCTGTGAAATCAGACCACTTACATACCCATGAGGAGGTGGAGCTGGGGGCAGAACCGCTGGAGACTCCCTGAAAAACACACACCAGACGTCATCAGGTGTACAATAATATTTACTTACCTTGAAGAAGCATTTCAGCACGTTTCCCATTTGAACTAGACAAATGGCATCCCCTCCAGGTCCCCAGTGACCCTGACGGAAGATGGATGGATTTAATTGGACAGCAGGTTGGCCAGACACTACAAATCCAGCATGGGTGTATAGAAATAGCTTTTGAGGCAGTGCAGGGTGTTAGCAGAGTCAAAAAAGGTTAACATTTCACACTCAGCTGTTATTCCATAAAACCAACAAAAACCACCCATACAAATGGTCAGTGATGCAGAAATACGGAAACAAAGATGAGGAAGGGACTTGCAGGCTAGCGACGGCCCTCGGCAGCAAACCAAGGCCTTTGCCATGCAGGCTTCAGTGATGGGGGATCCCCGGTCAGCCCATCCGTCTCCCCGCTCCCCTGCCCCCTCACCTCTGCGTTTCCCCAGCAAGGATCAAACGCCGGTATCACACAGATGAAATACAGAGGAACAATCAGAGTAAACACATTATGTCACACATGTGGTTAGCAAATGATGCACTGCAGGTGTTGGCCTGTTTGTTTATAAGCTTCCAGGGCTGAGTGAAACGAGGACTCTCACAGACGGAGGCATCATGTGCGGCTGACTGATGATGATCTGCAGCTGGAGAGGAGCTGTGGACCTTTTGCATGGCAAACATCTACTGCTGAGCGACAGTTACAGAAACTGAGTGGTTTATCCAGAATTTTTTTAAAAAAAATTAAAGAGCGGAAGAAATAATCCCAGCAGTGACATAATATAACAATGGTAATCTTTAATACCCTCCCAGCATTTACTCCGGGTCCTCGACACACGAAGCTAACACATAAATATGCTTATAGTAATCTGTTCATTTTTTTTGTCCATGCAGAAATACAATCAACGAAAAATACGTTGAACTGGCTTTAAGGTTTATGCTTTTCAAAATACTCACACGTTGCTAATGTAATCTAAGGATATTTCAGTGATAACACATTCAGCACCTTTGTGCAAGAATGAATCAAATGATTCCAGCACTGAGAAAAGCGTTATTTTGCACAAACACTTCTCAATGCTCAGCACCCAGAATAAATTAAGAATCAAGGGCAGTACAAAACTTACATTTATTATTCACTAACTGATTGTGTTTTATATTTCCTGTGTGTGACGTTTTTGCAGATAAGATCTTTATCCTCGCACAATAGCCATGCCCTGCGCATTTAGGGTTTTTATTATTCCACACAGTTTACATAGAATCATAAAAAGCAAGTCAGATGATAAGAGTAAAACTCCTCAACAAAACAAAGAGGTGCATGCTGGGATACGATGGCACCTCAGTCCTGTGACTCCATGCAGTTTTTCTTTCATGGTGCTTAGTTGGCTCCCCAGAGGCCCCTTCATGGATGTCAACGGTGGGGAGGGTTAGGGACACTCAGGCGTCCAGCACATTCAGAGACATGCTGGATGGATCAGCCCTCTCTGTATGGACTCATTTCTGGAGCCTACTCTGCCACAGTTTGGGGACGATTGGAAGAAGGGAAAAAAAGAAGAAAAAAAAGGGGAAAAAGGAAGGAAAAAAGGGGAAAAAAGAAGAAAAAAGGAAAAAAGAAAAAAGGGAAAAAAGGAGAAAAAAGGAAGAAGAGTGACTCCGCCCCCTCAGCTTTTAATCCTGATAGACGAAGCAGGGGATTGGTCGGTGCCCCCCTCCCTGGGTGGCCTTGGATTACACAAACCCTGTGAGATGTGCAATAATGCAGCTCAGCCTCAGCTGTGAAGCCACATCCTGCTTTTATTTACATTTATCTGTTGCTGAAATTTTTGTGCATTCATTAGCACCCTAATCTATCTGGCAGGTAGTGGAGGGTTTGCGAGACAAACATCCCTCACGGATGAACTCTTTAGCTTGTGTGGGGGAATGTCAAGCAGGCTGCTCGTTAGCGGGGGCTAAGGCGGCCGTGCACATGCATGATTTATGTGGGGTTGGGGGGAGCGACGCACGCAGTCGGGCTAATCTCTGCCTCCCCTTCCTCACTCGCTACCAGAGGAGGCGCTGAAATCTCAAATGAGCTGCTTGAAGCTACCACCACTGCAGCATCCACAGAGGTCAGTAATTGTTAAATATTTCCAGGGCCAAGCCTATCCTGTCACATTCCCTGTTGCCATAGCATGTGGGCCACCCTGCTTCTTTAACTGGCTTCTCAAGGGAAAGGAGTTTGTTTCAGTTGTGACCGAAATAAGGACAGCTCTCTTTACAGAGGTCCTGCTTCCAGTTGAGATGTACAGGAAGTCATATGATCCTGATCAGCCAATAACAACGATAATAACCACAGAATTGCTTTTTAATGCTTTAGGTTTCCTTGTGTTACCATCAAGTGCCATTAAAGAACGCTATCTAAAATCAATGGAGTGTTTGATTATAAGGAGGCTTTAAGCCTCTGTCATAACAGAAAAACAGCTGAAATATATAACATCATCTCTGAATGACTGTGGTTGAAACCCTGCACTGGATTGCAAAATGCCACAGCTGAAACTCAAAAGGTTGAGGAGTGATTTGTGAATGTAGTGTGATTTGTGAATGTAGTGTGATTTGTGAATGTAGTGTGTCCCTGGCAATGTACAGCAGCTTTGCATTTAAACCATGTTTAGTACCCAGCTGCAGTCTTGCTAGATGGATGCAAAATAAATGCAGATATAACGTTTAAACGGCGTTTCATGTTAATACCTGTTTTCAGCAGTTAGTACTGCTGACCATCAAATGAATGACTGGCATCAGAGATGTCCCTGATGCATTATTTATGGAGCAGATTTCCAATCTCTCTAGAAAGTTCTTGCGATCTTGTGTTAATGCCGTGATCATTCAGAGATGAGGCATACAGACAAATATAGGTGTCACATTTGCAAGAATGTGCTTTCTCAAAATATTGGTATCAGGATTGGTGCCTGTCTGGCCCTGATCCCTGTGTCTTCTCCCCATGTGACCAGAAGTTCTCACTGGCCATCCTACTTGGGATTACCCTAGTGTGTATCCCCAGGGCTGCTGTGTGACCAGAGACCAGCCTCAGCTAGTTATTTCAGTTTATCATGTGTTTCATTGACAGTTCCTTGTTTGTTTTCTCCCTGTTCGTTCGGTTTTCCTCATCGTGGTTTCCATTGATGTTTCTGTATCTGTTGATTGTCCCGCCTGTTCCTTGTTGCCCTGAGTCCTTAGTAATTAGTTATGGTTCTCAGTTAACTTATCAGTGTATTTAAGTTTCTGCGTTTGTTCTCTTACACAATTGGTCCTTATTGTTGTTACTGTGTGTTCTGCTCCTTGCTTGGTCCCCATGTCTTCCTAGTTTTAGTGAGTTCTTGTTTTACCCATTTTGTTTTTGACCCTTCATGGTCCCTTTGTTTTCCAGTTCTCCCTTTATGTTCTGTTCTGTTTAATAAACCCCTATCTGTTCACAGCCACTACATGGGTTGTCCTTCCCTTTGCCGTGTTCTGCCATAACAATTGGTTTGGTCTGAACTTGCCAGAATTGCAGGGGGCCTGGCCAGAATTGACATAGAAGATCTTCTATTTTCCACATCTGACATGACACAGCCCATCTGAGGGAACCATGCAATCCTAAGGGCTTCAGTATCTGCATGTCCTGTGTGTGTGTCCTGTGTGTGTGTGCTGTGTGTGTGTCCTGTACGTGATGGGGCAGTCTCCAGGCTCCCCAAGACTCTGCGTCGGATAAATAGTTTTAAAATAGGGACGGACAGAGAGGAAATGCATAGAGACATTGGGGAGAAGCTGAAACTGACACAAATCCTTCCGAGTGCTGCGCATGAGGTTGCCTGTTTATTAAAATTCTTTTTGTTTGTTTTTTAAATGGGTCCAGTTCAAACCACTGACACCCTGCCAGTCAGCGGCTAAACACCCAAATGGTGTCAAAAGAACTGCATCGCTATTAAATATGTTTCCTCGTGAAAACATTTAAAATAAATATCATCCGCTGTTGAATTGCATAAAGGCTTGGAGCCACCGCGGGCGGCCAGTTGGCACCGGCCTGCCTCTGTTTACCCTGCGGGATCGGCGAGTCTCGCAGTGGCACCTGCGCCCACGGAAGCATGGCGTCAGTCCCGACAAACATCACTGGCTAGATATCTCTGTTTAACAGCCGTGATGCAAAGCCAAGTCCTGCTCGCCAGCTTGATGGCATCCAGAGCTGCTGCTTGTGTGAGTCTTGGCCGTTGGAGATTCCGCGTTCAGTGCGGCGTGCAATTCGGGTCACAACTCACCCCGAAAAAGTAAGGGTTAATGCCCTCAAGCTGTGCATGATGCGTTTTTAAAAAGGGTAACAGTTTGTGTATTTGCTCGTCACTGGGGCAGTATCTTACAATTCTGTACCTTTTAAGATACAGAAATGAACTCCCCAAGATACAAACAACATCAGTGCACCCCCAGTGGTACAAAACTGTTCCTCAGAGTCCATTTCTGTACTTTTAAAGGTACATTTTCCTGTAGCTAAGGGTACAATTGGCAGACCCATGAAGGTCCAACACCAGTAACAAGCAAATATATAAATATTTAAAATTTGTCTGCTCCGTCTGTTGCCCCAAATTAACCGACCACTGAAATGTTTCAGTGAACGCTGATTTTTTTTTCCCCTCTATATGCAAATTCCGAATGAATATTAATCTTTATCTGCTATGATAGACAGCAAACAGGTGTCTCGGTTCCAGTTGAGTCACGTCTCGCCATTTATGTGCTTGTTTGAGCTCCAGGAGCGCAGGGCACCGACCCCTTAATATGTACACGACTGTTTGCCGGACAAAGCCTCATTTATTTATTTCTCGCTTTTAACGCATTTATTTATTTATCTATCAGAAACTGCAGGCTAGTCTCAAAATCTAATCTTAAACAAATGTTTATAGAACAGAACAGTAACATTATCTTAAGGGAATACTGACACTGCTTATGTTGTTTCCTGTGGTGGGGAGAGATCGTCTGTCACTGAAAATATTATTATATACAGCGCTTTATGAATGTCATACATATATGTTATCCATAAATGCATTCTTTAATAGCTTCTTAATGTGTTGTCATCAAATTAATACCAAACTTAAATACTCTTAAGTGTTCTCTATAAAAATTGTGTTTGTGTCTTTATTAGATTATTTTAATTATATTTTATAACAGTACAATAATTATCTACATATGGCATCCTTGGTATAGAAACGGGATTGGTACACTGTACTACCTACCGCCCATGCATGAGTCCACATACACGTCAGACAGAATCGCTGAGGTCTTCAGAACTTGCAAAACCTACTGGATTATCCGTGACACGGATCGAGTGGAAAGCTGCATGTGATTCCCTGGGATGTCAGAGGAAGGTGGTTACTTGAGAAGTTTATCTCCAGAGCAGGCTTTGTTGCAGGGTGAAGCATCAGGAAGCTTTCGGCAGGCTCTGTGTCCGCAGAAGAGCCAGGACCATAACTCTGCGGTACACATGCAGCCATATCCAACATCATGTATGGCATGAGATTGTATGAGGATGTGTGAGGAGGTATCAGCCAAAAAAACTCAGCATGCCCCTTGTGGGTCTGATCACCACCCTGCTTGGTGCCAGCTTCCACACTCGTGGTCTGCCAGTCACACACCTTGCACTTAAAGGGGGCACGGCCGTGAGTGTAAATGCACAACAGGGTGCTGCTTCGCTCCCCTGATCACCGGATCACCTCACTGGCATCGAGAGATGAGCGTTTGGCCTGTGACAAGGTCGAGGAGGAAGAGCAAAGGTCAAGACCTTGACGGGAAAGAGATGCTGTTTAGAGAACCTGTGCTGCTTCTCGCAGAGACACGCGGATATGCAGACTTCATGTTTACAGGGGATTTAAGATAAATAACATCTTACCTGCTAGACCTGAGAATATAGTAAAGAGACATTTATGCTTATGAGAGCCTGGCTGGTGGCTGGAGAAGGAGGAGACGGGGTGTACATGTGCAGACGTGTGAGATGGATATACAGTACCGGCCAAAAGTTTGGACACACCTTCTCATTCAATGTGTTTTCTTTATTTTCATGACCATTGGTAGATTCTCACTGAAG
>JABFEA020000001.1:16654022-16666319 GCA_019775915.2 Cyphomyrus plagiostoma | reverse complement strand
TCTCATCACTGAGGCAGGACTCTAATCACCAAGGCAGGACTCTAATCACTGAGACAGGACTCTAATCACCAAGGCAGGACTCTAATCACTGAGCTAGGACTCTAATCACCAAGGCAGGACTCTCATCACTGAGGCAGGACTCTAATCACCAAGGCAGGACTCTCATCACTGAGGCAGGACTCTCATCACTGAGGCAGGACTCTAATCACCAAGGCAGGACTCTCACCACTGAGGCAGGACTCTCATCACTGAGGCAGGATTCTCACCTTATCACACATGGCCATTCTGAGCTTCAATACTGCCATAAGGCTCTGATACCACATTCCAATGGTGGGAAGACTGCTGTCCTCTCTGTGCTGACCTATGCCAGTTCATAGCAGGGACACAGGGCAGGGGACACCCTGGATGTGATGCCTGTCATCACAGGTCACAGGGCAGGGGACACTCTGGATAGGATCCCAGTACATCACAGGTCACAATCATGAAATTAATGCTAATTGAATAATTATATTTAATCTACCTATGTGCAGTAGATCGCTCTGTGTATTCCATCTCCATGCTTAGTCTTTGAGCCCCTGTGATGCCAGACAGGAGTTGCTGATGTGTTAAGGGCCCCATGCGGTTGAGATCCTGCTCAGGCCATCCACAGGAGGTCATATGAGGCCCGGAACAGGACCCCCGGGCCGGAAGAGGCGACCGGGCCATGCGTACAATTTATGGTGCTGAAGTGCTGATGGCAGCGGAACCTGAGCCCTTGAGTGCTGCTATGGATTTCATAGCCAATCAAAACTAAATTAGGAAGCGGCGAGGTTATTAGGAAGGGCCACACACAGGCCCGTCCTGAAAGCTATTCCATGGACACCCGCTGCATCACTAACGCGCTGTGTTCTTAATTATGGGCTCCTCTTACACACCGTGCTGGCAGAATGGTACTTATTTGTAATGATATTTAACGAGGGGGAAAAAATTTGGTAGAACAATATATGAAGGTCTGGAGGACATAGTGTTACATCTGTCAGGGAGGAGAAATGATGTAGAAATTGCTACTTGATCCTGAAGTAATCCTGTAGGTTTCGAAGGTCACGACTTTGATTTGAGGAGCGCGATTTTAGCGATAAATTTGCCTATTCCCCATAACAGGACTCGTATAACATAATCAATTAATTACTCATTGTGAGTTTGTATGCGGCAATGCTTTGTTCATAAGTAATTGAGTACTAAGTTGCATAATAATAAACAATACAATAGATAATAATTCCTTTTTTTTCTACTCCTTGTGTGTGTGGACTCTCATTTATGAATTCTGCATGTATTCCACATGTTGGGAGGGTTTCCTTTCTCCGTTCAAAGACATGCGATTTGGCTAACTGATTGCCCGTCGTCTATGATTGTGCGCATGTGCTCTGCGATGGACTGTCATGCTGTCCCTTGTGTCCTCCAGCTGTCTGGGACGGGCTCTGTGACCAGCAGAAGATTGGGGGGGTCTTTCTTGGCTCTTGGGTGGCTGGGATTTACATATGCATTTCAGTGAAGGCCAACCCGGAGATTGCTCAGATATTGTGCTGTCTGAGGCCAACGAATGGTGACATTTCGTTTTAATCACATACTTTATTCATGCTGCAGTCTCGTGGAAATATAGGAGGAACAACGCAGGATTTCAAAAGTGCTGATGTCCATGAATAACTGTAAACTCACAGGTATTTGCATTTTAACAGCCCTGAAAATCTAATTAATTATTTATTCAGGACTTTTGGACATCGGGTTGGCTAAGCAAACATTTTCATTGTCGTTGTCGCCATCGAACTAACCGTGAAGTGAAGAGAATCATACAAAACAGGAGAGACCATCTATCAAGCAAGTTTTTATTTCACAGTGACCTTTAACCTGTGGATATTCTCCGTCTAATTACGGGCGCTTATATCTCCCCGTTATTGTTACAGTGTCGCACCTCTGTGACGGTGGCTCATCTCTGCGCCAATCTCATGGTCTTCACACTCAATTAAGTGGAGAAGTAAACAGGAGATCGATAGCATGACGGTCTCTAACTGATTAAATAAGCGAAACCATGGGACGCAGTCGTCTCGCTGCTCGACGGGGGGGGGGGGGGTCTTTTTAAAGATCCCTCTCCTTTTAGAAGGTCCTCCTCCGTCTGCTTCAGCCGTCGTCGGAGGACCCCATGTTTATCTACCTGTGTTATAATTTTAATGCCCGTCTCCGTGGCGACGAGACCATGGGCGGACTGAGTGGCTCACTTTCCCGCAGCGTCTCAGTGCTGGCCAGTCACGACCGTCACCCTCCGCCAGCCCACACCCCCACCTGCACGCTCACCTGTGCCCGTGGTGGGGGCCCCCGCAGATGGGCGGGTGGGTGGCCAGTCGGCCGGGCGGGCTGCTGAAGCGAGGAGACCTGTAATGAGCTCGCAGCGAAGGAGCGCTAAGACGCCGCGGGATCATTTGTTAGGGCTCATCATTAATATTAGCTTAATATCTGCCCTTTGCTCTACAGAGCTGATGCCCCATACATCCTGCTGCCAGGACGATGACGTAGGCGCTCTATTCATGTTAGAATTAAGCACCTTGTGAAGTTTTAATGGCCGTTTCTATTTATGTCAGCTTTGAGGTGCCGGCTCCGGCAAGCTTCCTCATCGCTCTTAATCTCAGCATCTCGGGTTTTTCTTACATGCCTTTGTCCACCGGGTGGTCTCGGTGGCCGCCATTGCCGAATTTGTTTCACGCACGGTGCCGTGGTGCCGTTTCACTGCTACCCCGTATGATATCGTCCAGCAAACGAACATGTACATTAATAAATAAACCTTGTTGGTATACCCTGACAGAGTTTCCTCAGCTCTCTTCCCATGTGTTGACCGAAAGTCAAGAAAAATGAAGAGGACGGCGAAATCAGGCATTGGAAAATTGCATTATTTTCCCCACTCTATTCTGGGTGGACAGACACATTTTCCGTCTTGCTAAGATATTGGTTTGGCCGGTACTGGTTGTATAAACACAGCAAATTTATGCACTAGTAACTGCCCCAATGAGGGAAATCTCTCAGTGTGAAATACCTTGATGGGATATAGAGCCACCACAATTCAGGACGAGGGATTGGTAAGAAAAGCCTTCTTCTGATGCAAGGTTGATGGTGGGAAAATGCAGCCTCCATTGTTACTTTTGCTAGGCGTTTACTTGGGCTGAGATCTGAGCCCTGAACGGTCTTGGCACGTTCTGTGAAGCGTTTTCATCTTCGCTGCCTGTTAGCCTCACGCCCATTCTCTCCAGTCGGATGAGAGCAGCCTCTCGGAATGGCTTAGTGTTTCACGGCATTTGCTTTACCCCCTAAGGGCCTGTGTGAGTCCAGCGTGCCAAGAACCAGCACCCGCACCATGGCAGTGCCGCCAGAAGCCACCGCTGTGCAAAGCCAGCTCTCCAGCCCAGCCCCGGGGCTCGTTCTGGCGCTGCTCAGATACAGAGTCATCTGCGGGTTGAGCAGGGATGATGGCTGAGTCATCTGGCCATGTGACTCCATCGTCTCTTCTCTAGAACACTGTCTGTAGTCCTTACACCCATTTACTTGCTAAAGTGCGTTATCATTTGTAATAATGAGGTTTTGCCTCTCAAAATGACATTGGTCTGCAGCCCACTTTGCATTGACATCATGATTGCATGACCGCTGTTGCCCCTACATAGTGATATCTGACCTCTGATCTCCATGGTAACCCCATCTTTATGTTGCTACCTGCATATCAATGTTTGTAATCATAGCAAAATATTACACTGTAGTTGACATTTTTCCAGTTCACTCTTATTAGTATTTGGAGTAATAGTGACTTCCCAGTGTTTGATTAGTCACCAACCCATAAATCATAAATGCCTGAGCGTCAAATGCACAATACTTTATGTTCGCTGCGTCTAATCAGAATAGATTCATTAATATTGTGTGAAATTATTTCTGCCTAAAAATCAGTGAGGTGGGTCATATAGATACCATTGGAGTGTTTTCCTGCACCCCCCCCAACCGTTCTGGGACCATCTCCGGCTTGGGCTGAGATTTTCAGGTCAGCGCACCTCCCTTCTTAGGCTACGGCGTCTGGCTGTAATGCATCGGCTCTAGTCTGGAATCTATTTCTTGCTCTTACAGCCTCGAGGTGTCCATCTGCTACTTGAAGGACCTTTTGTGCTGTATATCATAAAGTGATATACATGGTGCCTGTTTAAACAGCAGCATCTATGCTTGTAGACTTCATTTAGGGGGAGAGTGAGGGTGGGGGGTGGTGCCAAGGTGTGGGCGGGCACCTACCCAGTCAACACTCGGTTACCGATGCGTTAACCGCCCATTAACCAAACGCGGGGAGAGATTAACGACCCGGCACAGCAGACGGCCGTCACAACAAACCCATTTAGCAAACAGACTCAGAGAGAAAAATGACCAAGTAACTTCTGGAAAGTACAGGGAGGCTGTTATTGATGAAGGACAAATGCATTATTTTAAACAGGCGTGGGACCAACTAGTAGGATGAAGTAGAAGATAACGGCATGAATAAAACTGTACCTAAGTGCATACAGACAACGTTGTCAAGCGTGAGACACTCAGATGTCTCAGGTTTCAAGGAAAAACAACAGGGTGTCTCTTTCTGATTGAGCTGATCGTTTCGGCAACGCGGAGGGGCGTTTGTGGAAGTTTTGTCTCTGTTCGCTAAGTATGCGGAGAGGCCTCTGTAGAGGAAGCCAGCTGCCAGACACTGTCATCCGTCAGACAGCTCAGGATTACATGAGTGACAGCTTGGAAATATAATGATCTGTTGTGACGGCCTGATGCAGTGCAGTAGGAACCTGAAATCAATAACAATGCTATCAGAACTGGAAATCAAATGCTAAATAATTCCCGCGGCGTCCCACGGATAATGACGTTTGCTCCTTTGAAGAATCGCTAATCAGTGTTTTCTTCTCCTTTTGTGGTGACAGACGCCTCAACAGCTTAGTCAAGTGGAGGAGCTCCGCCTGGGACGGTGGCGTAGATGTTTCACAATAAAGCCATAAAAAGTTGTTTGCAGAGCGTACTGTCGAGGGCTTCCAGGGGGGGGCGCTGTGAGGGCCCAAGCACTTTGTTGACAATATGCAGATTGTTTTGAAATGCATGAGGCCACGCAGGGATGGCTTACAAAACAGGCCTCTCTGCTCCAGAGTCACATGCAGCGCTGATAGCCCCTCATAATTTGACATTGACGTCTTTCTGGCTGTGCCCAGTGGAAAGCTCCAGGAGGATTCCAGGCCCTCCAACGTGTCATGTTGATGGCCATCCCCCAACCCCCCCACTCCAGACCACCCAGTAAAACACAAGGGGAAAAATATACATCTGGGAGTTAGGGTCACATTTTCCGTGCATGAATATCTCACTCTCCAGTGCGGATGTGAAACTCGCCAGCACAGGAAGAACTGGGTGGGCATTTTTCATAATATTGTCTTTTGGAATCTAGTTTTATGTTGATGGGGGAATCAATGAATGCATGGTCATAAAACAAGAGTTAAAGTTTGACCATTAAATTGCTATTATAAGGTAGGTACACCATACTTTGCTTTTAACCTACCTGTCAACGTTCCATTTCGCCTGCAGTCTTTATCTTCTGGGGATGCATTATGTAGTTTGCATTCGCTCACAGAGCCAGTAGCCATCAGCCAATACCATTTGCCCACAGAAACGGCCATGAGCCCGCCCACACTAGGGGTCAAGACCACCCCTAGTACAAAAATTTCATTTGAGCACAGAGAGCAGCCAAAGGTAATCCATTTGGCATGCAAGGACGAATCAAGAAAGGAAAACATTTGAGAAGGAAAAAACTGTTTAAGAGGTTAGCGCATTATATGATAAACACCCATCCAGTTCTTTCTGCGCTTCTGAGTTTCACATTTGAAATGAAATATTTATGCATGCAAAAATTTAAAACATGCATGTTTATTTTTTTCACCTTCTGTTTTAACACGCTGTAGTTTTAACATAGATGTGGTCCTACAGAGATGGCCTGTGAGGAAAGTTACAGCTTATTAAGCAAATGTACGTAGTTATGAAGCTGGGCTCCATATCTGTAACAACATGGGCTCATTAAATTACTCTGACTCCCTTGAATACAAATACAGTTCCTCAAATACAATTTCACAAAAACGCATAAAATGCTATCCCTTTAATACAATACTGCAATATACTGCCTCAAATACAAATACATTGAAACATACTCAGACACACTCCCTCAAATACAAATACATTGAAACATACTCAGACACACTCCCTCAAATACAAATACACTGAAACATACTCAGACACACTCCCTCAAATACAAATACATTGAAACATACTCAGACACACTCCCTCAAATACAAACACATTGAAACATACTCAGAGACACTCCCTCAGATACAAATATACTGAAACATACAAACAAACAAACAAAAACCTGCAGTCAAATGCCACCCCTCGTATAAAAGCTAAATGCCTGTTAAGTCCCCAGTACCGTGTCTGGACACCATTTGACTGGAGGGCAGAGACGGAGGACGTGTCCTTTGTTGCGAAGCCGGCATCCGTGAAGCAGCCTTTCCATAAAGTGCCATGTTTATATAGACTGTGGCGTCTCCTTCTCAGTAAGATGTCACTGTGAAAAGCCTCTGGTCAGCATTTCATTTGACTGCCAGCATTTTCTCCTCTTTCTGCTGTTTGAGCTTAACTTCCCTAAAACTCTGAATCCTTTACACTTCTAGATGTATTGATTTATCATAAAATTCAGATAATCCACTGACTAAAGTGTTATTGCATTTAGTGTCTATGATTTATGACTTCAATAAAAGCAGCCATGTTTCGGAGGACACAAACATATTAAACCTGCCTTCGAATCGTTTCCACAGTGATTTTTCTGATGTGGTCGCTGAGACATCTCCTCTCTCCAAGGGAGTGATGCCATCAGTCCATGCTTCACCGAAAGGTGTCCGACTTTTTCAAGTGATAATAGGACCACGTTCATTAATAAGCTAACAACACAACCCAGATGAGTAGATAGAAGCTACGTTTTAGCTACCTAAAGGCACATCACTGACATTTTTCCAGCAATGCTAAAAGTCAGAGTTAAACTTGTTTTCCTGCTGACTTTGAAACATAAATGCAACACTAAGGCATTTTCATCTGCTAAGCACAGCCCCCTCCCAAATTATGGCATGATATCTCGCACATACTAAGCACCGTAAAGTTCATCAGATCCAAATAAACTCGTCGACGATGGTTAACGTAAACCTGAACTCACAGCAGGTCCACCGGAGAGACCACAATCCTCCCTGATTCGTGGCCGGACTACGTATGACAAAAGACATCCCAGCACCTGCAAGATTTATGCATTTTCTTTAATATTTAAAGATATGGTATGCATTAACAGAAATAGAGTTATAATTATGTCATTACAGAAGACAATTAAGTTCTGGAGGGGCGGTGTCCATCTGTGTGCCCCCAAATAATGACGGTTGTGTCATTTTATGTAATGTTTTTAGAAGCTGGTCTAAGGATGTTCTTGTGTTCATGGAAATACTTTCTATCGTAGCGTCAGACACTGTATATTAAATTTACAGTGATTTTGGGAGGAGGGGATTGGCTTACGGCGAATGACCACGTGAATTTTGGGGTGGAAGGTAGGAAATGCAGTGCAGAGCGTGGAGTACATATTCAGGAAGACGTGAGGATTATTAACATTTATCTTGCAGTAGAAGCGGAAGAGAACCCTGCAAACAGAATGAGATGTGATTATCTGATTGGCTGATAGGACCCCCCCAACCCCCCATTGTCAGCCCGTTCCGCTGGTGTCTTTTAAGGGGAATCATGCTGTTGTCTCATGCTCAGCTTACAGCGTGAGGAGAGCCTGAGTGGACACGTCGTTAGCACCGAGTTTAGCTGTGAACTTCCCTTCTGCTGAGTCCCCCTCTGGTTGCCCCCCTTCTCCCACCCCCCTTGCCCCCCAGAGGCGAGCAGCCGGCCGGTGGAATGTCGGGGGGTCACGGCGTGGCACCGCTGCTGCTTCACTGCTATTTGCATACGTCCAGCTCACCCCCCCCCCGCCCCCCCGCAGGGGGCTTGTGATATTTTCCGTTTCAAAAGGAAGAGATGAAGAGATGGGGAATGGCGATGCAGGGAGTCGTGTACCTTCCTCTGAGGCCCCACAGGAGGCCTGTTCAGAGCGCCGCCTCCCTCCCTGCCTCATCATGGCCGCCATTCGCCCTCGGCGCCTTTAAGCGAGGCCCACACCTGTCAGGCGGCACTGCTGTGCTTGACGGCCGTGCCGGCTGACAGCCGCTCTTCACGCTCGCTGAGAGCCTCTGCTGCTGCCTCCTCTCTCCGTCTCCCCTTCCTCACTTGTTTTCCTCCTCTCTTTGTTTTTTTTGTTCTCAAAACCTACGGAGGGTGTGCTGAGGCCCCGCGGAGGACACACGCCAATCATCTTGACATAGTTTTTATTCCCGCGCTGAACCACGCTGACTTTCCAGAATGTTCCACCAGCGTTCTGACTCATGCAATGTGACATTTCCACAGCAGAGTTTTTTGAACGGGGAGACATGCGACTCCCTACTTTAGGACCACAGCCTAGTGTCTGGGAACACTTCTGTAGACATCGCACATAGTTTCAGGCATCAGTGAGATGGACAGCAGGGCAGCATCAGAACCAGCCAGGGCGGGACGGGTCACAAATCCATCAATAGCCATTTGTTGCGTAGCTTCTCAATCACATGACTCGACAGAAGTGCTCATGAATCTTCTCTGCTTCAAATGATATTTATTTCCTTCCTGAGACTGTTACTTCACATCTCTATATACAATGTATTTGTGTAACATAGAACTGTGATTTATCACCATGAGTGAGAACACCGCCAAACATCTCTGTGCTTGTCAATGGAGGGGTCGGTGTCTCAGGCTGCCAGACATTGCACAGGAACCCTAAAGAACCCTACACATCTCTAAACAATCCCAAACATTCCTGAACATCCTCAACAATCCCAAACATCCCTCAACATCCCTGAACAATCCTAAACATCCCTGAACAATCCCAAGCATCCCTGAAAATCCCTGAACAATATCCCTGAATGACCCTGAACATCCCTGAAAGAGCCAAAAAATCCCCAAACATTCCTGAATAGTTCTTAACGACCCTGAACGACCCCAAACAATACTAAACATTACCAAACAAACCTGACCATCCCTAAACATGCCCAAACAACCCCTTATCTAATGAATCCAGGTGGAGGACTCTAAGTAAAACAGGTATCTTCAAGTGCAGTCCTTTCATTCCGGGAAATCTAGGTTTGTTTCCTCTGTTTAATATCCATCGACGTGTCGAAGGTCAGGTGAGCATAAGCGTCACTGCCTTAATCCATCAGCAGCACATTGATGTCGCATTGTAGCTTTCCATGAAGTGTTAAATACAGCAAGAGAGCATAAAAGTGGAGGTTGGGCTGCCTCATGGAGATCAGTAGCTGATGAATATGTAAAACCGGACGATGGGGGCCTCCTCAGGACGCTACGGCGTGATGGGCGGCCATGAGCCGTTTCTACGAGTCCCTGCCGGAGCGGGACGTTTGCTGGCCTTCAGAGCGCTGACAAATCCATGGGCAGCTGCGGTGACGTCCCTCGCTAGGGGACTTCGCTTCTGAAAGCCTCAGATAGCTACACAATTTCAATTAAATCCCCTCATTAAGAGGTTAGAGGCACTTAGGGGCTTCCTATTTTCTCTATTACTCACTTTTATCAAGAACAAACAAGGATAATTAGGAAATAGTGCCTGGAAGAGGGTGTGGCAGCATTATGGGCGGCTAGGGCCTCTCATGAGGTCGTGTGGAGGGACGGGCTGGAGATAGAGCTGCTTCATATGCTTGGAGGAAGCCCACAGTTGGCCTGAGATCATCTTTCATAACGCTTCTCATATTCTTGCTTTTTATATTCTTGCAAATGCTTATTATGTTTGGAAGTTACATGAAAATTTTATTGCATTTCCAGGCTCACCTTCGTCTGCAAACAGTCACTGATGTGCCATTTGGTGTTACATTAATAAAATATATATTATTGTCTTTTAAACAAATTAGATTTACTTTTAGTTGCATCAGCCGCATATTTATACTGCTTGGCTGAGGTTATCCTTCATGATTAAAGACACGATCATCTGATTAATTTTCATATGAATCACCGATTGTAGAAAGTGCCCTAATTAGGCAGACATCAAAAGCGTAATGGTCGTATTTCTTGGTGAGATGTCCGTACCTCTTTCATACCTGTGGCTCTGTACTTTGGCCTCTGAAAGATGAGCAGTGGAGGTTTGCACAACCTGCCACTACACTACAAATTAAATAACTGTGCTCCTTATTTAGTAGACACTAAAGCAGCGTCTTCTGCTAACCAGCCAGCTAGCTTCTGACTTTATTCACTGGCTATTTATTTCGTTGTTTATTTTTTTTAAGCAAAAGCAAAATGCTTGAAAGGTGCGACTAAAAATCATTCTTCATCAGATACTGAGAGATCCTTTTATTTACACAACTGTAGGTTGCTGCCATTAAATTTACCTATAAGGCAGATTGCAATAACTTCATGTTCATTGCAGGCCAGCTGGACAGGGATTTCACGGGAGGAATGAAGGCCTCCGTCGTGTGCTCATTTGGTATTCCTCAGTCAGATCGTGCTGATTACCCATGCTCTCATGTTACCAGCAGCCGTATGTCCACCCTCCCCATAACCGTCTCTCCACATTATTGCTTTTTTATGTTGGTATTTATCTCCTTCTGCTTGGGGTCTTTTAATTATGTTAATTAGGAGTTTTTCTTTATTTGGAAATAAAATCAGAGAGACGTTGGTGCTTTCAGTTAAACATGTTTTTGTTGTGCGCGGATATTTTCACATTCGGGTGCACAGTGAGGGGCCTCCTTGGTGCAGGCGAGTGTGCAAGGGGGCGGATCTGCAAGAACGCGCGGCGAGGGGCCTCCCTGGTGCAGGAGAGCATGCACAGGGGCAGATCTGCATGGACTTACTGCGAGGGGCCTCCCTGGTGCAGGAGAGCATGCACGAGGGAGGATCTGCATGGACTTACTGCGAGGGGCCTCCCTGGTGCAGGAGAGCATGCACAGTGGCAGATCTGCACAGACGTATGGCAAGGGGCCTCTCTAGCAAGAGGCAGGCAAGAGTGGGTGAGGGCAGATCTACATGGGCAGTCTGCTGTCTGAAAAGCCCACCTCTAATTATCAGTAGTTATACAGTTCACTAGTATCTAATTTAATTGTGAGTAGCTGCAGCCACATTTCCATTAAAAATCAAGCAGTGAGGGGGGGGGGGGGGTCTTGGCAGGCCCCTTCCTGTCAGCTGCCAACAGCGGCCCTCTCTGCCTGCTGGAAAGTGGCTGAATAATATCTCACCCCCCAGCCTCTAGGGATGCCTTCCTCATCTGTGTGTGTGTGTCTGGCTCATGTATGTACTACCATTTCTCCAGTTCCCTCAAGGTAAAACTCAATTTTTAAAAAAAATCTGTGAATGCAATAAAAAAAACTAAAAATGTATTTTCTTTGGTCACTTATGATTAAGGTTGTCTGGTTAGGGGTTAGCTTGTCATACTTGGGATTAGGGATTTCCCCTTAAAAATGAATGAAGAGTACCGTCGTGTACGTGTGAGTGATTATGTTTATATTACATCGTGGGGACCAAATGTCCCCCAAAATGTGATTAAAAACGTGATTAATATGATTAAATTTTTTGGCATTGTGGGGACCATTTTCTGGTCCCCTCAAAGATCTGTGAGTGCAATCAAAAAAACTAAAAATTCCAAAAGTGTATATAAAGATCTATTTCGTTATTTATGGTTAAGCTTAGGCTAGGTAGGTTAAGGTCATAAAGTTTTTCCCACAGAAATGAATTGAGTGTGTCTGTTTGTGTGTGTGTCTGTGTCTGTTTGTGTGTGTGTCTGTTTGTGTGTGTGTGTGTGTATGTGCACGCGTGTGTGTGTGTGTGTGCGCGTGTGTGTGTGTATGTGCGCGCGCGTGTGTGTGTGTGTGCGCACGCGCGTGTGTCTGTGTGCACGTGTGTGTGTGTGCGTGCGCGCGTGCGTGTGTGTGTATGTGTGCGCGTGTGTGTGCGTGTGTATGTGCGCACGCGTGTGTGTGTCTGTGTGCGCGTGTGTGTGTGTGTGTGTGCACGCGCGTGCCTGTGTGTGTGCGCATGTGCGCGCGTGTATGTTGTGTGAGTGGGTGAATGGTCTCTGTGTATGTTGTGTGAGTGGGTGTATGGTTTATGTGTATGTTGTGT
>JABFEA020000001.1:16642805-16653922 GCA_019775915.2 Cyphomyrus plagiostoma | reverse complement strand
GTGTGCGCGCGCGTGTGTGTGGGTGTGTGCACGCGCGTGCCTGTGTGTGTGCGCCTGTGCGCGCGTGTGTGTGTGTGTGTGTGTGTGCGTGCGCGCGCGTGTGGGTGTGTGTGTGTGTGTGTGTGTGTGCGCGCGCGTGTGTGTGTGTGTGTGTGTGTTTGTAATGCCAGGTGCAGAGGCCAGCAGCTCCTCCCAGGGAGGAATCTGATCCGAGGACCCAGTGAGCCAGATGGGATGAGGGCTGGATCTGATGCCCCTCTGGCCCGGGAAGCTGTTGGGCCCCGTCCGGGCTTAATATCAAAGCAGCATGTTGCTCATGCTGGCTGGAACACCAGCCAGGGTGCAGAGGGGGTGCTTTCAGTCTGCATCTTTATTTCCAGTAGTATATCAAATATGCAACAAACACACATTACAGGAAATACAGTGACAGTCAATAGCGGTGATCAAGCTATGAAATGAAGGTCCCACTCTTTGGGACACCATGAAGTCTTGGTCTTTGTCAACTTTCTGACACGCTCCTTAGCTGTCTTGAAGCAAAGGACGTTCACACTCTGCCCATCCTCTCTGGCAGATGGTACCACTGGCCGGCCAAACCCCGATCACATGACGTCGTCGCGAGCCATAGCTTCTGCGTCGGGAATGCGAGGCTTTTGTGCCTTAGCCCACATTTTCAGAGACGTGCTCTTAACATCCCTTTGTGCCTGTTTGATTTGCTTTCATGGTCACTGTTTTGAGCTCTGCATCTCTTCTGAACTTCCACTGATGCTGGATCTCAGGGTAGAGCCCCACGTCTATCTGGATGCTTGCATACCCCTCAGCAGATTAATCCCTAGCTGATGTTCGCCAGTGAAAGGCAGTGGATAGGAAGTATGGAGCAAGAGGAATCCTGGCATCCTGGAATCCTGTGAGCCGAGTGGTCTGTCATTGGCAGCAGTCAGTCAGTCTCCAAACCCTAAAGCCCTCCAGCACTATGGATCTAGGGGAGGAAAACAGAACCTGGACTCAAAGTGAGTGAGATTGTGAAGCTCATGGTTCTTGCGCAGGTGCAGGAAGCAGCTGAGATCAGAAAAACCCAAAGGTGGGGTGGGGGGAGAAGACAGCCACCTTACCAAGGAGTCAATGAATGTGGAGAATGCCCTTGCTCACAAGCAGTGCTGTTTGAAGTGGTTCCTGATCTCGTTCATCTGTGGGTTTGAGGCACGAGCCTTACTTTCAGCTCTATGCTGAAATATTTATTTGCACATCCAAGAGATGACAGAAAGGTACATAAACTTAAGTATGAGAGATTGTGTGCAGATTGGCGGGTGGTAGTAGGGGATGAGGAAATCTTCAGCTGACTGCCTGAACAGGGGGCCTTCGTTTGGTTAACTAGGCGTATCGTTTCAGTTTTTTAAGATGAGGCTGTATCAGGCTTCATTTTCTGAGTGGGAAGGTTCAAGGGTGGGCAAATTGCGATAGTGACATGCTTACTGTGAACGGATATACTTACCACGAATGTACCTGCCTACTGTGAAGGGACCTACTTACCGCGCACAGATACGCTTATTGGGAACACATACACTTATTGTGAATGGACACCTTTATCGCGAACAGACTGCTTACTGTGAACAGACGTATGTATCGTGGATGGACCGCTTACCGTGAACGGATACATTTACCGTGAACGGATACACTTACCGTGAACGGATACACTTACCGTGAACATGAACTCTTTCAGTGAATGGACCCTGTACCATGCATGCACTCTGGCATTTGCAGATTGACTCCAGTCAGCCTCTTCGGAGCAGCTCTGAAGCAGCTGATGAACAGTCCTCTGTGGGCCAAAGCTCTCATGCATGATATCAGCACATTATCATGCGAGAGTAAGCTTTAAATCAGCTTGCAGAATGTTTCAGAATGAACTTTCCCGCGAACCTAACATGCTTTCGAAATCCCTTAAGTAATGGTTTCTTCTGATTTGATCTACTTTTAAGCACATCACTGTGTGCATTTGCGCTATGACAAGAAAATACCTTGCATTTCAACCCATATACCACAAATGACGTACGCTTTCAAGCATATGAAGATTAAAATATAGTACATTTTGTTTTCATACGCATTTGCGCTTTTACAAACAATCGATTGCACTTATCGTTCTTAAAGGTGAATGCATACTTGTGTACCAGTTATATGTACCCGTGAGTATAACACTAACCTGCAGTATAACGCTAACCCTAACCTGCAGTATAACGCTAACCTGCAGTATAACGCTAACCTGCAGTATAACGCTAACCTGCAGTATAACGCTAACCAGCAGTATAACGCTAACCTGCAGTATAACGCTAACCCTAAATAGCAGTAGCAGTATCCCAGCCGGAAGACCTCAGTGTTCCCAACAAAATCCTTTACATTCTTCAGTGTAACTTTTCCATTGCGGCCTCATTTCTTGGGCCTCTTGGCTTCATTTATCAATATCTTGGCCATCTGGGTCCCTGATTCATTTTTTTTTAATCTTCTTTGACTGCTGATTGGAGGAATGGGTCCTCGTAGCCTTTTGTTAATTTCTAATGGTCATTTATCATGGGATGAGGCAGAATCGACCTGCAGAATGGGCTAAACTCCAAAGACCAGGGGATCGTCGATCGCACAGAGAGACCTGAAGGCGGTTTTCACGCCACATTAATCCCTGCATTCCCTTCAGGGCAACATGTAACATAAGTGTGTGATTATTATTATGGAATATGACTTATTTACTGCAGGGTTATTGGTTCTCATGATTGAGCTAGAACTTCGCGCCTATTGTGTCCATCGTGCCTAATTGCCTCCTTGTTCCCCATGCGCTGTCAGCAGTGTTGCCTGATTCAAAAGAAGGATGTTTCAGAGACACTTGTTTGCAGTGCTTCTCAGGCCGTAGGAGGCGCTGTGACCACTGGCCACTCCCCCCGCAAACCATCACTCCTGCTGTGGATACTGATTCTGAGCAGCTTATCACTATATCCACGGGGGATGGACAGCTGCTCATGGGAGGGTGTGTCCGCGTCTCTGTACCCGGGCCTGGCATATATGCCACACAGCGATGCCACGCAGAGGTGCCTCAAAACGTGAAATATAAGGAAATCTGTGATCTTTGGGCAGCAAAGGACAAGTCTGATGTCTGAAAATCAGACAAGCAGGGAAAGACACTGCAGCTGTGGTTTATTCATCAGCTGCTGTTAATATCATCCATCGTTATTGGGATAAAGAATGGCTCCGCTACCCGCCGTCAGTGGCAACGTGCTTTTGTGAAACACCACTGTTGAACACTTACGTTGGCAGATGGTGCAGATACATTTTAGATTTATCCCCAAAGTGCTGCTGTAGTTTGCCTGATGTAATGCAGCACATTCTGAAATCGTCACAATGGGTAAAATCGTCAATACCCTCAGATTTCCCTGTTTGGTTTGGCACAGGGGCCCCTAATGATATCCCCAATGGCCCCCAAGCCGGGGGCCAAAATAGCACCTCTCCTCTGTTGCCCCCTGACACCCCATGGCCTGTGGGCGAGGCTCCGACTCAGGTCATTGAGTGTGAGGGTTAGGGTCACTCCCCTCAGGCCGGATTTCAGGGCCTATGTGATTATTCACTAGCAAGACAGCAATTGAAGGGGCAGCGTATCTGACCTCTGGGGCCGAATCACGTGGGAGGGTCTGGAAAATTCTGCTATATTTTATAGACGGAGAATAGAGCCATGAAATCAACTTACAGCAGAGTGTTGAGAAGCTCTGCCAAGATCTGTCAGCCTATCTGTCTGCCTGTCTCTGTCTCTCTGTCTGACTGTTTCTATCTGTCTGTCTCTGCCTGTCTCTGTCTGCCTGTCTCTGTCTGCCTGTCTCTGTCTGTCTGTCTGCCTGTCTCTGTCTGCCTGTCTTTATCTGTCATCCTACCTGTCTGCCTGTCTCTGTCTCTCTGTCCCTGTCTGTCTGTCTGTCTCTCTGTCTGCCTGTCTCTGTCTGTCTCTCTGTCTGCCTCTCTCTGTCTGTGCCTGTCTGTCTGTCTCTGTCTGCCTGTCTTTATCTGTCAGCCTATCTGTCTGCCATCTCTGTCTCTCTGTCTCTGCCTGTCTGTCTGCCTGTCTCTTTCTGTCTGCCGTCTCTGTCTCTCTGTCTTTATTTGTCAGCCTATCTGTCTGTCTGTTAGCCTATCTGTCTGCCTGTCTATCTGTCTCTGTCTGCCTGTCTCTGTCTGCCCGTCTCTGTCTGTCTGCCTGTCTTTATCTGTCTTTCTCTTATATGTAATAAGATGCCCATCTAAAAATACCCCTTCTGCCAGGTGCCCCCTGTTCTATCTGATTTGTCACTGTGAGAGGACTTTGAGAGATCATCGCCCTAATTTGGGTGGTGTTTTGAGCCCTTTGTAATTAACTAATCACTACTTATACCTACTAGAAATCTCATTTGCTTCATGGGTAATGATGAAGAACCCTGTAATCAAATGTAATACTAAAATTTGTTATTTTTTTATTCGTATAGATCTTGTAAAATCATCAGCACAGTTTGAATTTCAGCAGCAGGGAGCATTAAGTTAACTAACCAGAACCATTCTGCAGTTGCCTGGATTTTAAATGCTAAAACCTGATTTTCTTGTGGTTGTGGTAAATACAGCACAATTATTATACCTCTATATATCTGTAATAATGTATACAACTATCCATTTTATTTTTAAGAGGCTTCTGGGAATACATGAAATTGTTATGAACATGGTTATTTTGTTGTATATACAGAGAAGTATAGGAGTATAAGAGATTTCACTGTGGTGGGTGTGTATTAAAGCTCATAGTTAAATGCAACTATAGGGGCAGTAAGCACCTAACGCTGATTCCAAAGGGTGAGTGACTGTTAGCTCTCAGATCAGCATTATGTATCACTCAGCTCAGTCTTTCATGTACCGTACCTCTTAACCTTATAATGTAGTAATTCGTAGTAGCCTGATTGCAGTGAAAATTCCACTGGTCATTCTCAGATCCTATTAAAGTATATATTCCTTGTCTCCCCATTCTAGAACCTCCTTAGCATGTAACAGTAGTCATGTGACACGGTTGTTTTGTTAAATGGCTGTCACGGTGCTGTTTTTTGATCATTACCTATGCCAGTGCTGGCCATATAACTCTAGCCTTTGATGAGATTATCCATTGAATCAGTCACAACCTGCAGTGTTAAAGTTTATCTGCCAGGAGCTGGGGCTGCACAAGGTGCTAGCCAGCATGCTCCAGGGGAACGACTGAAACTAACGGCTTAAATTAGGTCCGCCGGCAGTGAAGTATTTGTCAAGGTCTGGACAAGAGGAATAGCTTTATCCCCAGCTAGTCTGAAGAAGCAAGTGGAGGGGGGGGGGTTCTTTGTTCTGGACACCAGAAGAAAATGACAACAATGGAAGCTTGAGTTGCAGTCTATTTTTTTCACGCTATTTAGGAGATGCTAAAATATGCTGTATGGTAGGTAAGGCAATGACATGTCATGTGACACGTCAAGAGACTAGTCTGCCCAGACATTCACGTGTATGTAGCAGTTTTATTAGTCTTTTGAGGTAGCTGATTTTATGCTTGTAATGGAATAATATAGAGTTGCTGTAAGATGTCTTGCGTGGATGTGAGAGTCTGAAAGCCTGAGCGTCTCAGCAGATGCATGAGAGCTGGCTGGCCTGGTCAGGCCACACACAGCTGACAGCTGGGTGATTCTCCCGTCCTCCTCGGCCCTTGATATTTGAGGAAACCTCACCAAATGTGACCCATTAATCAATACGGCTGCTCACTGTCAGGCTCCCTGGACGCTCCATATCTCAGCCGTTAATCCCAATGAGTGCTCTGTAAAGTGTATCTGCTGGTGATACCCCAATTATGCCAGTGGAGATTTCGCAGTATGTGTTCCCGAAGCTTTGAGTCTCTGTTTATTGTTTATCTGTGGACAAATACACTTTCACTCCAGCCAGTGATATGTTTGTTCCATCAGTCTGCAGGGTGGAGCTTTAAAATGGGGGATACAGCGATATAACTTCACATCTCCACTACTTCCCATGCTTTTGATGGATCTTCCTGGGGGCTGGGTGTCCGTGTAAGGGACGGGGATGTGCGATGGAGGAAGGGGGGGTCCAATCTGCAGTCTGGGTTACAAGGCAGGAACATCTGTCACACAAAAGGATTGGTTTGATTGGTTAGGGCCATAGATCAGGCCTGCCTGTCATTGGACAGTAAATGAATGTTCCCCAGTTACATCTTCTATCAGCGATTACGTTATCTGGGCTCCTGGACTGTCAGTTGCAAAAGCAATATCTTATTCGCCTAAACCCTTATTCCGCCGAGACCTCAGCCACAGACTGGGGGATGGAATGGTTTGGGATGCTCTCTGCTCCACCAGCCATTCCTACTTTGGTCTGTAGCTGCATTCCTCCTGTTCCATGCTGGAGAGATTCATCTTCTCACCTGCATTGAGCAAGCAGTGATCCAGCAGGGTTTGAGGTGATTGGCCGCCGACGTCTGAGCATATGGTATATTAAGGTGAACATTATAGTGGGAAATTAAAGGCAGGTTTGTTAGGGACGAGGCCTTGAAAGCCACAGTATTTGGAATTACTGTGCATCTGATAGATGAACCCAACATGAAGCTGTAATATATTTAAAGGGAAGCGGGATAAATGAGGCGCAGTGCGTGAGTCCAGCTCACCTTGACCTTCAAAGCATCCTTTCTCACACGAGTAAAACCTGGAGTATCTGAGGTATTGGGTGTTTTCATATATTGTGTCTCTGTATGAGTTAGTTTTCCTTTGTGGATGTAAAGATGGCTGGTAATCTGCTTTAAAACAATTGTGTAGATTACAGGAAATCTAGCATAATGGGAAAACTACAATAAACATAAATAAAGCGTGTGGAATTATGATCATCCTTGTTTAGATAAAACTAGGGATTTGGCAACTTGGATTATTTGTCAAGTAGCACAAAATCATGAATCTGAACACTGGAAACATTCCATTAATAAATGTGGCTGCTCACAGCTGGAAGGGAGACAATTAGGGCGTGTGAAGGCGAAATCGCCCCAATTTGTCACGTGACCTTGGTGGTTATTTTGAGCACCTCTATTAGGGGAAGATGTCTGGCAGATTAGTCCAACTGACTGGTCCTAGCAAGAAGACCAACCTTACAATTTTGTCCAGAGTTAGCCGACCGATGGAAATTTAATGCAACAACGCAATTCTCAACATGTGTATAAATGTCTTGAGGTGATACCCTATCTGTGCTCCTCAGATTAACATTAACAGAAGTATCTCCTAATTACAGACCATGTCCACCATGTCAGTGATTTCAATTATTCTAATTTGTGTGAAATCATTAATCCCTTAAAACGCCACTTAGCACCATGAAAGAGAACGGAACATTTCCGTTGATCCCAAGTGGCTTGCAGGAGGAACAGAGAGGATATTGATCTTTATAAGGCTCCGTTTTGTTGTTAAATGTTACCATCTAAAGCTCTAATGAAAGGGACTAAATCTGCTCAGTTTGTGCTGAATAATTTGGCACTGGAGTGAAGCCCCTGGCCATGGTGGTCTGATGTGAGCAGTTTGGGGCATTTGGTGAGGGGCATTTGGTGAGGGGCATTGCTCTTGCTGATGCTTCTCTAGGCTGGCGTGGCACTCGCCTCTTTTCTCTGTGCTTTGAAATAAATCAAACCCCATTACTGACTGCCAGAGGCTCCCGCATCCACTGGCTCCCTCACCACCTTCCACCAAGGGACATTTACCAGAGTCATGGAGAAAGTCAGCAATAGATGCTTCTTTCACAGCTTGGGGGGGGAGGGTGAGGGTGGGGGCAGTATAACTAGCTGCAGAGATGGCAGTGTCTATATTTCCTAATATTTCGGAATGAAGGGGTAAGTTAGGGAGGTCATTCAGCAATGCCAGCCTGACATCTTGGCTCTCATGTGGGGGGGAGGCTGTTTCACTCTGTTTTCGGGCCTCAGCAGGCGGTAGGGGGAGGCGACCAGGACCTCTGAGGGGAGCATTGATGGACCCCATAGGGCAGAAATTCAGAGCGAGCAGCGTTTTTGCGTGTGTGTGTGTGTGTTTAATGGGCGTTATTGATGTTCTCTTTGAGACAACTGGTGGAGCCGCCCTGAGCTCTGTTCCAATCCACTCCTCCAAATTACATGGAGGGATAAAAGCAGCGTGTCTCCCTCTTTCCCTCCTATACCTCCCGGCGTCACAGCCCTCAGCACCACTTCCTGAGACAGCCTTACCTCCTCCCTAATCAAGGGCTGCATTTGCTTGCCCTGAGAAATTGGGGGTGGGTGACGGCTTTTTCCGAGCTGCTCCCCTCAGCCAGGAGAGACGTGGATTGAGCCCCAGAGACCATCAGAGCAATTCGGCAGAGTGTAATGACTGATGAAACTATGAAAATGTTTAAATAATGACATTGTGCCAGAAGGACTCACTAAGCCTATGGTGCACCAAGGACAAAACTCCATGAAGGTTGCGTCTTTCTCTTGAGAAAGTAGTAGTTTTATATTTCTCTTTGCACCAAATGTCTATAAAAGGGAATAGGGGTCAGAGCAGGGATTGGCCAGATGAGAGTTGGCTAGAGACGGTCTGTCTTAAAACTGATTGCTGAGGAAGGTGAGGACTTAGAAGTCTTCTGGACAAGATGTCATCCATCGCGTTTTTCAGCCTGTCCTTGGGCTTCCCCTGTGCCTCTCTATGCTGTAGTCTTACTGAAGGGGGAGCTGGTGAGAAACTGAAGTTACAAAAGCAGTTACATTAGTAATGATCTGAGCTCCTGTGCTGTTCATGTGGAGTGCAAAAAACCGGTTAGGACAGCTGTCAAGTGTCATAATGATAAAGATAATTCTGACTTAATGAGCACATTTATAATACCATTCATAATCCCAGCATGGTGATCAAGGTGTTTATATTCAGTCTAACATTGTCTGTCCTTTAATTCAACACCACTTCCTTTTGTTTAATAATCAGCGTCCGTGTCACAGCCTTGTCATATTTTAACTTAGAGAATAGCCTGTTTTAATGTGCTGCCTCTCTGCTTTCTCCTCTTTTTTCAGGAAAACCCTTATATGTGTAATAATGAGTGTGACGCCAGCACAAAAGAGCTGGCACACCCCCCAGAACTGATGTTTGACTTTGAAGGTCGCAACCCCACCACGTTCTGGCAGTCGACCTCTTGGAGGAAATTCCCCAAGCCACTGCTGGTCAACATCACCCTCTCCTGGAACAAAACCATTGAGTTGACAGATGACATCGTCGTAACGTTCGAGTCTGGCCGCCCGGAGCAAATGGTCCTGGAGAAGTCCCTCGATTATGGCCGAACTTGGCAACCCTACCAGTTTTATGCCACAGACTGTTTGGACGCCTTCACCATGGAGCCCAGGACGGCGCAGGATCTGACCCAGCACACCCTTCTGGACGTTATCTGCACGGAGGAATACTCCAGGGGATACGTGTGGAAGTATGACAAGACGGTACGCTTTGAGATCAAAGACAGACTCGCCCTGTTCGCCGGACCTCGTCTGCACAATATGGCTTCCCTGTACGGACAGCTTGACACGACAAAAAACCTGAGGGACTTCTTTACCATCACTGACCTCCGAATCAAACTGCTGCGACCTGCCACGGGCGCGACCATGGTGGATGAGAACAACCTGTCCCGATACTTCTATGCTATTTCTGACATCAAAGTTCAGGGAAGGTAAGATCTTATCAGGGAATTTCTCCTTTGTCGATCTGGGAAAGCTCTTTTTCAGAACCTGAGTGTATTGACAGGAATTATAGAATAATACCTCCATAATGCATTATAATGACCAGTATAAGAGATTATGGTGTTGATTATAATACAATGAAGCTCTCATTTATAATGCACTATCGATACCTTCATAATACATTATAATGGTCAGTATAAGAATTAAGGATGCTTTTTGCTGCATTATGAGGGTACTTATAGTGCATTATAGAGGAGAGCTCATTAATAAATGGTTATAATGTTTTATGGCTTATTCTAAGTATTTATATGCATGTTTATAATGCTTTATGAATGCATTATAATGTAGTATGCATGTGTTCATAGATTCTTATAGACATGGTATTCAGAAAGAGTTACAATAATTCCATATGCATGTGATGTGTCCTTCGATTGCCGAGATAATGTCACCTAAATACACTAGAGCCACTTTGCATGATTCAAGGGTAAATTTTCTTTGCACTTTTCAGTTCGTGAATTCAGTTTTTTTATTGTGATTCCTAGATAGATAGAAAATGGTCAAAGCCAATTTACCACACCATTTCTGCAATCAGACACGGTCATATTGTCAGTAATAGTTTCAACTGGTAATGCCAATGTAAATATTTTGATTTATAGCTAGAAAAGTGACACAAATATGAGTTACTTGTAGGTTCATCTTGTTCTTTTACTGGTTTTGTCCCTTGATTGAAAGACTCATCCAGTTCTTCCACATTAACATTAGTGAATATTAGCATGATTATAGGAGTCTAACCAACCAACAAACAGCAGGAACTCAGTGCTAAAGTGAAATCCAGGTCCTTTTAAATGAAATGGTTGAAATGGTAGTTTACAAACCCCGTCATAGCTCATAATGCCCCTCCTGACACGGAGTAGGTGGTCATTCTACATCTTACTTGCAGTACACAAGGCCAGTACGATCAAGTGATATGATCAAGTGATCTGCAGATAGCTACTGTAAGTAGAATCCTTACACTTATAATGTCTTTTAACAAATAATTGCTGTATTTTACTCATTTTTCAATGTATTTGCTGAACATAATGTTCTGTTGTATCAAATACATTGTACCATGGAGTCCTCCTAATTAACCCCTGATGTATGAGCTCTCAAACTGCTGGCAAAATAGATGTTTTAGCCTGTGAATGTGAAGATGCAGTTTCTTTAGCGGAGATAATTATGGTTTATGTTTTCACATGCCACTCACTTAATAGGCCTTAAGAAAAACTATAAAATGAGCAATAGTTTGCTGGCTTTTATTGCAGTTGTCAGATGTTCAGACCACAATAACCCAAATTACATTTACATTTACATTTACATTTACAGCATTTGGCAGACGCCCTTAGCCAGAGCGACTTACATAAGTGCTTTA
>JABFEA020000001.1:16621053-16633666 GCA_019775915.2 Cyphomyrus plagiostoma | reverse complement strand
CCAAGGATTCCGCTTGCACTACGTTATCAGGAAGACTATTCCATACTCTAACTACACGCTGCGTAAAGAAGTGCTTCTGTTTTTGTGTGACTCACTCCACTAGCTTGTAATTAACACACACATTTCATTGCAATTAATTGCAGATCTCAGTTTTGGTGCTTGTTTGTGTTGTTACTGTGATTCACACACAGGCATAAAGACACATCGATAGGAATTTAATGGGATGAAGATGTTTATGCAGGTATGAGTAGCGTGCGAGTGTGACAAACGTTCTTGATAAGAAGTTGCTACAGCGTTGATGGGTAGCATTTGGTATAAAGCACAGACACATGTTATAGGTTAGGAAGACACTTCTCATAGCATGAACAGGCACTGAACAATGTGAGCAGGTCTTCTATACTTTGATCAAAACAAAGGCCGCCAGCTGTAATTGTGATTTTAAGAAGTACTGTATCTGTCTAATATTTCAGTTCTGACAAGAGCCATTAATGATTTGGTGTGGGCATATACACAGAATTTATCATTGTAAATATTGGTTTGACAAATAAATGAAATAATAGCTAATGAGAAATTAAGACATTTTGTGCAGAGTTACTGAGCAGCTCACTGAAACGCTCTCCTTGGATCCATCTTATATTTGGTTACGGTCACAATCACCTGAAAGCTGATTTATTTCTGTACCTGAGAAATACTTCCTAGATCATGCGGGAACACTTATCACGGACAGCTGTTCTAACTGCCCTGTAACGAGCATGGGAGTGCTATAGAATAATGCTGGGAGCACAACTCCCAGCATGCACTGTGACCCCACATGACCAATCAGAATGCCATTATTGGGGAGGTCACAACCTCTGACCAACCGAAGGAGGGAATGAATAAGCAGGTTCATTGCAGGCTGTGTTGGATTGGCAGGGTGAGGATAAATATTTATAGGGCACCAGGACGTTTGCATTCCAGGCTGCATGTTCACGTTCGATCTTCAAAAATTCTGAAAGTTTCAAGCATTTCCAGCAGAAACAAAAGGTATCCTGCTGATGTTATATAGGGTCCGTAATCCTGCTGAAAAACGTGCAGACCTGAGCAGCAGCCTCTCATTTCTGTAGATGCTATTTGTCCAGCTTCTGTGCAGAAGCAGGAACCTGACATCTCCTGTACAGTGACGCTGCATCCAGCTCCCATCCAGCAGCTCCCCACTCTCCTATCTAACCTCCGCATTGGCTTTATCACTCTGCCCATTCACAAGAACTCTCTCTGGAAAGTTGGTAGTATCTGTATGTTGGAAAAATGTTTTTATTGATCCATTTCAGTCACATTTACCGTCGTTAAGTATGTTAGGGTATAAGAACAATCTTTTCATGTTGTTTCCAATACTTTGATTGATTGCATTAAATTTTTAAAAATGAGGTTTAGATGAATCATCAGCAAAAATATGAAACCTAAAGTGTAAATGTGCAGTTTTTATGTCCAGTATGAGAGGAGGAGAGATCATGCGACTGTCAGAATGAAACCAGTGTATAAACAACAACGCCAGTCAGTCCTATAGGCGACATAGGCAGCCACCCTGGGCACCAACTTCTGAGGGGGTGCCGACATGCCAGCCAGTATCACTTTGCCCCAGATGAGGGGCACCAGCAATGATGCTCGCTTAGGGGGGTATGTGGGCTTGGGCCGGTATTAAAAAACATATCAGCTGCTGCATTTTACATTCACACAGAACACAATATGAATAGCTTATGCAGTATCCCACCAAAGAGCGTTTGTGTGTCTGATGAGTTCTGGTCCATGTAACTGAGTAAAAAGGGGCATGTAGGCCTAATAAACATGCAATGGTAACAATACAGAATAACAGAATACAGATATTACGCCTCTGCAGCCTGCATGACTACTGCCTCCACTACCGGCAACTACCCTCCTGCATGCCTGCCATTGGCTCATGCGATGCCTCTCCTTCCTTCCCTGCTGCTATGCCACAGTGGATCCTGCCATCAAAGCACCCCATGCCAGCACCGGTCTGCCCCTGCATAGACACTGAAATTTCAACCCCTGTATTAGCTTCGTTATACCATCGTCTTTTGTTTAACTATTCTGCCGGCTCCTGGAGGAGGGGCTCCCCCTTTGGGTCTGGTTCCTCCCAAGGTTTCTTCCTCCTAGGGCGTTTTTCCTTGCCGCCGTCGCCTTTGGCTTACTCATCGGGGGGTCTTTACGTGGCAGAAATATAAAGCGCATTGAGACAATGTAATGTTGTGATAATGCGCTATATATATAAAATTGCATTGCATATTTACAAAATATTGCTCACAGATGTGCGCTCTAGCTAATGAACTGCTCAAATGACAGTAGGTTCAAACTTGCTGCTGTACTACTGGGGGTTTAAGTATTTAAAGGTTTAATGTGACTTTTTGTTGGCGGGTCCTGTGCCGGTTCAGTATAGCTCTCCCTCGAAGTGCCATAAGGGTCGGCTGCAAGCCACCTGACTGTCCCCTTTCAGAAGCCCCTGTAATGATGACATGCAAAATCAGCCTCTCCAGAGAAGAGTGATTCATGCCAGCGGTGTTAACCTGGAGGGGCGTCACAGTCATTTGTCAGCGAATGGTGGATATTTGTACATTTATGTTCTGACACACGTGTCCTTTGTGGCATCCCAGTAATAGGCCAGGAAATGGAGCTCTTCTCCAGCTGTGTAAATTGTACTCAAATGAAATGTTTTGTGCTGTCGATTTACGGCCGCAATGACTGCCAAGCGCGTTCGGGAAGAGCCAGGCGCCGGATCAAAGGCAAATGGGTCGGTAGTGTTGCTCCTAAATGGAGACATTTGTCAATGTTAACAGGCCATGCCTGGGACAAACTCTTCAGACTGCTGCCTCTCTGCTGTCTGTGCTCCTGCTGTCTTCACTCCTGACCACTCTTTCCCAGCTCCCTCTCTGCTGTCTGTGCTCCTGCAATGGTCTCCACCTCAGATAACTGCCTCTCGGTTCTCTGTGATCCTGCAACATTTTTGCCTCTGACCACTGCCTCTTGGCTGTCTGTGACCCTGAAGCATCTTCACCACTGACTGCTGCCTCTTGGCTGTCTGTGACCCTGCAATGATCTCTACCTCTAATAACTCCGCAGACCCTGCAGCATCTCCACATCTAACCACTGCCTCTCGGCTGTCTGTGATTCTACAGCATCTCTGCCTCTGAATGATCCTGCTAAATTTTTGCCTCTGACCGCTGCCCCTCAGCAGTTTGTGATCCTGCAACATTCTTGCCTCTGACCACTGCCTCTAGACTTGTAGTCAAGACCGCTTAAACCAAGACCAAGACACTACCAAGACAAGACCAAGACTAAGACCAAGACAGACCGAGTCAAGACCAAGGCAAAGTTGAGATGAGACCGAATCTGAAACCGAAAAAAAGACTCCCTTAACTTTTGTGTGCTGTTGAGGACTTCCTTGACAGGTACTGACTGGTCACAATCATCTGACAAAACAGCTAACACCTCCAACAACTGTCTAAAGGATGGGAAATATGTAACTGATTTCAATTATACTTAATTTGTAGATGAAATTGTAGCATCAAATTGAAGATACACAATTATAAACTTGAAATTGCATCATGTCCCACTGCAGTAGTACTAGCCAAATGACACTGTATGATATCAACTTCCCTGAAATGGATTAGGCCTGTTAAGTGAACACAACGTGATGTGCAGATGCTATTTAAAAGTCACGCATAACCACATTTATTTAGTCAAACAACACCATTTTAGATAAAATACTGCAATCAAACAATTTAAAGACATGCGCGTACGTCACTTGAATCAAATGCAAACTACAAATACTATATACCAATACAAACTGCACATCAAATTGTGCATTAATAAGAATAAGGACAAGTGCTTAAAAGACTATGACATCTTGATTTCTGCAGTGGCATGTGATTATACATTTAACTAGGGCTGGACGATTTATCGATTTCAAATCGAAATCGCGATTTGTTACATAATTCATAATTCATTGTTACATAAATGTTACATAATACGTTTTGTATTTGTCCGAGTAACAAAGCAAAGGAATGCAAAGCTGCTTCAGTCGAAAACTGCATTTTACTTCTTATTTAAAATATAATACAGAGTTGGCAACTTTGGTCAGCTGCATGGAGTGAGATTTTTTGTTCTCTGTTCTGCACCCACATTTACATGTATGTAAGTTTGGTAACACTTTACTTGAAGTAGTCTACATAAGACATAAGACTGACATGTAACCGTAATAAGAATGACATGACACATGTCATGCACATTAATGGCACATTATTGATGTTTATGACTGTTGTCAGAGTCACCCGTAATGAACATTGCAGGTTTTTGAGTGTTATTAGTGTTAATAACAGCATCTACAACAAAACAATAGCGCAAACAAAAGGGCAGCATATACCGAAGTAGTTCTTGCTTGTTCACTGGCGTGGGAAAAGGCGGTTCTAGTGTTATTAGTTGGGTAATAAGCGTTACTTGCAAGATTGCTATTTTTATTATAATAATAATTATAATATCATTATAATACATTAATATTATAATTGTTTTCATTGTTACTTCATTTAACTTGACACATCACATCTTTAAAATCCCTCCCTTGCATTACAACGTGGATCAGTTAATACTGATCGATGGTAACATGCTGCGTCATGTTTTAAAATTACTACACGCTGAATATTGAACTGAATCTTGACATAAAAAAAAAATATCAAATCAAATCGTAATTGAAATTTCTGTCAGAAAAACCGTGACATTTTCCCCAAATCGTGCAGCCCTACATCTAACTAACGTTTAACTAGCGCTACACTTATTTTGCACGTATAAGCGTATTTTGATTGGATGAGCGCCAATGTCTGAATCGCAACAAAATGCATGTATATAATTGATTGGGTGCATTTGAAGGGCGCCAAAGGCGAAATAATACTAATGTTGCTTTATCAAACATTACATTGTGTCATGGATACTTTTCGCTCCAAATCTCCTGACCACTATGTCGATCTGAGACAGCAAGACCAAGACAAGGGATCCGAGATCAAGATACGACCAAGACCATAACCGTCGAGACTGTGACAAGACCAAAACAGCGTTAAAGTGGTCTCGAGACCAAGACCGGTCTTGAGACATCCAACTCTAGCTGCTTCTCAACTGTCTGTGATCCTGTAGCAGTCTCTGTCAGCCTTTAGGGTGCCAACACTGTGATGTAGAGAGGAAGCCAGACTTTTCTCACTGAAAACATCTACGGAACTGAAAACATCGATTTTCATTTTACCAGTCGATGCTCTAGATTAGTTTTCTCTTCAAGAAAGAAGAAAATAACAGAATTATTGGGTTATAATTATTAATGCATGAACGATGCCGCAAATGGCAGACAGTTCATTAAAATGAATTTATCAGCAAGTATTTGTGTAATATGTCTGTCTCATGTTCACGGCGCCTTGTCGCGGTGGGTCCAGTGATCCGAGACCCAGTCCGGTCAGAGTGCTCTGTAAACAGCCAGCCTGGCTTGATACCGTGCTGTCCGTAAATTCCCACAAGGGGAGTATGGTTACTCACCCGCCCCCCCAGCCATGTAGCCAGGACATAATTGCAGCCAACGGTGGTGTTTTATATGCACAAAATCTAAGCAGTGAATTGAAGGCTCCTCTGCACCTTGTTTTCCATTTCAGACATGCGGATTTGCATTTATACTCCAGAGACATTAAACATACAGAAATTCAAAAAAACATGGGCTAGGGCTTCAGAGTTATCTTACATTCATTGGAATACATTATTGAATGTAGTATTTCCATTTAAGGAATGAATTAGTACTTATATGGATGGCTGATTGCCCCACTTGACATTTTTAATATTTCACTGCAGTTTCTGATGTCGTTGCTTTCGCAGAAGTTTGCCTTTTAAGATCTTTCTCACAAGTAAAGCAAGATTTTCAGAATGTTTTACTGTAAATGCTGTAACTGTTATAAGGGACTCAGTTCCTCCTGAGACCATTGTTCTTTATTTTAAAAATCTGCTGTCTGCTTCATTTTTCCTCGTACACCAGGCGTGACGTTCCTGCATTCCCACTGAACAGTTACCAACATTTCATCCTTCAGTAAATTCTAAATAGCCCGTCAGAATATTTCTGAACATTATTTTGTGTTTTCCAGTCATCCTTGGGGAGCAGCGATGCATCACATGCAGATTTTCTGTTGCGCTGAGATGTGGATGCAGTGAAGGTCACGCCAGCCTTGATGGGCTTTCTTTTTCCAGATCCTTTTTTCTCTCCTCCCATAACTGGGGGGGTTTTCACATTGCCGCTTTTTCCCAACAGGTGCAAGTGCAACCTTCATGCCAACAGCTGCGTCTTCGACAAGGAGAAGTTAGTCTGTGAGTGTGAGCACAACACAACGGGCCCTGACTGTGGCCGCTGCAAGAGGAGCTACCAGGGACGCGTGTGGAGCCCTGGATCCTACCTGCCCATCCCCAAGGGCACGGCCAATATCTGTAAGTACCCACCTATCCCTAACCCTACCTGCCCATCCCCAAGGGCACGGCCAATATCTGTGAGTACCCACCTATCCCTAACCGTACCTACCCATCTCTAAGGGCACGGCCAGTATCTGTGAGTACCCACCTATCCCTAACCCTACCTGCCCATCTCTAAGGGCACGGCCAATATCTGTGAGTACCCACCTATCCCTAACCCTACCTGCCCATCTCTAAGGGCACGGCCAGTATCTGTGAGTACCCACCTCACCCTACCTGCCCATCTCTAAGGGCACAGCCAATATCTGTGAGTACCCACCTATCCCTAACCGTACCTGCCCATCTCTAAGGGCACGGCCAATATCTGTGGGTACCCACCTATCCCTAACCCTACCTGCCCATCTCTAAGGGCACGGCCAATATCTGTGAGTACCCACCTATCCCTAACCGTACCTGCCCATCTCTAAGGGCACGGCCAATATCTGTGAGTACCCACCTAACCCTACCTGCCCATCTCTAAGGGCACGGCCAATATCTGTGGGTACCCACCTATCCCTAACCCTACCTGCCCTTTGTTACAAGAATCCTCCTAACCCTAGCCACCCCTCGGCCACCAGCATTTTTTACTTTCTTTTTCATCTCTCAGAAAATAATTATAAACAGAGAACCTCCAGGGGAAATTTACTGTGTGCTCCCTGACCATGCCAGTTCATCCTCTCTCGCTCTCTCTCTCTCTCTCATTTTGATGTGTCTTTGTCGTTGTTTGAAAGGCTGAAAGGAAGCCCCCTCCTTTGTTTATGTCCTGAACCTGCTCAAAAAGCGAAGACAAGGCTGTCCCTTCCCGTGAATCCGGTGTGTGTGGGGATGAGATCTTGTTTCTGGCCCCAAACCATCCAAATGTTGGCAAATGGCCAGTGTGGGCCCACGATGCAGAGGTCCCTGGCTTTAAGGACGAGAGGACAGAGGGAGGAAGGGGGGAGGAATGAGGGATGGAGGTATTGAATGAGTGACCATTTCCTCATCCACAAACACATATTTATGGAGTAACGTCCTTATTATTTATGATAACAGAACAGCTGGCCCTGTGACCCACATCTACCAAACTCTGACAGCAGTTTGCCTGGGGCTGAGGTCACGAGCTGGGGGAGGCAGTGGCGGAGTCGGGGAGGGTGGTATGAGCCCAACATGGGGGGCGGAAATCGTTTTAGGTCACGGTGAAGGCTTCGTTCTTCATTGCAGATTTCTGTGTCCGCTGGAGGGACGAAGGAGAGGGATTAGTTCCGAAATTATCTCTGACAGCCCACTCTGAGGGAGTGACTGTTTGCCCGTCACCACTAAAAGGGAATGTTTTGAGTGCCATTTTGGAAGCTTCCAACATGACATGCTCAAACCTGTGTGTTTGTCGCACGATGCCCGACAGTTTTCTGCTGGAATAAAAGCTTTTCGTGAGCATGGACCCTTCTGTACCCGGGCGTGGGGAGACGTGTAGGCAGTAATTACTCTGCGGCAGCCGTCTGCTGTGCTCCCAGACGAGGGCCTTTAAATAACGGAAATGAAAGCGTTGATTGGTGCAGCCGCCCCGGCAGGCAGGCCGGACCCCCAGGGTGCTGTGGTACGCTGCCGTCAGCGAGACCCCGGCACTGCTCCTGCTGCCGCCCGCAGTTAAGGGCCACACTCTTGCCTCCCACCACACTGCTGACATCTCATCCTTTTCATTCACAAAATAATATCTTCAAATGACTCCAATTCTCAGCAAATATAGCAGTAGGGCTGCCTCCTAGCTTTCTGTATATAACCATGCTGAATATTTGTTTGATTTGATGTTTTCTGTGTAAGTTCAGTTATCGATGATAAACCTCTCGTGCCTTTATTTAAGTTTATATTTCCAGATTATCATCAAAAAGTCTAAACTGGGCGGTAGCTCTGCTAGGTTATCAGGGGTTAAATTTTCCTCCTTGGCTCTACACTCTTTGGGGATCTGAGCTAAATATGATATAAGCTTTTATGAGACTTATTGATTTTACAGCTTTTTTGCCATTTAATTATTCTCAGTTACAGTATTATTTTCTGCATAAAACGGAGCTGAGTGGATCTCTGAAGATGATAGTTAAATATGATCCGGAACAAGCGGAACCAGCGCAGAACGCAGACTGAAACCGCTTTTGGGATGTTGGCCACCAGAGACGGCCGCGGAGGAGCGTCAAGGCATGGCACAGACCCTCACTTCCACACTTTCCCTCCTCTGTCCCGGTGTGGCGTCTGTCCGCGTCCTGAGAGCCTCGCAGCTTTTAGGCAGGACCAAAGGAACAGCACCCTTGGATTCCTTCACCCACAAATCAAAGACGTTTGATCTGCCCTTCCTCCCCTATTTGGTTTGATCGCGGGCTGCAATTATCTGGGTGCGACGGAACACGCCGCCCTGCCGAATCATGCTGGCTGTTTGCTGCCCTGTTCTGCGAAAAAAAGTGGAACTGCCTTTGTAATTAATTACCATTTTAATTGAAAAGCCAGAATAGGGCCCTTAATTACATGCAGCGTTTTTCCTGGGATTTCCAACTAATCGTTTCCCTGTTACGGTCCTGGAAATTTCACATTGCGATTTTTCACTCCCCCTTCAAAAAGAGCAAAAGGAGCAGAGATGCCCACTGGAGTTCAGGGCACCTGTCTGGAATATGAATCCATGGAAATCTTGCAGTGTTTCTATAATGTCGCCTGGGAGGCTGTGTAGTGACTTTACTGCAGTTATTGTATTTGTTGTGCTTGTCGTGTGACTGACTGCCACAGGACAGGAAAGGCCAGAGACATCATTTCTAAGTTTCACCTACAGTGGAAATTCAGATGACTCAATCTTCGGTACTGCCCAGGTGGACGCAGACCAAAGGAGGGCACACCGTGAAGGTCAGGGTGGGGCATTATCTGAAATTACGTCCCCATGTCAATTTCACCATGGATTGTCCATTGGCTGACTGAGAATATAAGGCAGGCAGATTAGGAGAGCGAATGGCTTTGTGCTGGTCAGTGACGACCTACACATCTAAACTAAACTGTACTAAACTGTACTCTACTGTACTAGGTTTAGGTTGAACCGGAAGTTCACTGATACTGCCCTCCACACAAGTACGGCTTATCAAGAATGAACATGAAGTATGCAGTATGCATGGAGACATGCACAAGTGTGTAAAGCTCCCTCTCCTCTCTCCTGATGTCAACGAGTCCTGCACCTTCAGCGCGGTGAAGGACCACAGTGAGGTTTGCTATGAATAGAAAGAGCCTGAAATGATTCCATGTAATAATGAAGGACCTCAGTGAGGTTTGTGATGAACTTGCTGAGCTTGAAGTGATCCCATGCTATTCTGAAGGACCTTCACAAGGTTTGTGATGAGCATGATGAGTCTGAAGTGATCCCGTGTTGTTCTGAAGGACCTTCACAAGGTTTGTGATGAGCATGATGAGTCTGAAGTGATCCCATGTTGTTCTGCTCAATTAGAGCCCCGTTATGGAGCCTAATGGAGAAACCGGCAGGTGAGGAGGATTGAGACTAATGGTGATTGAGGATTAATCTGATGAAGAGCCATCTGATACTGGGCAGCTTGCCTCCTCCGTGTGAGGTGCATGATGGCAGCCGAGGTATAAATAACCACGGCGTCACGACAAGGCTGGATAACTGAATGAAAGAAGGCATGTTATACCCATCTTGACCCAGAGTTATTTACCTGTGATGTGTTTCAAAGCCAGCTGGGCTGAGCACCGTACCACTTTAAGGCTCTCCCGTCTGCTCTGCCTTAATCGAAATCATTAACACACTAATTGAATAATCTTTTATTAATGCTGATTAAAAGTTCATTTGTTCAGTTTAGTGATGTCTCACAGCAGAGGCACAACAATCTCCTAAATGCTCAGTTCGCTCCCTTTGATGGTCAAACCTGATGGAAGGATGATCTGTGGTAAGATGCCATCCCCTGCATCAAGTCAGGCTCCACTGCGGATGGACTGGAGGTGGCAGGCAGGCCCACCGTCCCCCACCAGGTGCTGGCGTCGTGTGGGGGGGGGGGGCGCCGACGCTTCTCCAGAAATAGACGTGCCGCTTCGATTCTCGCTTATCCTTGCAGAAACTCCCCAAGGCTGCGTCATGTCCTCCGCACCGTCTGAGACGTCCATGGAGGGTCGTTTGTTCCGGGACCAGAGTCTAATTGTGCGGAATAAGCTAGAAAAACCCATGTGTGTTTTATGAGAGCCTGGGTGCGGCAGGCCACAGTGCTCGGCGCCTTCGACATGTGGCACGAGGGGTATCAGACACTCCCCGGGGCCCCGTTCCATCTTTGCAGCATCCAAACCGGGCTCCTTAAGTACCGATGGCTTCTGCCGCTGTTTCTCCTGCATAAACATCAACAGTCGCTTCCTTCATCATGATGCCATTTTCCTTCAGATGCAGCAAAAGGCAGTGAAAACCGTGGGTGTGTTTCTCCTGGAGGCCTCTTTAAGGCTCTGTGTTTGGGGAGCTCCTCAGCAGATGCCTGCGGTCATCAGAAGAAGGACACAAAATGTTTCAGTTGTTTCGTTCATTTCGTGAAATTCACAACCTCGGACATCATTGCTAATCACCTGCATCTTGATTAATTCCATATGGAATTGAATAAATAAAGTTAAAGTTAAATCAAGCTAAATAAATGAAGTTAAATAGAAAGCACCAGTTTCTTCAGGAAACATACAGAACTAATCATTTAGCGTATGTCTTGGAAATACTTTGAAATGTGCCAATCTTGGGATTTCTTTTGACATAGTGTGGTGACAATGAACATTCTCACCGTGAATGTGGAATACCTGTCAGTTTGGGTGATATTAGTCCAAATGTGATAGTAAATCCTGCACATATATAACAGATAATAGCTTTGTTCCATTTCAGAGATGACTTTCCCAAGCTATATAAATGACACTCAAATTATATTAATGCAAAATCTATTCAGTTCCTCAGGTACAGCTGGCCGCAGCCCCACTTAAATATGATATGCTGCTTTCAACCCGGAAATTCAAAAATCCTTGAAGTGTTTTTTCCGTGCCCTTGCAGTGGATGCTCACATCAGCAGCTCTCCCGCTTCATCCCATCCTCCTTCATCTCCTCCACCCATATGAGTGGAAAGCGCCCCCCCCACCCCCCCAGATGGTTGTATGTTCTCCGTCTGGCTTTGCCCGTCAGGTGGGGGTCATTAAGAAAGATGAGCCGATCCAGGGAGGGGCGTCACATGAAGGTAATGTGGGATGAGAGCTTCTGGGGCTTTGGGAGGATCTGGCACCTCCCTGAACACCCTGGGTGAGTGTCCAGGGGTGACAACAGGTCATGTGACTGAGTGCCCTAGGCGGGTATCCAAGGGTGACAACAGCTCATGTGACTGAGCGTCCTGGGCGGGTGTCCAAGGGTGACAACAGGTCAAGTGACTGAGCACCCTAGGCGGGTGTCCAGGGGTGAAAACAGGTCATGTGACTGAGCGTCCTGGGCGGGTGTCCAGGGGTGACAACAGGTCATGTGACTGAGCGCCCTGGGCGGGTGTCCAGGGGTGACAACAGGTCATGTGACTGAGCGCCCTAGGCGGGTATCCAAGGGTGACAACAGGTCATGTGACTGAGCGCCCTGGACGGGTGTCCAGGGGTGACAACAGGTCATGTGACTGAGCGCCCTAGGCGGGTATCCAGGGCAGTGTTTTGCATGGGTTGGGGTACCTGCAATACCTGATGGGTGACTCGCAAGTTTTGATATAACGGGTGAAAAATATCCTACCATGTTATTTACAGGTATGAATGCAGTTGGAAATGAACATAAAACATGTATTTATTTACACAGGCGTAGATCTAAATTTCAATTTGATATTAAATGCTTTTTTAAAAATAATACAGGCTATTCCTGTATAGACCTTTCCTAGCAAAGCAGTCGTTAAAATACGGGTGCAGTTCAGGCCTCAGAATCTATTTGCAGCGGGTCTGACGGGGTATGGAATTAAAATACTGGCTGAGCACCCCAGAGGCGGGTGTCCCCTGGTGACATCGGTAGGTCAGGTGACTGAGCGCCCCAGAGGCGGGTGTCCCCTGGTGACATCGGTAGGTCAGGTGACTGAGCGCCCCAGAGGCGGGTGTCCCCTGGTGA
>JABFEA020000001.1:16597472-16608796 GCA_019775915.2 Cyphomyrus plagiostoma | reverse complement strand
CCGGATTCTGTAAATGTAAATCGGGATCGACGGGCAAACACTGCGGTGACTGCCTGCCAGGATATTTGTGGGACATTGGTTGCAAATGTAAGTAGCTCCCCCCCCACCCCCCACCCTCCCCAGACCACCGCTTACCCTCATTGGTTCACTGGAAAGCCTTGGGCTGGTCCATGTCTGCTCCATCTACACAGGCTCCTTCATTTCTGTCTGTTTGCCTTCTCCTGTTGGCCCCCGAGCTGAGCGCGAGCTCACTGTGCAGATGGGCGGCTGGCACTCACCCTTCTGATGTCGGCAAACCGCATCAGCCGACCGAAAACATGCCAGCCGCCGCATGGCAAGGGCTTCCCACCTCCAGCAGCCGCAGAGTTATTCACGCATCACCTGGCTCTCTCCTTCGTTATTCCAGGCTGCTTTTAGAGGGACAGATCTCTGTGTCTGGATATCGATGGATGATAGTGTGCTATAGTCAGGTCTGTACTGAGGCACTGGTGCAGACTCAACATACTGTGGCATGTTTAAGTCTATGACGTAATGGCATATAACCTGCTTCTGTTATCTTTAATCAAGGACCTGTCACTTCTAAGTTCACTGAATGTCTTGTCGGAACCACATTTTCACTTGGTTGATGTTTCGGATAATAATCTGGGATAGGATATTAAGGACAGTAAGTGTTCTGGTTAAATTACGGCTTGCACCATGTAAAGCTGGTGTAAAGTTATGGATATGAGAAACATCTCATGAACATCGTGAGGGACAGGCTACAATCGCCCCGGTCGGCCTTGAAGGGGCTTCAGGGGCAGCTGCTCTCAAACGCAAAGGCAGAATCGCAAAGCAGTTGCTTAACCTCTTAATCTAATCATGTACGCCGGTAGTTTCCCCGCAAACCCCCGTCCCTAAGCAATCAGACAGCAGCAGAGGTGCACACCAAATATTCATGAGCCCCTTTAACCTCAATTATTCTGCGCTTCGACTTGTGAAAATGCTCTGAGGGGGGAATGTGACTGAGCCTGTCAGGATGGGGCCACGCCCAGTCCCCCACCCCTCTAGGACCATAAGATGATAAGCCCTCCTCTTTAAGTACCTCTGCATCATATCAGATCCATAGACGGGAAATCTCAAAGGCAAGGCCGGACTGCTCGACGACTTCACACCAAAATGTGGCCAGGTGGCCAGTTCCAGTTTTGCCAGCATTTCCCATTTGGCGCCTTTACTGGGCCGTCAGGCACATCGCGGGCTACTTGACCTATGCCACACTGGTGTCCTCCATGGATGATAAACATGACCCCAATCAAAGAGCTGGCCCCTATTTGTGAGGGTGTCTGAGTCTCCTAAGGTCCTTATTAAGGTACTTATACCCTAACATGCGCATTCCGGGGTAGGATCCAAGCGGTGCACAGCGGGAAAGTTTGCAAATGATATCAGTGTTTAAGACCCTCCATTAAGTGCAGTCATAGTGACACAATTAACAGTGCAGATTTTCCACATACAGCCATATGTGCCACTCACCACATCAGCATCACTTGTGGATATTAGTCCCAATAGCAAAACAAACACAATAAATCTCAAAGTTTATTGTTGGCCTGGGGTGTGTTTGCATGCTGAGAAATTGTAAACAGAGTAGACTGCAGAGCACATCACCAGCTAGTCAATTTCATGGTCACAGAGAGCTCCATTATTTAATTCTTTTTTTGGACATTAAAATAAATATAAACACCATAGTACGTGACACTTCTGACTTTTAAACAATGTACTTTGGAATATTTTAAAATGCCATTCTTGTGTAAGATGGTGATTTGGTGTTGGAGGTATAATTTACACACAGCAGGACAGTGACATCCTGTCCTTGATGTACGGAAGAGAGATAGAGAGATATTGAAACGTTTTCCCTCACACTTCAGACCACAGTTTGAGGTAATTGTGGTCAGAGAACAGAGTGAAATGCGGTAAATAGCAGCCAGTCTTCTGTTTAGGGAATATGAAACCCCCCCCTCCATGTCACAGACAGCACATCGTGTGACTCAGAGTCAAACTGCACAGACACACAGCCCTGTTTGTTGAATGTACTGGCGGAATGCAAATCGAAGATATTGGGTTTTGATAGCCGTGCCTCTATGGGCATCTTCCCCACAGGACAGTACGGGGACAGACACAGGCGAGGTGGGGTTGAGGGACACATCCCTGCTGCCGACCTGAGGGCCGGAGCAGGCCCCCGGGGGCCCCAAAGCCTGACGTTGTCATAGGCAGGCAGTTTTATAAAAGTGTTAAAAACCATCTTCCGAATGACTCACATTCCCAAAGGCTGCTCTGGAACATTCTGTGGAACATAGCCCTAAGGTTGCTAACCGCCTCTGAGCATGTACACGTTTGATGCTTTAAAACAAACTTTTTCGAGACACATGGAAAACTGTGCAAATTTTTGCAAAGAACACATTAAGCTGGAGCATAACCCTAACCCACCCAGGGATCCTCCTGACATGTTACTGTAATGTACAATCTGTTAAAATAATAAAGACCTATTTAAATGCGCTTTGATTTATGTTTAAACACGAAGCTGGACTGAGACAGCAGGCAGGACAGATGGGTGTGTGTGGTTAGCGTGTTTAGAAACCAGATACACAATCAGACAGTGCTGGATATAAAACCCATGTGCATTTTAAACATGTCTAACTTGGACCTCCTTAAATGATTTATCTGTTAGCTACTCATATGTAAAAGTTGTTGTTTTTCTTAGTAATATGACATAATCCTCCTTGAGTAAGATTCTTTTTGGAGTAAACAACGGATAAAAATACAACGTAAATTAAACCTGATATATCTGTGACAGAGTACTCTGCAGAATATTACTGCCTGATAATAATGAATACAGAATCACAGTCTCCCAACAAGGGTTTAAATGGGAATTAGTCCATTTATTTCCAGTTGTGTAAAATGTTTGTAAATGTACTGGTCATAAATCAAAAACAGGATTATAAATCTATTTGAGCCGTGACTCTGAGATCTGGCCATTTCTCCTTAGTATGATAGAGATCATGGGTGTTTCCTGTGACACTCAATGCCTACGCCTAGGGTCTGCAGGATGCTCTTTGGCTGACCCTGCGTGTCTGGTGTAGGGTGTGTTTTTGTGAGAAATAAGCTCCGCCGTCTCCATTAGTGTTTAAAAGGCAGCCCCCCGTGATGAGGCTACAGAGGAACACCAGCTTAACGGGTTCTTTCCTCAGGAGGACCCGAGTTGGGTTTGAAGGAGAGTGCTGCACTCGAAAGAAAAGAGCCTATTGTAACCTTATCAAGTGTTTCCTCACGCCTCAGCGAAGCGTTTCTCTGTCTTCCAGCCTCTAATCCCAGAGCTGTGTGCAAAACACCCACAGAAGGTCTTTGTCTCCATCCACAAAGCTGAGCGGCTTGGAGGAACGTGCAGCAGAAGTGAACTATCTCTCGTTTGATGCGATCTTTATCCTGCATGTGAAATCAGCACTCTGTCTGGGGACTCAGCTGTCCATAGTGATTATCGTTTTTATTTACTCCTGCCTGTAAGTTTGTCTTGAACTGGGCCTCTTATTCAGGCTGTTAAATTATATCCTTTTTGAATAACTGCAGAATAATCTCATTTTGGGAAATGCCATCAGCTGGATCATTCGTTTTGGCAACATAATTTGTTTGGGTCCGACGCATAAACAAAGCTAATCAAAGCAGTTAAAGGATGGCAGTGGTGCAGCGTAAATGCGACGGAGCTCATTAGCAGCCTGTTGTGTGAAGCTCCGGCTTCATTAGAGCTGTTTTTGGGCAGCATGGGGCTGAAATGCATTACCTGCACTTTTGTATTACTGCCGTTTCAGCCAGTCTGCAGCAGGAAGCTCATGCGCCATGTTTTTACCCACCCAGGGCGCCTCTCTGGGGTAGAATTCACCTGCTTGTGTCACTTTTTTTCCTCTCTTTAGGAAACATCCCTCCACTGTTGGTGACCACAAGTCACCTGTCTTTTTCCATTACGTACCCGTTTGTGTTTGCGTGTAGCGTGTCCCTGCATTCAGAAATTGCTAGATTAGCATTATCTTTAGCTAGGTGCAATTGCTATATTAGCTTTGGCTAGGTATGATTGCTAGATTCTCTTTAACTAGGTATGATTGCTAGATTAGCTTTAGATAGGTACGTTTGCCAGAGTAACTTTAGTTAGGTGCGATTTGTAGACTACCTGTGCAAGCTTGCCAACTTTAGTCAGCTGGCTGGTGTGAGATTTTCAATTCAAGACGCATTTATGTGTGTTTAACAGTTTTATTGCCTTGTAAACAGCCTGTAGGGTTTGCAAACTGGCCAAAAGCTTATAATGTAGCTAGTTTCAGGTTTATAATGGAATAATATAGATTTGCCGTAAGATTTCTTGCGTGAGCCTGAGAATCTGAAAGCAGGTGCATCACGCAGATGCGTGACAGTTGGAAACCCTACCTTTGGCTAAGTGCGATTGCTAGAGTAAGTTTATCCAGGCGGGGTAGCTAGAATACCTCTGTGTGGTGGGTAGATCTTGGTGACTTGTGAGGTTTACTAAATGACACCTTTCTGCAACAGATATGCTGCTCAGCTCTGTGCAGCATGTACACGGGGCACCACCCAGTAGTGTGATGCCTCCCCCCCCCGCTTGCCCCCCCCCCACAGCCCAGGTGTGTGACGACGAGCTGCTGCACTGTCAGAACGGCGGCGTGTGCCTGAACAACCTACGCTGCCAGTGTGCAGTGGGCTTCAGCGGCGTGCTCTGCGAGAAGCGGCTCTGCGAGAGCGAGGCAGCCGGCTGCGGGGCGTCCGACTCGGCCCACGACACCTCCTGCCCGTCCTCAGCCCACCTGCTGCCGTTGCTGCTGGCGCTCGCCACTGCCTCCTGCTGGCCGGCGGCACTCTGAGGGCCCAAGCACGTCCCAGCCATCCGGCACACGGGAGGAACAGGCGGCGGAAGTGGAATGTTTTGGAATGATGGCGAACTGTAATTGTAAACATTAATGAATGTGAGTCACAGTAAAAATTAAATATTGAAAATTAAATTACAAAAATGGCAAGGTATATATACGAGAGTAACTGAGCGTTTGACCAGAGCTGCTGGCGGTGGATGAACGGAAACTGTGAATGAGCTGTAACAGGCACTGCAAACTGGGGATGGGGGTGTCTGGGGAACAGGCTGCCTCCCCTCGGCCTCACTGCGGCGACATCGGCAGCAGCCCCCCCCCACGGAGATGCATCCAGCTGGGGACACACTGAGCTGCGCTTCATCCTGGTCTCAAGACGTCAAAGAAGTGCTCGGTTTGTGTGGGCCGACCTGAAAAGGCGGCACCGTTTGCTGTGAGCCCCCCCACCTGACCCCCACCCACGCCAGTTCTGCTTCCCCGTCTCTACGGTGCTTGCTGTGTTTTCCCGGAACCGGAAAATCATCCGCCAGCGTTAGCGAGGAACCCGCCGCAGAACCCAGCACAGGAACCCATGGCCCACGTTACCTGACTGACAGCTTTATTGGCAGAGATGCTTCCGGATGGATCGATGTATTTAATTTTTATATCATTTTTATTTTATTGACATACTACAGTATGGCATATTACACAAAGTTTGTTTTGATAATCACGCAATCTTGTTAAAATGCTACTTGTTAATATATTTAACACTAGAACAAAGTATAAAGGCATTTTGTTTCCGTCTTTATTTGATCGTGCAGACTTCCCTCAGTACAGCGTCAGACTGTATGAGTTTACATGTATACTGGGATGTACTACAAGCCACCAAAGGACAATTCTGTGTTTTGTTGCTTTGACACTTTACGATCTAGGTGAATAAAAGAATAAAAAAAGGTGTCTGTTTGGTGGTGTTCATCACTTGTGGAGATTTTTTAAATAACGTGAGCAGCCCAAGATCAAGTCACGCAAAAAATTATGTGTCATGTAGCAGCTACATGTATGAAGAGCTGTAACTCGGCACATTGATACTAAGGCTTAAGTCTCAGGAGAAGCTTTGGAATCATGCGCCAGTTTATTACTATATTATTGTAATGTACAGTAAAAAAAATTGTATTTTCTGAAAACATGTTTATCTCCAAACAAGAAGGGTTTCACCACTTCTCATTTATTTATTTCCACACTTGAATTTTCTTCACATGAAACTGCATAAAAACCAGTAACAGTTTTCCAGTTAAAATTAAACGTGTTATTTGTGTCCACTGAGGCAGCAGCTGACTGTGGTTGAGTAGAAAGAGAGGAATGGGTGTGTGAGGGTCTTCAGTGTCTGTCCGTGGATTTATAATTTATAACGTTTATGCTTCTACACCCTGTAATTATCAAATGATTTCATAACACAAGGAGCTCTATTTCCGTTTATGCTGAATTTGTGCTGGAAAAGAATGAATTCATGTGTTTTACAGAGGAATTCTTTGTCAGCGGGGCAGATTAAATATTAAAGAGTATTGACATCTCAGTGAGAGGCCTCACAGGCTACGTGGCACGTCTGGCCAGATGGGAAACACTTCATCCAAAGTTTAAAAAACTAAAACAAATTTTTACTATCCCGTAAGATAAAGGCTGGGATGCTCTTGCAATTAAAAGGCAATTTATTTCTTTGAAGTTTATTTTTGAGTGATAACCTTCCCAATTAAATTGGTGAATTCGCTATAAATAAATGTTTGGTGTCAAATGCTTAACTCACCCTTCACACGCATTATTTGCATTAATGACGATAACTAATGGTAGCTAATAGCTAACAGCGCTATATAACATCAGATAACATTATGCTATCATCAACCCTCCACAAACATTACTTACATTAGCTAAGAGACTAACAGCGCTGTGTCACGTCAGATAGCTATTATGCTATCACATGCATTACCTACATTAAGAGGCTATCAGCACTATATGATGTCAGATAGCTGTTATGCTATCATCTCCCTTCCACATGCATTATGTGCATTAGCCAAGAGGCTAACGTCGCTGTATACCATGAGCGTGGTGTTCTGCTTATGCTCCAGCTGGTCAGGTATATTCCCTTCCTCCTGACCTCCACCTACTCCCACATGTACTCTGGCCCTAGGTCTTCCTTCCGTTCCTCCATTCCAGAGGGACCAGGATAGCCGCAGTGACTGCTCCTCGGCCTTATCCAGATGGGTGGTGGTAAATGTCAGCAATTCAGCTCATTTGCTCTGTAATTTGCCTGAGACTCATTTTGCAAAGAAGACCTTAAGGAACCTGGGTGGGACCGGGGGGGGCAGAAGGAAGGTAATCCTTCTTAAGGAGAACAGAGAAGGCCAGCCGGAGGGTCAACCGAAAACATGAGCTTCCTGGGAGACTCTGAGTCTGCCTAACGGGGTCCCAGCAGCATCTGCAGCTTCAGCGCTGATGTTCCTCAAAGCTGCTGGGAGATGCTGTCACACCTGCCTTGAACCCTTATACATTTCTGTGGAGGAAGATTTCATTTGATCTTATTTTTTATGGTGTAAAATATGACATTCAGCCATTGGTAGTTCAAAATTCTAGACTCAATGAATATCTTGGATGGATGGATGGATGGATGATGGTGATTAATGTGATGGTATTTTTTTTGTGAAACAGAGATTATGTAAGAAGGCATGATGGCTACGGGGGATGTCCGCCCCCAGGTGGCCAAAAAGAGAAGACACTGATGGGTAGGTTTGAGCGCAGGGCTGCAGGCTTCTGCAAAGTCAAAGAGCCAGGAGTCCTGAGCTTTTGGGAAGCAGGGTGCAGAGGCAGGAAACGGAGCAAGAGTGGAGATGGATGCCTGACTAGAACAGAGTGGCCCTGCATGTATTGATTAGTGACCTTGGTCAAAATCCCGATTCACTGCTTAAACCCACAGCTACTGTCTTCGATTCAAAGGCAGGACTGGAAAGAAGAGGTTCATGCACTGATTTTTTTTTTTCCTTTTAAACAGAAATCTTTCCATTTGAAACATTAAAGATTCCATGTGTGCATTGGTGTGGACGTGTAGTTCCATGGAGAATTCTGAATAATTTATCATTTATTCATATTGACATTGAGTTAACTACGGGGATATATTCATTTCTATGGGTAAAACAGGCCCTGGAATATAACATTTCAACATAAACCATATTTATTACAAACAGTTTCTAGTCATAGTGTCTGGACTGTAAGATCACCCTGTCAGAATTTTTTTTTTTAATATTCCTGCTGCTTTTCCACAGACTCAGTGACTAATGACTTTATCGAGGTTTCATAATTCAATGTCACAGACAGCTTTGTAGAGAAGTGCACCTGAGGATATCCTGATCTTATTCCAACAGGGGTCTCCACACGCTGAGCATTTTAAGCATCTGTAATGTTTCAGGTGCCATAAACACTCTCTGAGGAGGTGCAGTGTGGTCTGGGCCTCTGCCTGAAATGGGGACAGCCTCACTGTTTATCTCCACTGTGTGGAGTTTGCACATATAAATCAGCAAACACACACATTCACACAATTATTTACTGTCATGGAAATGAGGAAAAAGAGCAGGGAATGACTTAAGGGTGGATTATCCATCGCGGGGGGAAAACACACATTTTTTAGTGCCACCAATATCAGGCACCAAGAGTCATCTGCTAACAAGTGGGTTAATATATCACACAGGAGAAACAAATAAACATTTTATGGAACATCTCCAAGGTCTTCTTATCAAGTAGAGGAAACGCCCAGAGCAGGGCTCTTCAACTCTGACCCTCAATTCCCAAATCCAGGCCTTGTTTTCAGGTCTCACAGGTAGGAAGTTCAATAATGACTCATGCTGATTGGCCAGAGGCTTCACACCTGTCTCACAGGTAAAGGAAGGCTGGAAAATCAGCCTTGACCTAGAGGATAATCCCCAAATGTGTGTCACTCTGAAAACTGCAAAGCTAGTTGTTGTCTACCACTGATCAACAGAGCACATCAATAATGGGCATCTCGGAGGCTTAGTTCCAGATCTGTTGAAAAAGATCTCTGAAGTGCTGGCATAAATTCATGCCTTTTTAATCTGAGTCTGTCAGTAAGGATCTCTGTGGCTTATCTGCATGAGGTCAAACCAGACCTCATCACCTAAATTACCAAACAGCTGAGCTAAATTGCTTCTCCCCCCTTTTTTATGGTCTGAGTTGCCTAGCTGGGGCAGTAACTTTTCCATAGCTGAAGATCATATCAGTTGCCTCATACACCAAACAAATTAAAGGATCAAACCCTCACCACAGCCAAAATTTCAGTCAGAAGTTTAACGAGAAGTTGCTAAAAATCAGTGAGGGTTTAGATCAGTGGTCACCAACCAGTCGATCACAGTGCAACTTCCAATATACCTCTGACCCCACATTCCCACCCCATGGTCAGCAAAAATATACACTGTGGTCAAGCCACCCATAGCTCTCACTGCAAAAAAGGTTGGGAGCTAGCGGCTTAGATTCTCTAGTCTTGAGGAAGATGGGAGTCTAGGGCATGTATACTGGACATGCATTCTGGGCATGTATACTGGGCATGCATACTGGAAATCTGGCTGTTTCAGCATTTTTACATTGGGTTTTAATGAACGAATCACTGAGACTTATTGCCCGTATAAGTTCCCTTGACATGCTACTTGCAATAACAAAGTCCAGTTTGAACAGGGAAATATCTCCCTGATGATCAAAGGACATGACTACAGAGGTACGGGAAGGATAGAAGATAAATGACATAAGTAGGTGAGCATCTGTAGGTGCATTTTAAGACTTGATGTTGTTTATAATCTCAGTGTTTACTCAGTTAAGCAAGAAATGCGCTGCATTCGAAAGCATGCGGCAGGATTCCACATGCTGCATTCGAAAGCATGCGACAGGATACCACATGCTGCATTCGAAAGCATGCGACAGGATCCCACATGCTGCATTCGAAAGCATGCGACAGAATCCCACATGCTGCATTCTTATATATATAATTGAATTTGCTGCAATATGTTTGAAGCAGCCTTGCGATAATTGGGGTATAGTTCTTTTTTAACAAGGCTGGTTGTCACAACGGTGTCCCTTGCCAATAAGGCACACACGTGTCCCTGTTGCACTCTTTATCATGTCATCAAATCGGCACGCCCCATACAGAGGCGGGAGCCCGCACTGCCTGGGATGTTGATGATTACCTCCATGCCTACATGACAATCCCCATGTCCGGCAGAGCCTAGTGGCCACCTTCAGCCTCATTATTGCTGTGTGCTGATACCTCTCTTCAGAAGGGAAAAGTGTTATTCTCTCATTTAAATTACGTACCGCGGAGTATGCAGGAAATCTAACACGTTTGCCTCGTCCACGCGGGAACACAGCCGTTCCAGACCAGACCATGAAACATTTTCAAAATTAATGCACACGATCTCTGGAAATCTCACCGGATCATCATCTACAATTCTGCAGTGCAGCAAATCGTGAAGGCGAACACCACTGTCTTCACCAATAGCCTCCTGCTTTGTTACTCAAAATCTGAGATGACTGTCCCTGGAAAACATTGGGTCTGCTTTTACAGTTTGAACAAAAAGAGTTTACTGTAACTACGACTGAATGACACCATGGTGTAGTAAACGTTCAAGCAGAACTGCACAAACATATTAGCTGGATTTAATGATATGTTCACATTCATCGCTACATCCCAAAATTTAAGGGCCAGAACAAAAGAACCAGTGCCAAAGGAGCTTTTAATTTAAATACAGACATGCTGCCTGATGTAAATGTGGGGGCTTTCTCTGGTGTGCTGGGCAGGTCTTGGCTGCCCTGTTGTGGGAACATATTGGGATCATTTTGCTGTGTTGTCTGGCTGCAGATTCGGTCCCAACCTGGCAACCCATCTCATTGCCGCTGTGCTTTATGGACCTTACGGCCCTGGGACACAGCCCATAAAACTTTAGGGGGAACCGCACCGGCCAAAATGAACACTCTGCACCGCTGTGAATTTCTCATGTTCCTTTGTTCCGCTCCCATTTCTCAGTGGTGCAATATAAGATTTACAACCAGATTTCATATTTTTGGCAGAAACAAAGAATCAATCAGGAACAAAACCAGCTTTGGTTTTCCCTGTAGAGGAGCTGACTGGATATTCAAACACACTCAGCACACATGCTCATGCATAAACACCCTCTGTTTAACACACTAGTCTGACCTGCAACACATTTGTTAAATATACATCTGAAAAGTAGCATTCGCTCACTCTGACAAGGTGATTACCCAGCAGCGCCCTGTACCCCCCTGTGACCTCTCTCGCGGTGACATTGGCCCGTTACCCAGCAGCGCCCCGTACCCCCCTGTGGCGGCTCTCGCGGGGAGAGTGGCCCGTTGGCCCGCCGGGCCCCGGAGGCGGCGGGGGGCGGGCGG
>JABFEA020000001.1:16558047-16563331 GCA_019775915.2 Cyphomyrus plagiostoma | reverse complement strand
CTATGGACCCACGATCCACACCCACCAGAACAGCGTGAGACTATGGACCCACGATCCACACCCACCAGAACAGCGTGAGACTATGGACCCACGATCCACACCCACCAGAACAGCGTGAGACTATGGAACCACGATCCACACCCACCAGAAAGGAAGGCCCTTGAGGCAGACATTCAAAATGAGAACTATAACACTATGACCTCAAAGACACTGACAAGAACTGAGGCCAACACCTACTCTACCTCACTGGTCCTGCACAGCTCCACAGAAAGAAATACTTTAAAAATGCAAATAATATTTTCATTATAATGAGCAGAACTCATCTGGGAGCAGCAGAAAGCAAAAGTCTAATTAATACTGGGATGGTGGGTGTTTATTAAAATGCATTTTTATCCTTCATTCCATCGCTCCCTTGGGTGCTGGTAGATACTTAACTCTCTCACTGTCACTAGGGGGCAGTATCACAGAGTATCAGCCCCTGAATGAAATCCCCTCAGAGGAGAAACAGGAAATCCCTTTTCATCATGAGTCAAGCTTCCTAATATCTCTATCTACATCTGGTTGAGTTTTTGGGCTTTTCCTCCCACAGTCCTCGATGACCTCATGCTCCCAGCTTCAACAAGAAAGGCCCTATAAATGTCCACTCAGGTCTCCTTCATCCTCTCCCATTAAACAGAAACACCTCTGTCTTCCAGAGCCCCAGACAGGACAAGCAGAAGGCACTGAGTGCAACAGATCAATGCAGTCAGAGGTGATTTTCTGCGGCACCAAAGAGGCTCAGGCTCAAAGCATGCAGGGATGTTAGATGTTTTTGTCCATGCATGGGATCTGCAGGAGCTGAAGGCAACACCTGGTGTCTGGGACCCTCTGATCTTCTGATGGGGTTCCTCGGCCCACCACAGAGACACCCCAGACCCCAGATTCAAGGACAGGGGCAGATTTTTACCATCGTGGGCTGGATGGTTTTCATCAGAACCCTCATCTAGTTGCTTACGTGATCTTTGAGAAATTGACACATAATTCTGCGAAGGTCGGAGCTGTGGCCACAAAGGCTTAAACAGCGGACGTCTGCCCACAGGCACAAGTCGCTCACGCTACACACACATCGATATGCATATGCAATGCAGGCATTCAGCTCTGCTGGACCGCAGACTTAATCAGCTTAGCACAGAGAAGGGAGCACACTTAAATCCAATAGAGCACGACAGAGAGAGGGCCGGTTGACCAGATCACCGGCAAAGTGCAGCCAGCTGATTCGATTTCAAAGGCTGATGCAGGAAAAGCAGATCATGTCGGTGAAAGGGATATGCCGTCGAATGGTTACGAAGATACGGCAGATTCAATGTTCTGCTCAGATATGCCCAAGCCAGCAAAAGCAGTACAGACACCATGGCAGTACAGACACCATGGCAGTACAGACACCATGATGCCTTGACAAGCGCCAGGTCTGCAGTAACACCAGGGGTAGAAAGTCACCGGGATGCCAGACACAACAGCACAGACGCTGTGATGTCAGAAGTGGGACGACAGACATTATTAACCGACATTGTGATCCGCAATGACACCTCAAGCGGAAATACAAAGTATACACACCGTAATGCCAGGAATAAAAGCAAATACACCGTGTAGCAGGAGACATACTGATGGCAAAAGCAGCAGTACAGTCTCTGTGATTAGAAAAGAGGCAGTACAGACAACAATGAGTGAGAGGTAGCAACACAAGCGCCATTATGTCAGAAGCAGCAGAACATAGGCCATGGTACCAGGATCCACAGTACAGACACCAGCATTGTCTGAATGTCCAGGCTGAACGCTACCTTTATAAGCGTTAAATCTATATTATATTTTTATCTAAATATTATCTAAGTGTTTGCATGACACCTCAAAGACTAAAAGAAAGGGGGCTTTCCTTGCTATCAATTCCAGACTCTAAAATGCTATGTGACAATGTTCCACTCAACAGCATCCATACACTGTCCTGATTTGTCATGCTAATGTGCTCATTCATGGCTAGTTAAGAGAACTTTCTGACAATATAAATTGTTATCAGTAAAGGTCACGACCACGCAGAGACAACTTATATTTACACTTCGATCTTAGTCAGAAAACCTCCTGTCGTACTGAGACGTTTACGGTAACATTAAAGCCAGCAAGCCAATGTAACAACATCAGTGTGGTGAAGGAAATCTACCTTTTGTTTTTTAGTTTATTAATGAGAAACGAGCATCAGATAGAGGCTGGGGATTACTGTCAGGCATCCACACCAAAGACGTAGGGCTTTGTCTTCGAAAAACATTTACCAAAGTACCATATCACAGTATCTAGACTTCGAATCTAACTGCTTGGTGATAATATCCGGTTTGTGGGTTCTGATGTCAGTAGCACCCCTAAGATTACACCAAAGTAACAAACGCTAGTGTCATATCACCCGTTTAGAAAGGAAATACAAATGCCTGTTAGCAGCATGTGAGCTTTCCTGACGTGAGCAGTCACACATGCGAGTTGATCTCGAGTTACTCTCTAAGGTACAGATGAAAACACCTTCGTCCTTTTGAAGGACAAAGCCTCATTAAAAGCTTTATTATTATTTAAAGTATTTCTGCAGAAAAGGGAAGCAAAGTGGATATTTAAACGTCAGTGTTTGCTCTTAAGCAGTAAACTGAAAACACACAAAACTGAAACTCTATAATTCACAGTTTTTAATGTTTCAGACCTAGCATAGAGCTCGTTGGCGAGTTTTAACAGGCAATTAATTTTCTTTGATAAACACGGGCTGACTTGTATTATGGGTCCACCTGTCCATAAGAGGGCAGTCTGATCTGTACATACTCCAGGTAGCTGGGAGACAAGACCATAAAGAAGAATACTTCCTGTGAAAAATCAGGGCACGCCCACTAATTACACCTTAATGGGATCCTATTTCAACAGCTTACTGGGTGTGAATTTCTTTAGAAGTTGTTCTTTAAGGCAAAACTTATTTGCTTTTCTGAGCTCAAGCTGTGTCCAGCCTGCCTGATTTGCTACCAACTCTGCCCTTAATTTTGACCTTTGGTAGCATTCGTGTTCTGTAGAGTCCTGCCTTGCCGGTTTGCCGGGCCTCTGTTCACTTGCCTTGTACCCAGATCTACTGCTTCTTAGTCTATCATCATACTATGGTCTGCTGGTCCCAGTCTTGTTCTGGAGGTGTGTCTGTGCTGAAGCCACAGCTGAGAGTGACCTTGAGCATGGAGCCCAGCCGAGTTTTGTTCCTCCGAAGGCTTTGCTGGCTCTTCGCTGCTGTGATCAGCTCCGTCCTCAATCACGCCTGCTCTCCATCTGTCAGTGACTTTAAGCATGACTCACTCACCATGCTAAACTCCTGCCAGGCTCTGGACTGCAAAGTCTTCATTATCTGCCTGAAACTATCATTTACGGTGGTTTTTGTTGGGCGTTAAAGTAATCTGAAGCCTAAACCTGACTTATGGCATCGAGTCAAGCAGTGATTACTTTCTGTCCTGCCTACTTAAGTCACTATGTTGATGTCTTAGGGCAAAACTTTGCGGGCAGAAAATTTAAGATCTTAGAAGTGGGGCTGCCAATCGATTAAAGAAAACAAATTAATTGCAATGAATCAGTCGCAATTAATAATGATTAAAAACTTGTTTTTGTAAGACTGAAGCTTGGTATAATGCATTTTCCAATGTAAAATCAATCACCAAATTAATGTAGAATAATTATAATGGATGTATATTTCAGATATAACAATGTAGAAGGTCATGAATGAGAATAGTACAATAATTTATATGGTTGCCCCAAAATGCATTGCGTAATGACATCATTAAATGTGTTTATCGCATTAATTGTGCTAATTTATTTTAAATTGCATAAAATATTTGCAACGATTATCGTCTTTATCTTGACAGCCCTACTTAGGAGACATAAAAGGAGACAAACAATAACTCCTATCTGTAGAGAAGTGGTCAGACACACGTCGACTTGCTACAGACACAGGTCTTGGGCACCAGTTCACCTGGATTGACGAACCCTGTGTGACTGCAGGTAGCCAGAAAACCTACAGGAAACCAGTACAAGAAGTGCTCTCATACCACGGAAGCCACCCGACTCTGCCAAGGCTGGGGAGGAACAGAAGCCCCTGGGGGGAGAGATGGAAGCATGTTGCCCTCAGAGCAAGATCAGCGTTAAATACGGTGCAGGGCAGGGCGACCTTCACATCCACAGCCTTCCAGCCCTGCGCTTCTTACATATTTATGATAGAAACACTCTTAAGATCTGTTTCTTCATTTATTTTCTGTGTCTTGTGTATCTATGACAACTGTTTTATATATTAAGTGAACCTCTCCCCTGGTTTTTTAGTAGTAAGTGGATATGTTCCCTTACTCCCAGTCAGAAATCTGATACACAATGCTGAGGCGGGCTAAATGGAGACGCTGTCTAGTCAGATATTTATCTCTGTAAGCGGAGAGCCCGTTTGCTCTCAGTCTGTGTTTATATGGTCATTACTGTTCATTAAGCGTTTCTGTGCCTTCAGCTCTGCAAAGGCTTGGATTCAGTGCCTGATGTCAGGGAGGCATCGCATGTACCGGGTTTAACCAGCCAATAAGAGTTCATTTACACACGTCTTCAGAGGCTTAACATTCTATTTAGGTGATGAAATTATCAGTTGAAATGGTTTTCAAACATCTGGAATGTTTGCAGATTGCTAAGCGTCAATTTGCTACTCAGATCTGGTCAGTGGTTCATGTTTTTTGTGAATTTAATGAGCACATTTGCAGTGTGACATCAAACTGCCTCCGTCCTCGGTGTGAGAAAGACAGGGCAGTGACACTGTTCGGGATGGTGTGGCAGGATGTCATGCAGAAACTGGGGAAATTTAGGATGTCAGCAAAGTGAAACCCGTTCTATCTGTCTCTTGCAGCGAGCACAGGAAAGTCCACGTGGATGTAGATATTTAGGGCTTAGTTATACATTCTGATTGGGATTTTTCTGTCACTGAACACTGCTATGGAGACCACACAAGCCCTAATTACATTTTACACAATGATAGCTTTTAATGAGGCTAATTCTAATATTTATGACTTGGGCTAAATGAAGGTGACTTGAGGCTGACTAGGAGGAGCAGACAGAGGTTGAATGCACGGATGATAAAGGTTCACCATCCTTCCGGAAGAAGCCGCATTAACGTGTCACCTGATGAAGCTCTGGCTCTGCCCCCAGGGCTGTCATGTGACCAGGAAATGGCCCGTCACAGGAAACATGAGTAGCCATGCATATGGTGTGGCTGTTG
>JABFEA020000001.1:16518713-16528771 GCA_019775915.2 Cyphomyrus plagiostoma | reverse complement strand
TGTGTCCCTGCCCTCATATCCTTTTTTCCGTGCTCTTGGGGTATTTTTTTTCCCCCCCCCCCCCCCCCCCGTTGGTCACTATGTAACTTTTCTTTAATATTTGAATGCTTGCCAGATGTGCGCGGACGAAGCCGCCAAGGTGAGTGTGAGCAGGAGGGGCACCATGGGTGGGGGGGTGGGTCACAGCTGCTTATCGGGCCTCAGGGGGTCCCGGCAGCCGAGGTGACAGCGTTTACCCCCCGCAGGCGGAGCAGGAGCTGCGCATGACGCAGAGCGAGTTTGACCGGCAGGCAGAGATCACCCGGCTCCTGCTGGAGGGTGTCAGCAGCACCCATGTGAGTCGCCCCCCCCCCAGGGCACCGCTCGGGGGAAGCAGGTTTTCAGATGCCCTTTGGCTGTGCAGAGATTGGGGGTGGGGTGGGGTAGGGTGTGGGTATGGCATAGGGATTGTGAGTTCAGGCTGGGGAAATTGGGAAGGGTCTCGAATATGTGTGTGGGACTGTTAGGGGATGGACGTAACATGTGATTGTAGGTGGGATTGGGGATCTGGGGCTGTGGGACTGTGAAAATGGGTGTGGCCTCTGGCAGGTGTGGGGATAAGAAGAGAGAAGGCTTTCAGCTGTGTTTACTTCTTGATTTGGCAAAGCTGCCCCCTCCCTCACTCTGAGAGTGTAGTACAGGGGTGGGTAATGTTACCCGCAACAGGCCGGTGTCTGTGCGGGTTTTCGCTGCAACTCCCTAATTAGGTCAGTAATTAGAGGACTGATTGGCTGAGTCCTCACACCTGGGTTTGAACAGCTGACCTACTACAGGTTATCCCAAAAACCCGCATACACACCGGCCCTTTGCGGATAAGACCCCACCCCTGGCGTGGTAGATACACGCTGCATACACACTGTCTTATCTAGGGGAGCAGTGCGCTGGCAGGCTGCCTACTGACGCCCCCTCTCTGCCCCCAGGCGCACCACCTGCGCTGCTTAAATGACTTTGTGGAAGCCCAGACCACGTACTACGCCCAGTGCTACCAGTACATGGTGGACCTTCAGAAGCAGCTGGGCAGGTAAGGAGTGCAGCGGGGAGGCAGCTCCGCAGAGCAGGGGGAAGCGCAGGCTGCTAACGGGAGCCTCCCTTCTCCTCCGGCCCGCAGCTTCCCCACCACCTTCACCTCCGCCTCCAGTGCTCCCCAGGCGGCCGGCGGTGGTGGCTGCAGCAGCACCACATGCCCCAGCATCTGCGTGCCGACCGTGCAGGCCTCATTGCCCCCACCTGCCCCCGCGGCTGCCCTGGGCTCGCCCAGCTTCAGCGGCACCCGCCGGGCACGTGTGCTCTACGACTACGACGCAGCGGGCAGTAGCGAGCTCTCCCTGCTCGCTGATGAGGTAGGCGGAGTCCCCTGGCCTGGGGGTGTGGCTTGGGGGTGTGGTTATGGGCGGAGCCGACAGGTGCCTTTCTGCCCCCAGGTCATTGCTGTGCGGAGTGTCCCGGGGATGGACTCGGACTGGCTGATGGGGGAGCGAGGAAACCAGAAGGGGAAGGTGCCCATCACCTATCTGGAGCTGCTCAACTGAGCCCCTGGTGTGACTTTGTGGGCACTGGGGGGCATTGGGGAGAGGGGCCTGTTTGGCTGTGAGGTGATATTTATACTGGATATTCAAGTGGGGTTTAGCCAAGTGGCCTCTTCAGCTTCGCCTCAGTGTCTTAGGCCACCTCTGCTGCCAGGCCAGACGGCTTCAGTATTGGAGACGGCCATTATCTGCCAGATTGTTTCCCGAACATTTAATTAGTTTTAATCCTCTGTTTACATGTCGTCTGACTAACTCAGTGGCCATTCTCCGCCGTGATGTCTAAATGCCTTCTTCCAGTTTGCCAAGTGTTCCTTCCGACTCCTCTTGTGGGCGGCGACTTTTGCATCGTTTTTAAACTTTTTAAAATATCTGCAAAAAAAAAAGAAAAGCACTTGAACATTGACTGAAATGTTGTAAATCGATTATCTCTTATGCAGTACTATATATGCTTTCATGCACACCTGGTCCTCGAAGCGACTGCGCTGATCCAATCGCGCTACATTCAGGGTGTTTGTCAGTTTAAAGTGGTATTTTACCGCGGTGGACTTGATGCTCTTCTGATACATCATGTGCCGGTTTGCAAACTGACAATAGCGGAGTGTCAGCACGGCCGGTTCCACACGCCCTCCTGAGTGTCTGGGGAAGTGCGACTGCTTCCCTTCACCCCACAGTCTTAGCGATTATGACCAGCCGCCTTAAAAGCAGAAGGTCTGCTGCCCACGGTGCCTATGAGAGGGCGGCTTTCATCTTCCCGGTGTTTAAAGCAGCCTGACGTTAATAGTGCCTTAAAGACGCGTATCGGGGGCTCGGCCGGGGTGTGGAAGGTGCTACCTGTCTGCTGCTTGTCATTTCTTAGACATGTAGAGACCATGTGCATTTCAGAGTATTAAAGAATGTTCCAACCTGTTATAATGTGCGGTTTGAAACGTCATTTTACATTAAAATGGGACAAAGTGACGGTCATTCTCATCATCGGCTGCGTACCACTTCCGCCGACAGTTAGAGTAGCACGCTGAGTAGGTCACAGTACACTTTCTCAGCCTGGTCAGAGTGGGTCATTTTGAGGTATGAGAGGGGGATATGGGGCTTTTGAAGGAGCAAATAGGCACACTTAGGATCCCTCAGAAATATTTCATTAAAAACGATACAAATTATGAAATATAATGTGAGACAAAATTGAAATATAATAACCAATAATAAGTAGTCTCTTTAATTATTACAAAATTAAACACAGGTAAATAGTCCCTCTAGCGATTAAAATGCACAGCAGCTGCAAAGCTATTCACGCTCGGACGTGCCATCATCACCTTCATACACGGACTGGGGAGCCCCTTTCGGTCCTGGCGGGAGACCAACTCGTCAGTCCCGAGAAGTGTGGGCGATGCCAGCTCACTCCCACGGCTGAGCTCCGGTCAGTACCGAGTTCTCCCGCCTTCCTCCATACTAAATCAGGAGCAGTACGCGTGTGGACAGGGGGCCAGCTGGCCAGGGTCGCCCCTCCCTTCAGGCGATGAGTTCTTCGTTGTCCAATTCCTGTCCGGGGGAGGCTACTTGCGGTTACAATTCATTTTGACTTACACTTTTCCCTTGGGAGACACAAGATAAGCGTCCCTTTCCCCGGAGAAAGACAAGACAGCTGTCCTAGCTCTCTCTATGAGAAAAGTTATTCGTGAGAAACAAGTTATATAAGTGGCCAATGAAAATGTGTTTGTGCAGTTCAACCTCGGCACATTAATATGGGTGAATCATGGACGACGTATTTGAATCTCCGGATGATTAGTCCACACGCAATCAGAATCCATCCATACCTCGATCACCTCATACGTGGGCCTGCTAGGTGGAGATTGGGGCACTCCGCCGAGCCATGAATAATGGTGTCGAACTTCCCAAGTAACCGGTGGACATTCAACAGTTTTCTTTAATTCATTCTACTTGGGTGACGTGGCCAGTTACGTGGCTACATGTGAATGTGTCTTAATACACCCAGATAAACAGTTTGACGATATTAGATCGTGAACATGTCATCGCAATCTCTCTTCATAGAGAAATTGTTAGGATGTGCACTGTATCACAATACCACCAATGGCAGTTCTATGGCTCACACATGCATCTAAAGTTCACCTGTCATCCAAATCCATTTTGACACACAGATAAACCAGTAAAAGCATGCCGACACGGATACTGTAGAGTAAATTAAAATACTCTTTAAACCCCCCATGAAAAAGAATTGTGATACTGCCTGAAAAGAACTATGATATATATTTGCCATATCGCCTCTCCTATCCCCAGATGTTCCTAAGACATCTCAACTCTGGAAAAAAATTGAAACCACACTATTGCTTCAGAATTTGCATTCTGAAATTTTGTTTTAATCTCGGTTCTGCTGGCAGAAGGCTACACGCAGAACAAGGTGAAGCAAAGGACACTGGCAATAACCAAAAACCAGCCAGGTAAAAAGCAGAAGCTACTTTCTAATACCAGAGATGACCGTCAACATATCAGGCAGTGCCTCATAAATCAGAGGATGACCTCAAGTGACCTTCAGAAGGAATGGGAACATTAAGTGGGGTGAAGTGCACTGCTAGGACAGTTTGGACTACGGGGACTCCTAGAAGCCCATAAAGACCCAAAAGCAAGTAAAGAAGCCGTTCATCAATGAGAAGCAGTGGAGCCAGGCTGTAGTTTGCAAAAAAATGGATATTTTACACAGGCGCATTGCCATAAACTGAGAAAACAGTAAGACTAAAAACGTTATTGTGGTCTCTCAATCCCCCCCCCCCCCAGTTGTGTAATCCGTGTCCTTAGTGGAACAGTTTGCAGTTTGTTTAAGAGCCCACCAGGTGGCGTCCTCAAGTTCCCGCTTACGCCTTTACATTTGGTGTAATTCCTTTATTGGCCAGCAAGTGGCAGTCGTGGCATTTAGAAGCCTGTGAATCTAATCTAAACACTTTTAACACAAATCTCCAAAGACTGAATTTCTTTCCAAGGGTAAGAAAAGCAGTGCGGAAAGCTTTTGGTTTTTGTTACTTGTTACTGATGAGTTGTTTTGTTAATTATTAGCTCTTTGCAGCACATAAAGAACATTAATTGACCAAATATCCATAGAAAGGTGTATAAGCCATAGCTTTTGTTATAGTGTGACATTCTGTGTAGTAGTACCGCTAAAAAGAATCAAAATGGGCTTTCTGGTGAAACGGAACCGAGGGTGCGAGAGGCGGACCTTAACTCCCCCTTGGCCTTTAGCCGCTGTCTGTGGCGGAGGCAGGAAGGGGTTAATCAGAAATGGCGGTTCAGACACACTCACTTCCTGCGCTGTGGTTTGGAGAGCACAGCTGGTCACTCGCCCTCTCAAGATGGCACTTTCTGCTGTCTCCGCCCAAAAACACCACACTGACAGAGCCCCCGCATTACGGGGGTGTTCAATGCCGTACCTGTAGTCCGCGCCAAACAGTGGGCTCCTTACCCCTTCGGGGATGCTCTCCTTCAGGTAGTCGACAAACAAACCTCCCTTTTAGCACGCTCCTTTAAGACACCCCACTTTTATAGCCAATAGTCACTGCCAAACCAGTTTTAAAATATAAATTATATACCCATATTTACAGCCCTGCAGCTGTGTGCAGTGGGTGAGAATGAACATACATCATGCTGTGTGTTAAAATCATTCTGCTCCAGAATAAGTGAAACCTCTTCTCTCAGAGTGAAACTAAATCAGCGAATCTAGACTGCTCATCTCTCTGATTAATTCCTTTTTTGTGGAATCTGCAGCATTGAACACTGTATAGGTACTCTATGGTTGCCATCCACCTCTCTCAACACACAAATGAGGACACAGGGACCAAAGGTGATCTGCTGGTGATCAATACTTCAGTGTAGGAATGAGTGTGTCTGATGTGTGCCTGAGTATAAAGCCTACTTTTATGTAACTTACCCATCTACTGGGCTGTTCTGGCATTTCATATGCTAAGGTACTTACCGCACATCAGGTGTGTGGTAACGAAATCGAGCATCAGAAACCTCCACAGTCTCCCTCACTATGCATCGTTAATGTGAACCGTTAAGGTCAGAGTCCATTCTGGTCCCTGCCCAGACACATTCTGCTCTAGTGGTGTCTACGTCATCATGCTCACATGATGGAACACAAGTCTACTGACATTCAACAGGACATGTTTAGAGCAAAAGTCACGCTGAAAGGTCACACAGACGGCCGAGGAATCAGGAAGTCATGAGGCAGGCAGGGAGCCACAAGACCTTTCGTCAGACCCATCATGGAGCACAAGGGGTTTGCCACCACCACTCACTGATAAGGTCACACAGGAGCAGGATATGGAACTGCTGTGGGAAGGAGCACCTTACAAGAGGAGACTCTGCAGGAGTTAAGGAAGCATGAGGAAGTAGATTGGGGGTGTGTGGAAAACAGAAACCAGAACGGAGAAGAATTTTCAAAATGAACCCACAAATGGGCCATAGGTCACAACGGGAGCTGAAGGAACAGCCAGCAGGGGCCAGTGTGCCGTCATACACATGGAGAGGGCCCTTCTGTACTGAACAGTGAGGCTGGGGGCCAGTGTGGAGGAAGGTGCCATTTGCCCATGCTGGTTTCACAATAGCCAGTTCTGTCAGCACAATCATGGCCTCTCGTTTCCTATATGGGGTTACCCACAGTCGTTGGGTTAAGTTCCTAAACCTCAGGCCAGTGGGAGCTGATTGTGGATTAACCTGGGAAATGGTGTCTCGCAAGTGTGTGTCTGTGAGTAAGGCTGTAGACCATGATTCCCACTGGACCTGGCCCAGGCCCCCAGCCCTGGCAGGAGGATTCAGAAGCCTCCCCAGCTCATATTCTACTCTCTCCGCCTCACTCACTCTATCCTCCAACCACCACGACCCAGAGCATCACCACAGCGGTATTCTGGTTACGCTCTGGTTTGCTTGCACGTTCGACTTCTGTCACGCCGGGTGCAGATTCAGGAGGCCCCAGCCTTCCCCCCTCAGAGAATGCAGAGAAGCTCGCACCGCCTAAAACCAGACCTTGAACACCGTTTCCACTGCCATCATCCTCATGTTTGCATCCATGGCACGTGGGCAAGCTGACCATCTCAGAAGCTTCCTGATCAGGCAGACCGGAGCTGACCCAACTGCTCATTCTCAAGGTTCATTGTGCAGATGGAAAATCTTCACGCTTCAGTTCCTACCATTTGCAGATAGAAATATTTAATGTCTAACATCAGTACGCTTCCTGTTTTTAAAGTGTATTTTAGATTCCGAGGTTCGCTGGTTCTCACGATCACCAGGATGTAAACATAAGCAGGAAACAAAGCATTTCACTGAATCTTTAATCGAGCATTGAGAAGTCGCCATAATGCAGTTCTACATCATACTCAACCAGTAGTCAAAGTCAAGCCCTTTTCTGTGGTACAAAACTGGGCAATTGCAGAACTCAGCAAAACAGGAAATTTCACATTTCCTTTCCTGCATTTAGCAACAGCTTGTCTTACAAGACTTCTGCAAATGCACCCGACACGCGCGTATACATACCCATGCTCACACACACACACCTCAAGCCGCAAGCTCATATCAACCATCTAGGGATTAAAATGCCTTTGAACTTTGTCAGGCAAATGAGATACTCAATGGAAACCTTATCGGAGGTTTTTTTCTCACTTGTGTGTACAGATGACTGGCCATAGGGTGACACCACAGTGATGGTACTGCTAAGTTAAGCCCCACTTGCCATGTTTATATGAATATGAATCTCTGCCATGCACAACTGTTGTTCTTGAAATAGATCAGTATTTGTTTCCAAGTCCATACTGAGTAGATGATGATGGAAGCCACTTCAATACGATGTTGGTCTCTGCCAAGTCTTCTTGATGACTCTTGGTAGCAGTCTGGGTCTGAATGTCATTAAGAAGACCACAGTGACCCCCAGCAGTGACAGGACAACCGGCAGAAAGAGGACAACATACCACCAGCTGGGCTCACTCTTGTCCTCACACACTGCCCAGGGTCTCGCCTCGACACTCTGCTTGCCCCGATTTAAAAGCAGACATGTCATTTCAGCCTGGTCCTCTATGCTCAAACTCTTAACATCCTTAAACAGTTGGTACCATTCCAGGTTACAACAGTTGAAGGGGTTTCCTCCAAGAAAAACTGTCTGTAGACTCTGGGCTAGGATTCTGGCTTGATGAGGAGGGATGGTGGTCAAATCGTTACCCATCAAATTTAGCCACCTCAAATCAAGGCTCATCATGGATTCTGAAAGTTCGAAGAGGAAATTCACCGACATATTTAAAGACCTTAAATGACGGAAGGGTGTAAAATCTAAATGGGATGTGCCAGTGTTTCCCAAGCCCAAGTGCTGCAGAGTTCTATTGAGACTCATCAAAGAATCATTCCTGATGAAGATGCCTGTGTTTTCTGACAGTTCCAGATGCGTTAACTGGGTTCCCTCAAAGGCTGAGGATGGCAGTGGCCCCAAATTGCACCCTGCAAGGTACAGCTCTCTGAGAGAAGCCAGGTTTCTCCATGTCACACAGTAAGAATCATCAGTGACCTTAGTGTCCTCCTCTGAGGAGCAGATACCGATATGGTTGTAACTCAGATCTACTATTTTGAGGCTGGGGAGGGATTGAAATAGCCTTGAAGGGATTTGCTTAAGGTCATTAAAGCTCAGGTTGACATGTATGAGGTCCCTCAATTTATTCCAAGAGCCGTGGTTACCTTTGAATAGGTATAAGCTGTTGTCACTGATATCCAGCTCCTGCAGAGACACTGGGAGCTCCACTGTCCTCAGGTCGAAGGACTCCAGGCAGTTCTTCTGCAACTTTAGTCTTTTTAAAGATTTCAGCTTGCTAAGGAATCCTTCAGGAAGGTAGCTCACCTGATTGCGACTCAGATCAAGGAGTTCCAGTGTGGAGATTTCCCCATGGAGACTCTCGTCCCACAGTTTGGCTGACACTTGGCTCGCATTACTATCCAGGTTAGAGAATAGGACCGTGGTGGTCCAGTTTGGAGAAGTGTTTTCAGCAAGGTGCTCGTGAAAGCTTATGCGGTTGTCAGCAAGCAGCAGGTGGCGAATGCGGCTCCTTGTGGGGAGGAAGGGAAAGAAGAGGAGGCTGTTGCTGGAGAGATCCAGAGTCTCCAATTCGAAGGTATCTTCCAGATCCTGGTTGGACACAAACCACTCGATGGAATTGTGGCTTACATTCAGTAGCACCAGCTGGGTGAGTTGGAACTGGATTAAGCAGGGCAGGCGGTTGAAGGCCATGGTGAGGCGCTGGAGGTCCTGAAGGCCATCAAACGCCCCATCGATCTCAAAGAGCATGTTCCTGTCCAGGTCCAGCTCCCTCAACCTGTGAAGGTCCCGAAATGTGTTTTCGTCTAACCTCAATAGAGCATTTCTGGAAAGGTACAAGTATTCCAGGGAGGTCATGTTCTCCAGCAGGAAGGCCACCATGTCTTCAGTCAGCCCATTTCCAGAAAGGTCCAGGCTCCTCAGTTTGACCATGGTGTGTAGCACCCAGGCTGTCTGCTGGTATCCAGCATGCAGGTTATTATCAGCTAGATTCAACTCCTCCAGCATGTGTGGAGTATAGAAGGAATTAATCTCCACGGCGTCCAGAAGAGCATTTGTGCAGCTCAAACTGCAGAGCGCGGGGTACCGAGAAAGAGCAGAGCTGTGCAGGACTTTGATGGGATTGTGATTCAGTTGAAGCTCATCGATGTTTTCTGGCAAATCTCCAGGCACCGACGAAAGCCGGCAGTGGCTACAAAAGGCAGTTTTTTCAGTCTGTGAAGTGAGAGGCAGACATTTATCAAAACATGCATAATGTTGTAAATATCACCAAGAAAGAGAAAGTGTTTGAGAGAAGATTCCTTGGTGTGGTGGCAGTGGATCAGATCAGCTGTCACCATGTTCTCAGGCAGCAAGGTGTGTACAGACAGCAGCATAGGGAGAGCCACACCCAGAGTACTCGCCCGCTGCGGCCACAGAAGCTGCACACACCTTCCTGTAACTGCCGAGCAGCTCACCAAACAAAGGCCAGACCTCATGCTCAGATCAATGAAGCTGCGGTTTGTGAAACGACAGCCATTTCGCAACTAACACTCAAACTCCAGAGGGTGAGTTAGCTACTGCTCTTTAACCACGTGGACCTGGGGAGGCTTCATGGAGCGCTGTGGGTGGGGGAACGGGGGTGGCAAAACTAATCAGTGACTATAAATGTAAATGTATAAATGTACAAATATATAAATAAATATATAAATGTACAAAACGAGATGTTTAGCACCTGCTTGTATGTAAAAAGTCTTGTTACGAATAGAAAACTGTAGAAGAAGAGGCATGAAAAAATGCTACAAAAATAGATATAAGCCACACTATATCATTAAAAAAGATCTGTGGTGTACTTAAGAAATGATGTCAGTTCCTGAGCTCATCTCCCCCCGGGCGGGGGGGGGGGGGGCGGGCGGCGCCCCGCGGCCGGCGGGGGGGGGGGG
>JABFEA020000001.1:16491797-16518613 GCA_019775915.2 Cyphomyrus plagiostoma | reverse complement strand
TTTCCTTAACAAATGATTTACCTTCCTTAGTTCATCTACCCCCCCCCCCACCTACCCCCCCCCCCCCACCACCACCATTGTTCAGCCCAGTTGGCATTAACATTCCCTCAACAAGCTTAGAAATCAAGTATCTAGTTACTGAAGAACATCGACAGTTCAGTGTAGACGACCACCAGCAGAACATTCAGATTCAGTACTGACCAGCTTGCACGGCGAGTGCAGCGGAAGGCCGGAGCTTTGCATCAGCAGGTTCCACGCCGGCCCTAGGGAGAAGCACACTAAGCAGGGCAGGAGGTTTGAGACGATGCCCATCATATGGTCACCGCTGGAGGAACACGGTGAAACACAAAGAGAGATTATGATGGCGGTCATCGTCGGTTCTCGGTGGACGGCAGGAGGCACCATCCAGGTGCGTGAGAACGCGAGGAGGTGGCCGGCCGTCCCAGTTTGTGGGCAGAACAGCCTCGGTTTGAAGTGACAGACGTCACTCCTACACAGCAAGCAGCATCATGGAATAAGAGTGACAGCTTCACACACTGGTGTGAATCTGCCCTGTGTCCGGACCCAGTGTTTCAATGGGGGACAATGCAAGGGCATCACACACCTAAGCATATACATCAAAGTATTCATACAACTCATGAAAAATATATAGCAATAAAATTATAAAGCACACATTTTCTGAATAAATACCATGAAGCAGACATTACATTATATGACACGGGTCAGGTCAGGTTGGAGAGCATGCACTGGTGATGGAACACCTCAGGATCCCGGTTGGCGACCCCCCCAGGTTGACAAGCGATCCAGTCCCACCCTCCGGAAATGGCCATCTATCTGCTGCAGCCAGGTGTTACGTGGGCGTCCCCTTAGCCTGGTCCAGCTGCTCCAGTCCTCAGCACTGAGGATCCTGTGAGCCGGATCAGCCTCATGGATCCGCGCCACATGGCCGTAGCATCGTAACTGACGCTCCCTCACAGTGCCGGTAATGAGCCTCATTCCGGACTCAGGGCTCCTCTAGCAACTACTCATTCCACACAAAGTCAAACCAGTGGTACCCAAGGATTTTCTGAGGAGACACAGTATCAGAGGAGTCCGGTCTTCGTCTCAGCTCACTGGATAGAGTCCATGTCTCACAGTCATGCAGCAAATCAGGGAGCACCAGGACTCTAGAGACTTGGATGTTCTTGCAGAGATATTGGGAGCCATGCCCCCGTCCAGCGACCTCATGACCCCCCTTGCTCTCCATCAACTGACCAGCGGAGATATGACTGTTGCTGCACGTGTCTTCTGATTTTTGTATACTCACTTTAGTTACTCCCAAGCACTTGTTCACGTCCAACTCTGAGGATTATTAGATTTATGGCATATTCTATAAGGCAGACCTAAAAGAAATGTTATCTTTTGCTATCAACAAAACACTATAATATTAAAATGAATGGATACTATTTTGTTTGGGCTTCTGGAATTCATTTAAATCATGCTTATGTTTAGATTTGTCGTTTATTTCCCTTATCACAAATTTGAATTAATAATGTAGTAAGAGAGTTTAAGTAACAACAAAATTACAATATGGTAGTTCTACACTTTTTTCCGTTGTTAAATTAATGCGTCCATATTGGATGCAGTGTCCATTATAACACTCATCATCAAAATAATGTGTTGTCATGTAAAACTGCGAAACAAGTGTTTTCGGCCGTTTTAATTTGAAAGACGGGTTGGATATGGTTTGAAGCGCGAATACCAGGGTATCTCTTCGGCTATCTAAGACCCGCCATGTAACCGCTTGCGGTTTCCCCACTATAATCGCGACGAACTCGGATGCCACAATATGCGAGAAGCTACGGTTTAAATATGCTTTAAATGTATTCTTAACGCAGATCACCCGACGCATCATCGCTTGAACGGATTTGCTTAGCGATTTCGTACATGCTGTGAGTAATTCTGCATATAAACGAACCTTGAATTTGTACCCAAGTTTAAATCAGTAACTTACGCAGGCATGACGGTCCAGATCGTGCGCGCTACCGCGGACCATGTTCCCGGCTGTTGTCCGAGGCTGGCCGTCTCGCATGCAGCAGAGAGGGATGGTGCCCTGCATCCTGCAGCTTCAGGACTGACTGACTATTTGCGGAAGCAGCAGCGCAGCGGAAACTAAGTCACATGAAGCGCTCAGTCCGTGCAGAGCGACGCTCTAAGAAGCCGGCGAGCACATCATCAACTACAACCATATCTGATAAACGGTTACAATTAAAAATAAATGTGAAAAGTACCCTGCATTGTGCATTACACAGATAACCACACAGTTTTTAAAAGGGTAATCCAGTTGTTTTTACTTAATATAAAAAAGACCCGGTGTCCGTACCTAAAGTATTTTAAATTTGTCTCCGCATTGAAATGACACACAAAAATAGATTCAGAGAGTAAGGTGAAAAGAGACGAGCTAAAACGGAACACCCTTAACAGACGCATGGAAGCGGGCGACATCAAACTAAATGCGAATTACAGCCCACACCCCGCATTATGGATTTAGCAGCTACTATATTATACAGGCCAGAAATCCTAAGAACATTAGAAATTTACAAACGAGAGGAGGCCATTCGGCCCATCAAGCTCGTTTTGGGAGAACTTAACTAACAGCTCAGAGTTGTTAAAATCTTATCTAGCTCTGATTTAAAGGAACCCAGGGTTTTAGCTTCCACTACACTAGCAGGAATTAGACTATTCCATACTCTAACGACACGCTGTTTAAAGAAGTGCTTCCGGAAATTTGTTTTAAAATGTTCTCCAGCTAATTTCAATTTATGGCCACGAGTTAAACTAAACCAGTATTAAACTAATACTGAAATAGCCATTTGGCTGAACAGCATCCTGACCCGTTAGAATCTTATAGACCTGGATCATGTCCCCCTTAGTCTCCTTTGCTCAAGGCTAAACAGATTCAGCTCAGCTAACCTCTCCTCATAAGACATTCCTCCCAGACCAGGAATCATTCTCGTAGCCCTTCGTTGCACCTTTTCTAAGGCAGCAATGTCATTCTTAAGATATGGTGACCAGACCTGCACACAATATTCTACGTGGGGTCTTACCAAGGAATTATATAATTGTAACATCATCTCCCATGACTTAAACTCTACACACCTAGAAATATAACCCAACATTCTATTGGTCTTTTTTATTGCTTCCCCACACTGACGAGAGTGGGACATGGAAGCATCAACATACACACTGAGGTCTTTCTCGTAATCAGCTATCTTTATTTCAGTGGAATCCATAAAATATCTTAATGTATATTTCTGCTCCCTGCATGGATTACCTTACATTTATCTGTGCTAAATTTCATCTGCCAGGTCCCAGTCACTAATTAGAGCCGTTTATGGTGAACAACATCAAAGGCCTTCTGGAAATCTGAGTAGATCACATCATAGGCCTTTTGTGATCAATTTCACTTGTAGCTTCCTCAAAGAACTCAAGTAGATTTGTTAAACAGGATCTACCTCTCCTAAATTCATGTTGGCTATCCCACAGAATATTATTTGCATCCAGGTAATCTACCATTTTCACTTGGGTTATAGCTTCCATTATTTTTCCAGTAATGCTAGTTAAACTGATTGGCCTATAGTTAGTCACCATAAAATTACCAGAGCTAAAGTGGTCAAGTTTCGTCTACTGATTATTCATCCCAGTCACCAAAGATCGTATATAATACAGACTAGTACATTTAGACAAATTAAATGTGACAGCAGACAGACCATCTCAAGCTCAGTCTAACAGGCATATGACAATTCGCAGTGATTTTACTTTTCCATCCATCCGCTGCTGACAACCCCATGGATTACCGGGCCTGTGGTCCAACCACATGTGGAGATTTAACCGACCCATTTAATGTACTGCGATCTGCATAATATGTTCACACATGTGGATATAGATGCATCCATGTATGTTCCAGCTGCTTATGCTGTACAGCAGGGGTGAGCAATCTTATCAGCAAAGGGCCGCTGTCTGTGCTTGGTTTTCGTTGCAACTCCCTATTTAGGTCAGTAATTAGTGGACTGATTGGCTGAAGAGTCCTCACAGCTGGGCTTGAACAGCTGACCGACAGGTTATCCCAAAAACCTGCATACACACCGGCCCTTTGCGGATAAGACTGCCCACCGTTGCTGTACAGGGTCCCGGGAGCTGGATGGTCAGCACCAGGCTCACATTTCATTGGGGTCTTGAAGTAGTGGTCTAGGACTCAGCTGAACGCATGTCCGCTGCATTTCGCTTTGCCTACTAACGGCGCGCCGTGAGCAGACCAACAGCACAGCGTTGTGGAGGAAAAACGCACAGCTGCTACTCATTCATTATCGGGTTTTTAACACTACTGCTGGCGCATGCAGACGCCAGATTTTGCGCTTTCAAAGACGTGCGCCTCAGATGATGGAAATGAGCATTACATCATCACAAAGCCAAATGCCTGATATACAGCCCTCTTTTCATTTAAAAGAAGCCAAAGGGCTGTATGTTTCAATGTCAGCCGAGGAATTTTTGCCATTAGCTTCTATATCACGCTTTAAAATCACAAAGTACCGCCTTCAATAGAAGCTAGTTTCAAAGTCCCCCTTCTTAGTAATGACAACGTTGTGTCTCTGTACCATTTTAAGCCTCAGAAAATTCTTACTATTTTGACCAAGGCACTAAATTATTTACATTTATTTAACAGACGCTTTTTAAGCAATGCACATTTTTGCGAAAGCAGGATCAGCCAATCCCTGGAGTAGATGGGGGTTGAAGGCCTTGCTTGGGAGCCCAATGATTACATCACTCTTCTGATTCTGGCATTGAAACTGGTGACCTTCGGATCACAGGAAAACTCCTAACTCACTAAACTACTCATCTGTAATGTGCACAGGACAAATCCAGACTGATGCCACTTGCTGTAATCTACACAGTCTTTATTTAAAGGCTTTTTGACCTCACTGGTAGCAAAGATAAAATCCAATAAATACACTTCATGATACACCATATGACAACGAAGGGCGTAAACATGGCAGGATGACACTGTACTGTAGGGTTGGGTTTATGCTCAAAGAAAGGCTCCATGTTTGACTGCATGCCACTAGTTAGCTACCCTAAAGGTCCTTGAACCCTGACCCAAGTGGCCAAGTCATGTAGGAGAGACTCATGAGACCATGATGCACACAGAGGGTGAGCGATCACAAAGGCACGTCTACGTGCCATCTTAACGGTCGCTTTGCGCGTGTCTGATAAAGTTTCCCGAAACTACGCTGTAATCATTTGCCACTGTCCCCATCTCGTTTGGCCTCGTTTCAGCAGATGTCCTGGGGATTTAAGCCATGCTGCTTCTTTGTAAAATGGAATAAAAAGTTTTCCTTGTACTGTATACATGTTAAAATTTCCCAGTAAATAAGTCCACGAGTCCACACTGAGACATGTCCACTAGGACTGAACTGAGAAGCCTCCACAGGGTGTGTGTGTGTGTGTGTGTGTCTGGCACTCCTGTCTCCCATCCCAGAATGTCGCTACACACTCTGTGTGAGTCCTTGGCACGCCTTTGCCAGCAGAGCCGTGTCTGGTGGGGGCCTTTCTATCCATCCAGGGGCCTCCCCAGGTAAACCATAGTCACTTCTGTGTTTCCGTACACGGCCGACACCGCCGGGAAGAGACAGGCTTTGGGAAGTCCCCGGAAAGCCACCCCGAGGAATTCAAAGCCTCGCTCGAATGCCAGCGTCTTGTCTTCCATGTCCAGGATGACGCGGATTCTCTCGCCGATCTGCAAGAGTGCAGGAGGCCTGTCAGTCACTTTGGCTCACAAACCAACGACTCATTATAGAAACACAGTTGGAACTCCACACGACTGCGCAGGGTTCGAACAGAAAGAAGCTTGCTGCTTTCGCATTTTTTGGATATTACGGTACCATCATCTCGCAATATATACACAGTAAATGAGCTGGGTACTTTGTAAAGAGATGCATTACATTTAGGAGATGTTTTTATCCAGAGCAGGGGCCCAGTGTTGACACTCTGCCGACTACAGGGATTGACCCAATGACTTTCCAACTGGAACTTGTCATAACCTGCTATCATTCTTTAGAAATCAATGTTTATTGGATAAAAAGGGGGGAGGGTGTGTCAGATAAGAGACCCGGCCCTATCTGCAGGCTGACCTGGTACTTGGGGGCGTTGTTGCACTGGGGGAAGTTGCCGTTGACCTCGCCGTTATGTAGCAGGCTGTTGTCGACCAGGTTCCAGCCCCAGCTTTGATCGTCACTGCCCAGGAGTGCTACATAACCCTGGCATTGCATGGGCGCCCGCTTGGTGGCTATACCAATTACCGCCACCGTGCCCAGTGGCCCCTCCCACCAGATCTCCCAGGCGTGGCGGCCCTCGGAGAAGCCGATCTTGCCCCGCGCCCCATCTGTGCTCTGGGCGATGGGGTTGCGGTGCAGGGTGAAACCGTTCTTCTTGACATAGACATTGCGCGAGCAGTCGTGGGAACTGAGGGCATGTTGGTAGGACTTCAGCTACGGCAGAGGAGACAGATAAAGTATTTAGTTAACAGGGGGAGCCCACTAATGCACACCACTGTAAATAACACATTCACAGCAATCGGTTCTAATTGGATCCATACAGTTCAGGGTCACACAATTAGCCAGTGTTATACTACTAAGCTGCAGGCAAAATGTACACTGTGTTCAGACCTGAAGAGACAGAGAAAAGGATATTAATTCTCCCCAAGATGGTTGCAAAAGGTGTGACCATCAATAGCAAAAATGCTTTTGTGATCCTGACAAACTTGCAATGCAGGTGCCTTCAAGCAGGACACTAAACAAACCCAAGCAGAAAAGAGAATTTGCAAAGTGGAATAAATATAATGTAACTACAGTATCTACACTTGGCTGTTCCCGGGTGCACTTCAGGGTTTCATGAATGATTCATTGTCTCATTTCTGGGCCCGACGTGTGCCTGGCACACACATCACAACACAAAGGTACAACCGTTGCCTTCAAAACCGAGTCATTTTGCATTGTGAACAATACTGGGTCAGATTCTCTTAGCTGCGTCCATAAAAAGTTAGGTTGTTTGCTGGGAAGATTTCTGTACGCGATTCTGGTAGAATCACACACCAGCCCGTATTTCCTTTAGAAAAGCCGCCACGGTCATCGATCTCTGTTGAGCATCACAGAGACGCCGGCTCACCGCAAACATGATGTAATTTTATGGCGCTGCAGCCATGCGAACCCACCATGACCCCTATCCTAACCCTGCAAAACCACCATAACTGCAGACTTCTAGGGCAGTGTTATGCACCGCACGGCGGCCGGCCAGAGCAGTACGAAGCCCAAGCAGAGGCTTCAAGCAGCGTGGTGCCGGTGATGGAGGCGCCGGTACCTTGCCCTTGTAGGTGGGGATGTTGCAGAGGATATCGGAGCGCAGCGCCTCCTCGCTCAGGGTGCGTCCGCACAGGGTCCGCCACACTTCGCTATTCTCGTCCGACAGGCAGCGGTTCCAGTGCCAGCACACCAACGAGCAACGGATAAGCTCCGGCAGTTCCAGGTACGAGAAGATGTGCTCCAGGACGCGGCTGGGAAGGCGCCCAGCGATGCCCCCGCCGCCACCGACCGCTCCGGGTGCGCAGGGTCCGGCCGCGCCACCGCAAGAGGGCGCCCCGCCGCCGGCCGCTCCCGACATAGCAGAGAGAAAAGGCGGCGGCTGGATGAAAACAGCTGGCCGCTGGATTACAGTGGGTAAATAATAAGTGAACAGTATCCACCGGTCGGTAGCCCGTTAACGGCCGGGTCGAAAGCACTGTACTGCGGACGGAGGACAACGCAGACCCACCTCCATACACTGGGGAGCGGATAAGAAACGACGCGGCGCAGCCCCAGGTCCTGGCTGCTCATTATAGCATCTTCACCACTCCACCGACTTAACTCAACTGAGTAGATACTTGTCGACTACTATAAATTTAGATCAATACGTATAAAAATATACATAACATAAGAGCGCCCGTTAATTAATTATCGGCCGATGATAATACAGCTAACATATACGTTCCTATCAGGACCTGATGAAAGCCTGCCCCTGTTTGCAATAGCGGGGGTGGGATCGCCATTGACCGGCTGATCCTCTATTTAAATAGCCCGGCTGTATTTTTTTTCCGGGACGTGGCATTAATAAAGCCTGGGCTTGCCATTCACTGGTTGATATTCTATTTAAATACCCCGGCTGTATTTATTTACGTGAATATGGCGCTGAGATTTAATCAGAAGCGACCAGTGATCAAAAGCAAAGATCTGGATCCCATTACAGCTGTCACTACGGCCGTAGCCACTTCCTAAACTTATTAAATCAATTCCTCGCAATTACAACCGGGCAATGTACACACGTATGCCTTATTTTGTATTGTGTTTTAACTGTGTTTCTGTTAAACATTACCAGTTTTGATGTGCCATTGTTCACTTGTATTTTCGTTTCCATGGAATATTAGGTTTTGAGCATATACTTTGATGCATAAACTGAAGTATGACGTGAAATAAACATTTAAAACAGAATTACGGAAATTCTGCACTTCGCTATTTGCTACCCGCCAAAAATTGTTAGGAGTACACAAAGGGTTTATTTGAAATAGCTGATATCATCTCTAAAATTACGTTTGAACCATTATTCAGAAAAAAAGTTCGGCCTTGAAATGTTACAGCATTTGCCAGTTTGTACCTAACACGTCAAGAAAAAAAAAAAATTATACTGAATAAAAATATTTATTCAAAAACCTCCAAGTGACATTATTTACAAGGCCAAAACATTAATGGTCAGTGGGGTGGGGGGCTTCGTCAGCGTTTACATATCTTGATCAGTTTTCTTTGCGTTAAAAACATTGAACCTAAATTCCCATGGTTCGTTTTCGTAAATTAGAGGCAGATTGAAATGTTAGTTGTGAAGTTAAATATTTGAGCAGTAATTTGTATCGGTTAATTGCTACTTTAGGTAAAAATGAAGCTTTACAAGACCACAACAATGCCTCCAAAGTATGTGTTGCTTGTCTAGATTTAGTAGTTTTCTGAATGTTTCATAAAAACTTAACTCAGAACAGAGGTTAAATAGAACCTCGCACACCATCCACTTTCCCTGCACTTTGTGACCAGGTTCACATATTTTGCCCTCTTCTGTTTGTGGGCTGGCTCCACCCCCTCCTCCCATGGAACTGTCAGCTCAACCAACAGTGCTGATCTTTCAGATGTGGTCCACAGCACCGTTTCAGCAGCAGATTTCCTCTGGGAAATGGAGCCACCTGCCCAGATCCACCCCTGAACTCCACTCCAACCCTGATCTCAGGAGCTTAGGTGCTGGTCTCCTATTGATGTTGGCTGCAGGTCCCCCCACCTGAGAAAGTGGATCCTCTGCCAGCTCCCTGTAGGACTTTCTTTGTATGTCACTTGCCTTCTTTCCTCCACCTGCACTTGTTGCCATCTAAACTGACCCTGTGTCAATTCTGTCATACAAGCTCACAGAACGTGCTGGAGAGATGCATTGATGGTCCCGCAGAGGTCACTGGTCTGCTCTTTCCCAAGCCACTGATCGAGGCTGCAAGTACAGGATAGAATATTTTCTTTATTGCATGTGATGGTTTTCTTTCCAAATAATTAAGGTATGCATTGACATCACTTTCCTACCAGAACACAGAGTGGCAAAACAAGCTGAATCATGGCTGAATCACAAGGAATCTGCGAAACAAACAATCATCGACTTAAATTAAAGGCAGTTGGACTCAACAGGGATCCATACAACTTTTCGAAGGACCAGTGGACCATGGACATTATCTAGGAATTGGGTTTCCTGACAGCATATTATATAGGATCTTTTAAAGTTATCTGGCTAATTGTCTAAACTTGCTTTGAGGAATAGCCCCTTATAGGGAAAACTGGGCTTGTCACGGCAAGCTAACACATACAACCCACTTTATTTCTGGAACACAAGCATCATCATCATGGAAGGTTTATCAATGAATGATAACAAAGATGTTACAGTTACACAGTATATAAATGAATGATGGTAAGTATTTAACTGATGAATAGTCAGTAAAGTATATAACCTAAAGCAGGGTTTCACCATAAAATCCAAACTATCTGAGAAGAAATGACAACTGCACATCTATGTTTCGGGACCTGATTTACAGTTGTTTCTGTGGCCTGCATCAATCCATTTGTTTCTCTTTTCAGGCCTGAAGATATAAGCTTCACTTCTACATGTGTGAGAAATGTGGTCAGGTTTGTCTCCTTCGAGTGTAGTAGGACAGGTGCAAGTTGTTGGTGAATTATACATATACTCAGGTAGATTATGGGATTTTATTAGAGTATGGGAAGGAAGACAATGTGATGAAATAAAGCGAAACTAACTTGGATAGCCTATAGTCGGTTTCAGATTCACATTGGCAAAGAACAAAAGTTTCTAGTTTAACGGTCTAAAGGTTGGCAATAATGTATACTGAGATCCACCTGAAACCGGACTTACAAGAGCAATCGGGAGTATGAACTACAAATAACATTTATTTAAAATATATATTATAATGTTTATATCTGCCAGAACTGAGAAATTTCAAAATTAGTTTTGATGTTACTGTAGTTGTTTTAAAAACTTGTCAAACAGATAAGTGCATACTTAGTAATTCTAGCTTTAAAGTTCCCATTTGGTGTTTCTGTATCTTTTTAAATGAATTATAAGCGATCGATTGAACGGATGATTGAACGAATCGATATTAAACGACCCTAAACTGCTGCCGCATGCATAGGAAACATCGTCACACAGTGACCGTTAAACTATAATTACATTTTTTTTTAAATAATTGGGTCCCTGACTTCCCACATACATTTAGATATGAAAGACACGGCAACCTTCACCGACAGAAGCAGTCAAAAGATGGACCAATGGAGGGGAGAGTAAGTGCTGAATCATGTACTGCAGGATTAACAGGTTTTGAAAAGCTGTACAGGTAAAGCGCAGACAGGTTTAATCAGTTGAAGAAAGTAAACATTTTAATGGTTTGGTTCATTCCACTCTGAGATCAAATATTAAAAACCGATTGCAGAAATAGAATTCGCGTCTTTCTCATTAATAAAAGTGCCACCTATCAACGGACACGGACATGTGGGATATATTTCTTTGTTGTTATACCCCATCTTAAATAAAAGAAAGCCTTAGGCGCGAGACCCTGCATGCACTGAATGCAGGGACGCGTGGAGCCAGACCGGAAGTGACGTCGTAAAACTGGGCTGGTTTGGTGTGCAGCGGGCTGGGATAGAGGAGGAAAGACGAGAAAAAGGAAGATTAACAAAATCATTAATAAACAACAGCTGATAAAGGAGGACGGATCGTGTAAGTAAAGGCAGGTTTTTGTATGCTGCTCTCCACGGCACGCTTTGTTGGGCAGTCCTAAGGGTGCGAGTATCGAAGGAATGCTTGCAGGGATTCGGGGATGCATGTTGGGGTCCGGGGCTATGAGGATTTGTGGATGCATTTTGGGATCCGTGGCTCCCAAACCGCCGTGCGCGTCCCACACGCTTCCGAACAGAGGTTTATGGTTAAGGTACCAGGGTAACACCGCAGGTGGAGCTCATATGCGGGTAATAGGCTGATGGACAGAAAGGGAAGCCCTATTGAACCATATGATCATGCACGCATTTGACACCTGCTTTGTTGAACTGGCGGCGCAGAAATGCGGTCCGGCTTAACGCACGTTCTTCTGCATGCCGCCCGAGAGCTCGTGACAGGGGAGGGTAGAATGCACATGGGCTGCATTTACTGCTCACCTTGCAGACCAGGACGCTTCGCATGTGGGGTCTGGAGAATGGGGTCGTTTCCCTGCCTTTACGGATGGACACAGCTGGATCAAGCAGTGGGCACGTTTTAAAATAGCTCTTTAAATAATTGGCTTTTATTTGTCTCCCGCGAAACTACGCTTTCAGATGGATTTATCTGAAAGCTGCTTTTGCAAGCTTCCCTTATGATTATGTATCATTTCCCATCTAACTGTAGCTATATAGCTGTTATTAATGCGCGTATTATTGTTATTTAAAAATTTGGAATTAAACTCTTTGTATGACGAAATACGGCATGAATTACAGGACAGAAAGACTGTGATTTTCAGACAAACCTATGAACTTTACAGTATGATACCTCTGAACGTTGTAGTGGATGTCTGTGTCCACGGAGCAACAATGTCACCTTCTGCATATTTATGTGCTGTCCTTCCTGTTCCCAGTGACAGCGGCTGCATTATGAACCCTGTTTACAGCCCTGCATCAGCAGGGGCTCAGTTCACAAATCCCAAGGGAATCGGATACCCAGGTAATCGGAACAGCCTGTTGGGAGTTGTAATTAACAGCGGTCTCCACATGCTGGCGCTATAATGAAGTTCCTTTCCTCTCCATCTGTCTGTCCACAGCAGGGTTTCCTGTTGGTTATGCGGCCCCCCCCACTTATTCTCCCGGCATCTACCCTGGGGCCAGCTCAGCCTTCCCAGCTGGTAAGAACACACACTCTCTCTCTCTTTCTCTCTCTCACACACTCACACACACACACACACACACACACACACTTTGTTTTTCTATCCATGGAGAACTCCTTACAATTTTTCCAAAACTGTAAAATCTGTTCACTCTAGCTGCTGGTTTCCCACAAATACCCAGTGATCGCTTCAGTGTTTCGTAAACACCTTTAAGGTTCTCCATCCCGCTGAACTCGGGTCAGCTTTGCTCCTCACTTACGGCAAGTGCCCGTTTAGTGAAATCGATTTAAAAAGTGTGACGTGTCCAGTGTGCCTGCAGAGTCATCTCTGATAATCTGCAGCCTCCCCACTGCATGTGTTCTGCAGGCTGCTATCTGCATGAGTAATGATAAATAATTCATTTATGGTTTCCTGCTGTTCTGTCATTCATGTGACACCCTTTGGAGTTCTTGGACTGCCTTTCATAATGAGGGATGGAAGCAAAACAGAATTTAAAATCCTTTGTGAAAGTAATTCTGAGTTACTGAAGTCAGACACTCAGTCTCAGTCAGCTAGGTCAGCTTCTTTCTCTCTCTCACTCACTCGCTCAGTCAATCTCCCCCCTCTCGCTCACCCACTCAATCTCTCTCCCCTCTTTCTCACTCATTCGCTCACCCTCTCTCCCCTTAACTCGCATATCTCTCTCCCTCTCTCAGCCCCCATGTAACCACGGTAACGCCTGTTTCAGGTTTCACCTCCGGGGTGCCGTACAAAATGTCCTGCTCGCCGTCGGCGGGAGCGGTCCCAGCTTACTCCTCAACTCCAAACTCCTATCAGGCGGCGGTGTACCCCCTGAGGAACCCCTACCCTCACCAGAACCCCTACGCCCAAGTAAGTGCCCCCAGCGCATGCCCAGCATGGACGTTCGGGGCTGTGACCTAGTCTCTACTTCATGGGCTTTGATCACAGGGTGCTCCTGTGAGGAGGGGTCACGCCTCTTTTCCTGTCACTGTGCTAGGGAGCATACCTCACCCAGCCGCTGTATGCTGCCGCCCCCCCTCACGTCATCCACCACACCACGGTGGTACAGCCCAACGGGATTCCCACCGCTGTCTATGCCCCTCCCATCTCCGCACCGCGCACCAGCGGCGTGGCCGTGGGTATGGTGGCAGGGGCCACAATGGCCATGTCAGCCGGTAAGCCCCCGGTTCCACCCACCCACGATTTTATGTTCCTCATGGCCAAGCTTCATCTTCAGAAGAATATGTTCTCCATTCTGTTCCCCGCTGAAGGAGCTCTGCTGACTGCTCACTCTCCAGCTGCCGTGGCCCCCCATGCTGTGACCATCCCTCCCTACCGGGCAGCTGGGACCCCCACTTATAGCTATGTCCCCCCTCCAATGGTGAACAGCTGGCAGTGTGAGTGACGGCTAAAGATTTTGTCAAAGCCCTCTAAACGTTTTTTTCCCTTTAGTTAAAAATGTTGATCAACGTAGGGCTTTCAGAGAGAGTAAGTAGTGCCAGCAAATGCTGCGATAGAACGTGTAAATTTTATAGGATGGCAGAACTCGTAAGGAGTTTTTCATGATAAAGTAACATGACCATGTACCTCCTGTCTCACAGTGACTTACTGGTCTTTCCATGACATCTGTCCCATATGCTAAAAACTAGTGATGCACTAATTGGTCAGCTTGTGACCAGAAATGGCTGATTTTCACCCTGATTGGCCGATTGTTGGTCGGCGCCTATCAGTCTAAATATGGCCAATTTTATGAGCCAGTCAAGTTTACCCAATGACACATAGACAGATCATGTGACTGCAAGTGCAATGATTTGGCTGCCATATTGGAGATGTCAATGCAGTGCTCTGCAGATTTTAGCTGCAGAAACAGGCATAGCTCCTGCTCCAGTGATATAACCATCCACCAATTAGTGTGTTTACACATCATTGTATATTTTTATACTGACAGTCGTGTGTTATGCCCTTGCAAACATACATTTTGCAGTCTTAAGAATGTCACTGGGTAGTACGCCGGTTCATCTGGGATACCTGTTTTAATTTCCCGTACTATATGAATTTTTCATATACTGCAGCATAGCTAAAACAACAGCTGTAACGCTTCAACAGGCAGCAAATTTTACGTTATTTTTTTGCTGACTGAGGCACTATGGATCGCTGCGCAGACTGTATTGTGCAGTTTATAAGTTTATAACAACAATTCATTATCCGCAGCTAACTTTCTTTAGCAGAGTAATGATGAAAATTACTACCAAAAAAAAATCAAATGTAGTGTGAACATGAGACCCCTAAAATGAATTGAAATACCTCAACAGCAAGGGTCTAGACACCTTTATATACATATATGCATTTATATATCGATGTGTGTTGGTTATTTACCATCCTAAAATGTTAATCCCATGGCTGATATTTATGCAAACAGATGCGGCCATATGTTTCATCTTATTGTTCTAATGTCTAATAATTTAATCTACATCATATTCCAGGTATAAAGTAATAATTTTAACTGTTGGTGGTCTCATTTGTATGATATTTGCTAGAAAATGTGTCTACATACAACCAATGGATGGAGTGACTTTAAGATCCTTTCGTGCTCCAGGTGGAACAAACTGGCAATGCCCGCACAATGCCCGCACAATGCCCATGTGTGCAACAGTACTACAACAAAAACAGATTGATGTGAAACAAAGTAATTTCAGCCTGCATCACATCTGAGAGCTGCCTGCATATCTCATTACTCTGTCAGTTATCTGTCTCAGTCGATCTCAATTTAGTGGCTAGACCTTGAACGAAAACTTAATCGATTGTATTTGTGTCACATGTTAAACATCACGGTCTATTGATGGGCTGGCGACGCTGTCAGATATACAGTGTGCAGCATGGTTGATGAGGAAGAACTGGTTCCAAAAAAGGTTCTGCTTCACGTGTGAATGGTTTGTATTTGAGAAATTTGACATGGACCAAACTACTGTAATTTTCAAACTTTGCAAAGTTACTGCTTGTTTGTATGGCCAGCTGACCTTTGGCCACGGCATGCAGTAGACTATCTGCCCATGCATATATGTGCAAGCACATTGTCTTCATCCACGTTCCTTATAGAAGTGTTTTAAAAAAGTTTGGTCTTCTAATTGTTATTCGGCCAGGATCAGCGACGACAGAAAGAGCTTAAAAACATCGGCAGTCAGATCGGCCAAGGAAAATGCAGTTGGTGCATCCCTACTAAACTGTTCAGTAGTTGTTAATTAGTTCTGCCCCTCCCCTGGTTAATGACCCCACCGTTTATGTCTTAAGAATCAATGAAAGCTCTGGCCTGTTTCTCTCCCAGGTTGAAGCTGGCAGAACTGTGTTTCATTTCAGTCCAGTGTTGTATGGTTGGTACTGAAACCCCAAGGTCCTTCACGTCAGGCCCTCAGTCTTCCTGATGGCGGACCTCGCCCACGCGCGGAAGAACGAGCACCTGAAAGACTCAGCGCCTCCATGGAAACACTGCCCCCCCCTCCCCCTTTCGTGCCAGCAAGCACATCTGTGTGTTGTGGACAGTGTCGGATTTTAAACCTGTTACTCTGTAAGTGATGGAAGTGTAGTTTAAATTAATTTTATGTGGAATTCGAAGTGAGCTCAGTGCATGAATTGTGGGGAGAAAAGCCTGTTAAATTCGACCTGCGGCGAATGGTGTCAAACCATCTAGGGCAGACTGATGCATTTCTTCAAGAAACCTGCAATTTTTTTTCCCTAAAGTGACGCATTAATGTGACTTAAACATTTCTTTCAGAGTTATATGTATTTTACAAATATCAGCACAGTTTGTGTAGAACAATGCAAGGATCCTTTGTTCTTTGTCTGGTGTAGCTCTCTTTCACTAGGGGTCGCTGCAGGAATGTGTGATGGGAATTCCTTCTTCTGCATGGTGTTTTGTCTGGTCGGTACCGTACACACCGTGCCCCTGGTGCCTGAGTGTGCGTGTGTGTGCGCGCGTGTGAGCGTGTCTAAATCTGTGGGAAAGGGTTGGGACACAGCTGGGCTGAGATCTTTCCAAAATGAATTTTCATTGCTCTCATAGTCTTTATTTCCTCAGTTGGTCCCATCCTGTGTTTTATGGTTGTCTTACCATATTCAGATTTTATTAACTTACTGATTTGAATTTCCAAATTATTGTTATTTGAAAACGGTACTGGGTTAGTATAGGTACCAATATAACCTTGACAGCTATTTTTGGAATACTGAGAAAATGTTTTTCTGTTGGCTTGTATACTTTCAGAATCTCAAGGTCAAGCCAGAAATATGTTTTAATTTTCTTGATATTCATGTTGCTTAATCTGCAATATCTGTTTTGAAAACTTTTTTATACATAGCTTTTTTTTTTGAGTGATGACCAAGCCAATAAATGCAATTATGAGTATTGTCAGTTTTTGTTTATTATTATGTTAGACTACTTATAAAAAAATCTGTGGGACGAAATAGTTCTCCAAATAAATAAGAGTATGAGCTTCCATATGTCAATCTGGGCCAACACGCCTAAAAATCATACTGACATGTTGTTCCCTGAACGGCCAATGGGGGGAGACAAAGCTGAGATATGATTTTGGTTAATCTGGAAGTAACCAGTAGGACACAATTGAGCTGCTCAGGTGTGGACAAATACCGTTTAATGATTATTTCCACATGATTTGAGTGCATCTGTAAACAGACAAACACGTAAAACAGACAAAAACCTCTTCTCTGTATTTAAATAAACTACACTTACAATTCACAAGCGCAATGCGTACCCAAATTGAGAGATTACTAACATTTTCTTCAGGTGCAGAGCTTTGTTTTTCAGAGAAGGGTTGGAGCACTCTATACATTTACACTGAACCCCATGCTTTTCCTGTTTCTGACATTCCCCATGTGGTCACTACTGTCTCTTACAGAGCTCTGTGATGTAACAGAGCACTGTTCGATGTAACACTGTCACAAGTGACATGAGGCGGGTCCCTCTGATCCATCTAGGTGGAGGTGAAACTGCCTCCTTGGGTCACGATGATGCATTTTCATGCAAGTTCAGGACCCCAAAGCTCGTCTATGCACATGCCTGCAGATGGAAAACGCATTGAGAAGGACCCAGTTAGATGGAGCCACATTAAAACTAATCAATTATCTATACAATTCTATCAATACCTTTCAAAAGACGCAAACTGGTCCTTCAGATATGTAGGCCTTTTAGAGAAAAATCTATTTGTTTCTCAGAGCCAAATAACACCACCATGTGCCGCGTCAAAACAAACATAAGCAGTAAATATCCTTGGAAATGCTTCCTGTCTTGAAAGTTCACTCCACACAGAAGCAGCCCTTGCTGTTTCGAAGCACACAGCCTTCCTTTATTCATGAAGAAACGGAAAACAAACCATGTTTACTTGCTGGGGGTTGGAATTAGGGTTTTCTGTAGGGGGCGGAGCGGGTAGCAGGAAAGTCAAACGGTGCTCGATGTGTCCAATCAGCACACCGTGGGTGGAGAATGCCTGAGCTGTGATTGGGTCAGTGAGGGGCCCGTCTTGGTCAGGAGCTTACAGATGGGTCCTTAGTGGCCCCCAATTTGACCTTTCAGACAAACTGAGCTGGCAGAGTTTGTCCTGTTGCGTTCTGCCCTTTTCTTAACATGCCGTGTTTCCTTTAAGTAGCAAAGGCCTTGTTGTGTCTGTGGGACAGTGCAGACTGGTTTCTGCTGGAATTACACGCCCATTACTGCAGCAAACGGATCTTTATGGCTTTAAATACACTGCAGTATTTTTCTGGACAACTGGATGTTTGGTCGCCTTGTACGGAATTGTTCCGACATACAGAGAAGAAGAAAAGCGAAACGATCGATGGAAAAAGTGGCCTTCAAAGCAGGCTGATGGCTACTGCTGATATAACACCTGATTTCTGATAGTAAATCAATAACGGGCAGGCAGAGCAAAATGTGATCTGTAGGGGTCATAATCCTCCATTGGAGAATCTCTGTAGCTCTTACAGATGCTTCCTGTTAATACTCCACATAGCGCTCCAAAGTGAAGAATGACTGAAACGGGCCACAGAGGTAAGGAGTGGCTTCAACACGCGTCACAGGACAGTGTGCGGACAGAGACGTGGAATTAAGGGCTGTCCCTGTCACGACAGACGGATGGAATTCCACAAAATCTTTGGGGTCTATCAGCTTCTGTTTGCTAACACAGACAAGATGCTCACTTGAAACCAGAAGTTTACGACCAGACCCGAAAAATTTCCCGTGGCAATACTGTGACGTGACGATAAACAGTAGAATCTGCAGAAATGTCCGCGTAGAAAAAAAAATAAAAAAATTCTGCTTGGAGTGAGGCTCCTCTTCATCTTCAAACAAAGGAAAAATAAATACAAAGGTTCATTTATCCGGCACTGCAAAGTTAAGAAAAAAAAGCAAGTAACCAAAACAATGAAAAATAAATATTCTCTTCATTAAAGTTCCCACGCAGCACTCACGTGGATTGTGTGGCGCAGTAGTAACAACAGGTGCAGTTGCAGGGGGAGCCACAAGGGGCAGCACCTCCAATCCCAGATCTAAGAGAAGCAGAAACAGCTTCCCAGAAATCTCAGCGAGAGTCTGCAATCCATTCTCCCGATTGTATCCAACTCATAAAGTGCTTCTCAGAGGAACATCATCCCATATTGTTGAGGCACAGCATCACTGACCAGGGTGTCATAACCTCTCCTCTCTATCACTTCCTGAACGGTGTCAGCCGGCCAATGTTCTGCCAGAAGGTGGAGGCCTTGCGTTTGGGTTCAGCCAGCATGAAGACCTGCTGTGGTGGCAGGGCGGGGTGCAGCGGGGGTGTGGGGGCCAGGCCGGGGGGCCTCTGTCGGGACAGGAAGTCATAGTACGAGCGGGACAGCGCTATGGGGGGGGGAAGGAGAAGACCCGGTCAGTACCCTGCTCTACAGAGCTGCATACATGTTCTGCTGGGTAATAAATGGTGCTTAAAAATACACCTCAGCAGTGACACATGGGGGGTCCCTGGCCGTGTACCTTTGGGCTTCCCTGCTGCATGGCTCTTGCACGCGTTCAGCATGGCCTGCTTCCTCTGCCCGTCTGTGATGCTGAAACCTGCAAAGTCGCATTAGTGGCATGAGTCCGGAGGTAGCTGTAACCCTCTCCACAGACTGCATTTGCACTCATTTGGTCTGCAGTAGAACTTACAAATATACCAGCCTAAGAGAAATCAACAAGTGATTGATAATGATGTTTAACATGGAGAGCAGGGCTATATTCTCCATGAACTTGTGAAAGACTGGCATCCCGTCCCGTCCAAGGAGTATCACTGCTTTATACCCTGTGCTGCCTGGGGTAGGCTCTTAGCTTCTCCAACCATGATGAGTAATTTAAAGATGGATGGATTCTCATTACAGCTAAAAGTATCCCCTATCCTATTTAATGAGGTAAGAAACGGCACTGGCATTTCCCTGCCACCAGGGGGAGCCTCACCAGTCTCCAGGTCGTGTTGCACCTGCGATCGCTCATCCAGGAAGGCGCGCAGCCAGCGCTGCTTCTGCTCAGGCTTCTTGGCGCACAACAGCACCTCCTCCCTGCCGGTGCTGGCGGCCATGGGCCGCAGCTTCAGCGCGTTCCTCACGCTCACGCCGAAGTCCCTGTCTCTGCCGTCCTCCACGTCCAGCATCTCCACGTGGTCCATATCCACCCGACCCTTGTAGTAGAGGATGTCACGACGCAGGAGGTCCTGGAGGAGCCGGAAAGATGACAAGCGGAGAGGCACGTAACTCCAGGTAGTGGCACTAAGTGACTGACGGGGAGAACTTAAGGAAATAAGATGCACAAATGAACCTTAATATTGACTTTAATGTTGATGTTGGTGCCACCAAAAACAGGCCCTAAGGCAGAGTACATGGCGGTTTCAGCACACGACACACTGCAATGAATGACGTTCCTCAAACTTTCAGCATGCACTCACTTTTTTGCAATAAATCATCTGATGGTCAAACAGGAAGAACATGCGCAGCTGGTTCTTGGCCTGCAGCCTGGAGATCCTGGTCAGCTCGCCTGAGAAGATCAGCTCAGAGCTTCTGCCGAGTACGTCTTCGCCCTGGGTGACAGACAGACGGGCTTGTTCATTAGGGCTGAGGGTCGCGTGCAGTAAGATCTCCACTATGAAGATTCCCAGTATGGTGACCCTTTGGAGAGCTTGCTCACCTCCCAGTCCTCAATGGAGCTCTGCCACTGGGCAATCTTGTCGATGTTCTCTAGACGTCGCTTCCGCTCATTGATCAGCCTGGCTACGTTCTTCATAGCATTGAGGGCAGCTTCTACATCCTTATAGTCCCTGGAAAGTGAGGACAACCAAATTAATCACTACACCTCCATCCATCTCCAAAGAAGAACCTCACAGAGGTGTACACTACCTCCACCTTGCTGATGATGGCTTTATTAGACAGCTGCTGTTCATATACAACAGCTTCCAGTACACACTTTTCATCCGAGAAAGCTATGAATTTCAACCAGTTGTGCTAAAGGTACATAGTGCATCGATCCAAACATATTCTCTCCTTGACTAAAAGGAGATGACATCAACTAATGACAAGTGAATCAAGGCTGTGAGTGTCACGGGGGGTATAATTATATTAGGTTAAAGTTACTTCATCGGGGTACCAACTGAAAGCACAAGGTCATCCCACCTGTTGTCGACATTGAGGTTTTTCCCAACAGTAACACCAACAACATACTGGACCCATACTGAATGCCCAGGATCTTCTAGAGGAGGTAAACCCAGCGTACAGACCCACCCTGGGTACTTCATAGAACTACCCACCGCCCTCCATGCCCACTTGGTAATCTGGCTTGGTACCTGTGCTGGGGCTTGGTATACTTCAGTAGCTCTGCCAACTGCAGAGGGTACTTGCAGATCTTCTGCACTGGCGTGAGCAGGAAGCCATCCAGCGAGATATCGATCATCTTCTGGAGTAGACGGCAAGCCTCAAAGAAGAATATATATTTGTTGACCTTCATGAGGTTGGCCAGCTGGAGACAGGCGTTGGGGTGGTTGTTGCAATATTCTGAGTAGATCTGGAAATCCATTTGCTAGCAGGAAGAAGAGAGACAGAAGATTCATGTCATACCACAGGGCTTACAGTCCGCATTACTCCCAAACTAAAATGGCAGCTCTAATCCAGTTTTACACCTTCTAATCTCCAAGTTCTCAAACCACAACCTCACTCTGTTGCAGCAGCAATTTGTGGGCTTAAGCAGTAACATTAACATGTTTCGTTTATAAGTCATCAAGAGTGACTTGCTAAGAACTGATTTAATTAACACAAAGTTGGGATCAGAACAGTGATAAATGTGAATGTTTTCTAGTCTCATCAGATGATTTCAAATGGCTAATTAATTCCTCAGATGAATAGAAAATGCCTCAAATTTAGTGCAGCTTAGTGTCACAATCAAGTTGTAATGTACATAGTCAGAAAAATATTCTACCACTGGAGAACTTGCCAGCTCAGTAGTTGAGTGTAAATGGGGATATGAAGTAAATATTCAGAAAAGTGACATCCCTGATTCCGCGTCATTTAAAATGACTGTTGGTGTCACTCTCATTGTCACTGTGTGGACACACTGCATGCACTGTGTATTGACATCTGTCCTCATATGATTAAGTATATCCATCTTCTGAAACTGCTCATGCTATTCAGGGTTGTGGGCGGTGCAGAGTCTGTGGGTGCAAGGTGGGGAACCCAGGATAGAGTGTCAACCCATTGCAGGGCACACTCACATGCCAGCCACTCACACATGCACACCTATGGGCAATTTAGTAATTCCAATAAGCCTCAGCATGTCTTTGAACTGGGGACAGGGGGAAACCTCCTGATGATATGGGGAGGACATGTAAATTTCACACACATGGAACCCTGGCAGAATTGAACACAGGTCCCATCCCCATGCCACCGTCACTGAAGCACCACAGTGGTATTCACCACCACTCAAATCATGCATTTGTATGGGAGCCCCCGAGAATTGGAGGGCCTGTTGGCCACAAACAGTCACTACACTAGTTTGAGTGGTGTCCCATAAACCACTAGGATGGCCCTGCTTACGTGCTCTAAGAAGCAGCAGCCAATTTCACTCAGGTGTGGCTGCTCCTTGCAGAACTTCTTCTCCAGGCCCTGGAGAAACACCTTCTGGAACCTGTAGATCTCCTCGATATTGCCGAAGATGGCATGGAGTTCCTCTTCCGTGAACATGTCTGTCCTCTTGCGGCACTGCTTGATGTAGCCCTGCAGGGGCGGGGTGGGGGCTTGTTCATGTCTGGGAGCACATCCTGAGACACCAGCAAATCCATGTCTCAACCACAAGAGGCCACCATTACGGTCTAGCATGAAAAGATTACCTCCCTGTTCTGTTTTGATAGCTTGTGAAGATCTAAGGATTCATTTATGACTTTTGATTTATATTCAATTAAGAATAGCTCAATTAATTAGGTAGCTGACGCAAAAATGATTCTCTCGAGGGCTTCATTGGAGCCTGAGGTTTTGTAAGACTCTTCAGCAGTGTGCATCATGCCAGACCTCACAGATGTCCTTCAGATGCTTGATGTAGTCCCTCTCCGTGCTCATGATCTCATTCACCACATTGGCTCTCATCTGGTCCCTGCTGGCCAGACCTGGGCCCAGCAGCCCCACCATGCCAGCATGGCCTGCTTCCCTCTCTGGGTCTTCCTCCACAGGCTCGTCCTGGTTGACCCGCAACTGCAACAGAGCAATTAGGTGCAGCGTGTCAGGTGACTGGACCATGCTATGTTAATCTATTAAGGAATGGCACTGGGAAATGCTGAGCTAACTTGCAACAGAATGACACTGAGATATGTTAAGCTAACCTACAAGGGAACAATACTGATTCCTGCAAAGTTAACCTACAAGGGAGCACCAAATGGGCATGCTTAGTTAACCTACAAGGGAGCACCACCTGGGCATGCTCAGATAACCTACAAGGGAGCAGGACTAGGGCACGCAAAGCTCACCTACAAGGGAGCAGCACTAGGGCACGCTAAGCTAACCTACAAGGGAGCAGCCCCTGGGCATGCTAAGCTAACGTACAAGGGAGCAGGAATAGGGCACGCTAAGCTAACCTACAAGGAAGCAGCACCAGGGAATGCTAAGCTAAAAGCTGTAGGAAAGAGCCTCAAGTCTAAGGGTCCCTGCTCTATTACACAGTGACCCCATGGACTCAAACGGCATAGCAGAACCAAGTGTTAGTCGCTTTAGGGAAGTGCTGGAACTAGAAAAGTCTAACTGCATTCCGATCACATTAGAATATGAATAGATCTATAAACTACAGCTCCCAGCAAACACTAACCCATAAACTACAGCTCCCAGCAAACACTAACCCATAAACTACAGCTCCCAACAAACACTAACCCATAAACTACAGCTCCCAGCAAACACTAACCCATAAACTACAGCTCCCAGCATACATTAACCCATAAATCTCAGCTCCCAGAAAACAGAGGTGTCCTTTGTCCCATTTTCCCACCCAGACCTGCAGCTCAGATGGCTTACCCCACTTTCATGAAGGGTTCCATCAGTAAATGAATGATCTGTTCCCAGCCTTGACACCCGCTCTCCACACAGCACAATAAAAAAAGCCCGACTGCTGTTTCTACAGAGCCAGCCCCCCTGAGGACAATGCCAATTAACGTCATTTTATGATTGTCTTCCAAATGTGACTTTCATGGGACAAACTCCATCCTGACCTCTGAGCATTAGTAACTCTGTCGGATCTGACTTTGGTGATGCAGGGTAATGACAATCATGTGTGGGTAGGAGGACTTCTGCCCAGCCATCTGTGGTGCGGGGAAGGGGGTGTACTGAGATTCTCACCCGAACGAAGCACCCCGGGAACCAGCCCTCGCTGTCCAGAATCCTGCCCCACCACCACTCCCGGCTGCTGGCATCCACCACCTCCACGACATCTCCTGCTTTGAAGCCCAGCTCCTGGTCATCCATGGTGACGTGGTCCCACAGGGCCTCGGCATAGACCACGGCGCCATCACTGATCAGCTGTGGGGGAGGGGAGACACAGGTCAGCCAATCAGGGGCCTGACACCACATTCTGATGCTAATCTCACTAAAAGCATTTCTGGGCTTCAGATTCTTTCCTCTCCCAATTTTAGGTATAAGAAAAAAACAGTAGAAACTTCCTGTCAAAGTCTAGCCCCTGTCACATTTATAAAATGCTAGCAGAGTCTGGAAGCTTTCAGAGCACAATTGCCAGTGCTATGTTACATTTAATGGCTGCATTGGAAATGGAGGCTGTTAATTAAAGGTCCAGTCTTAGTACGGATGTGCTGGCAATTTTGGTTTTAGCCACAGGGGTGATGGCCCTGTTCCGGAAGCTTCCATAGAGGTGGAGCTGAAGCTGGAACTCTGTGGGGCAGAGCGATTAACAAGATCATGAAGCGATCATGTGATCTGAGTCACGTCGCACCGCTGCCTCCATCTTAAAGATGGAGCGAAGAGCCTGTTGCTTAGCGACACCTACGGATGCCTTGCCCGCCTCCTGTTTACACCACGGATCATTATGTAACTAAGCTTAGAATCAGCTCCTCTCTGTTCGTCCACTTCCCTTGTTTTAGAGTGGGGTGGGGGGAGCCTGGGGTCAATGCCAGACAGCATAGGGCACAAGGCTAGGGTGCCATAGGATGGGACACCAGTCCATCGCAGGGCACACACACCATGAGCAATTAGGACCCATGTAACATGGGGAGAACATGCAGAAACAGAACTGACAGCCCCGGCGGTGACTGACAGCCCCGGCGGTGACTGACAGCAGTGCGGCCCACCAAGCCAATACTGCACCAGCTGTGTGCCAAACAAACGAAATTCACATCATTAAGTGAGAATAAGCCAACATCCTGAAGCCTGAGCCTAACCACTGACCGGAGAGCAAATTGACAGGCCTCGTGGAGCATGACATCGGCTCCTGGCCTGAGCCACGCAGGGCTCCGTCTCCCTAAACACACGGACAAAAGCGTCCGCCGTCTACAGGGATTGGGGGGAGGGGCGACTCAGTCAACATATGGGGTGGGGGTAGGCCTGGGGCTCTGTAATCTGTTACCCCCCAGTTGCTAGGTTGCCAATGCTGCTGGCATACAGTCCCAAATAAAACAATTCAACCCTGTCTCACCCCCTCCCATTGCCCCCCCCAGAATCCCACAAGGCGTTTGGGTCACAACAATGCCTGGACAAACACCGAGTGGGGTCCTTCACATGATACGGTCATACTGATCACTACACACACACTACTACACACACACTACTACACACACACTACTACACACAAACGTACAGAGGCACAGACAGTCTGACCCCCCCCCAGACTCCCTCCTGATCCCCCATCCCCCTGTTTACCTGAGTCGGCTCCCCTCGGTGTGTGACGCCCATCCCCACAGACACGTGAGCTCACCCCCCGGGCCCCTGGCCCCTATTGAAAGGCCAGCAGGAACATGAGCACCACGTTGATGACGACCAGGAGTAGCATGATGATGAAGACCACCACCTTCTGCGTGTCAGGGTGCAGGTTGCAGCGGAGCAGCATGTTCAGGACGCCCATGCGCTGGCGCGCTCGCTGGCTGTTGCGGGCCATGCCTCCTCCTCCTCCGCAGCTGTTGCGGCCGCCTCCCCGTGACTCCGAACCCCGTCAAATCCGCAGTGCTCTCCTCCCCGACATGTGGACTCCTTACCGCATCCCCCTCTCACTCTGGCTCACACAGCTGTGCCTACATCACCGTCTTCCTGTCGCCTCCTCCTCGTCACCTCCTCCCTGTTGCCTCCTCTGCTGCCCTCTCGGCAAAGCGTGCTGGGAAAATGGTGGCGCCGCGCGCTCCGGGCGTGCAGCGGCTCTACCGTCCATCCTGCTCACTCGTTCACTCGCCTGGGCCCTCTCTCTCTTTTTTTCCCCCCGCTGAAGGCGGCCAATCAGCAAGCAGAGCTGGTCGGTATCCTGGATACGGGAGTAGCTGAGGCAGGCCCTAGCAACCCAGGGGAGCTGGGGGGGGGGGGCGGCAGCAGGAGGGTGCGCCGTGAAGGATCTTAATGACGCTCGTCTGCCTGGGCGCTGTCCTGGCTGCCCCGCGACCCCCACCCCCCACCCCCCACCCTGAGTCATGCTGATCACTCAGAAACACGGCAGCCATAGTGGGCGGCCCTGCCGAGCACTTCCCCACCCCCCCTCACAGCGCACTACGCTGTGCTTTGGTGGGATTGGTTGAGCATGTTGCCTTTGTGTGCGCCCCGGCCCCCGCCGCCGCGGGGGGCCCGC
>JABFEA020000001.1:16468382-16490715 GCA_019775915.2 Cyphomyrus plagiostoma | reverse complement strand
CACACACACACAAACACACGCACACACACGTGCACATGCACACATGCACGCACACACACACACACACACACAAACACACACACACACACACGTGCACACGCACACAGGAACACACACACGCACACACACACATGCACACACACGCGCACACACACACACATGCACACACACACACACACACACACACACACAGTTGGTCTTCCTATCTAAATGGGGACCGTCCATCCCTATCTATGACAAAAACCCCAATCCCAGTCACGGTACCCTTAACCCTTAACCCTTAACCCCCTACCCATCACTAACCTTAACCATATGTAACCAACCCAAATACAAGACTTTTGGGGGTTTTTTTTGATTGCAATCACAGATTTTTATAAAACTGAGGTTCTCCATATGGGGACCTTAAAAGATGTCTCCAAAAGTAGGGAAATTTCAGGTTTTACCGCACTTTGGGGACAATTTGGTCCTGAAATGTGATCTATGCAATCCCCCCCCCCACACACACTGCCCCACACAATTATAATTATATCTTTGACCACCTTATCCCCCACCCAGCCCCATCCCTAGCCATAAAACTGAATTTTCCCTTTGGGGGGCCAAAAAATGGTCCCCACAATGTCAAAATAACAGGTTTTTTTCATACTGGGGGACATTTGGTCTCCACAATGATATATATATAATGCCCTCCCCCCAACACACACACACACACGGCTGCCTGATGACATTTATACTAATGACCCCTAAAACTAAACTTTAAACTGCCAGTACTATGGCTCCTTAGATTTGTACATATTTACTACTCAGTGGCAGATTAATTACTGCCAGTTCTGCACCCGCTGGCCTCAGTGTCACACAGACGGCGAGATGGTGACACCGCTGTCCCACAGCAGTCCTGGCAAGGCTGTTACAGTACCTCATTGATGGCCAGCTGTTCGCCCGCGCCACCTGGGTGACCACAGCGAGGCCCTGAGCCCTGAAGGCCCTCATAGGCGTCCTCCTCACTGCCCGCCTCGCCCCCCAGGCCGACCTGCTCCGATGTGCCTTCAGGAGTCACCATGGCTAGATGGAGCGGAAGGGAGAGAATGGGAAACCACACTCAGTGCAGTTCAATTCGTTTTTTCAGAGTTGCTTTTCCGAACCGTGATGCCAAAAACGCTTTACGTGCATGTGAAGCTGCATCATTTATACAGAATAATATAAAAACTGGAAAAGGGGAACGCAAAGAAGGGAAGGAAAAAATGAAATTAAGAAAGCCAGATGACAACGAAGGAGAGGATTCGAAAGTCAACTGGCTGCCCAGCCCCTGCTCCCAGCCTCTAATCATCGCCCCACCCTGCACCTGTGTGGGTCCACGCACAGTCATCTAGGAAACACCGTAGCCCAAAGGCTGGTGGTCCAGTGAGGGCCTAATCCTGATTGGTCCAGCTGTTTGAACTGATCATCTCAGCATTACACTGTGGTCTGTCCAGGAATACAGTGGCTGTTGATATGGTGATGATACGGGCTGCGGCCTTTAGAGAAAAATACCAAACTGTGGCTGAGCTGTCTCCAAGGAGTGTCATCGGCCGCCTATTAAAGCCATAGAATACAGATGTACCAAACACTGGATCGCAAACTGGTCAAATGTGGCCTTTTGGTTATGACTGGAGTAATTTCAAAATGGTAACCAAAGAGAAACGATTACCATTACCAGGAGGGGGCAGCAGCAACCACAGAGAGGCAGTGGCTGCTGGACGCCCACCAACCGCAGGCCTCTATGACCTCCCCGCTCAAGGCTCACAGTGCTTAGATGACCACCCACTATGCCCTGGCCGCTGAGGTGTAACCGTGGCAACATTCGCGAAGGTCGGGACAAAAGAGACCGCACTCGAATGAGCCAAAGCTAGTTGCTATGAAGGTCATGTGACTGTGACGTGCGCATTACTGCCCCCTGGGATGTTCCTGACTGCACTGTGCTCTTCACGCTGCTTCTGAAGAGCTGACTTTCTGAGCTTTCCATCCCGCCTTCTCACTGTGGGATTACTTTGGAGCAGGCAGGACAATGACATGACACCATACAGTATCTTATACAGTAAGAGACCTTAACATAATCGTCAGATGGGGGCGAACAAGTCATTTAAAGGCAGAGAAGACTGAACAGGGCAGCTAACAGAGTTGATGTTCCTTGCTGGCACTGTTGTGCTATATGAAGAAGGTATGCCACATGTTTAAGGGAAAAACCGATACCTCCACAACTTTGTTAATGTAGGACTTTAGGAGCTGAAGAGCCCTGGATAACACCATGTGTAGATAAAGACGTGAGTGTTACTGGTCCCTGGGGCATCTGGAGTATGATCACCGAGCTGTTTCCACATTGGGGTGGCCAGCTACACCAGCAGAATAAATGCATTTTAATAAGCCTGAGAAAAGCAGATTCAGCACCGGACAGGGATGATGAATTACAGCTGAATGGAGGGGCGGGAATCCCGCCCCCCCCCCCACCAGGAGCTGACACCCCACACCCTCCACCACTGAAGCACAGTAACCCAGACTCCTGCTGGATGGATGGATGCTGACACTGGCACCGACTTCACTCATTATACTCTCAGAAGTCCCCTTTCCCCTTCAGGCAAAAGTCGCTTTTGGTTTGAATCTCTGGCAGGCTGGAGAACCTTCACCTGTTTTTAGCAGAAGTGCCACGTGACCCTGGGCATCGCTGCGTGTGAGGAAAGGCCTGAGGGCAGGGCTGGCAGGGCTGGCAGGGAGCAGGAAGGGGTCATGTCTCTGGTTTCCTCACTGCTGCACATCCATGACAGGCAGATGATGGATGCCAGTCTCTAGGCTAAATGTAGCAACCTGAACCCACATCAAATAGCACTGAGACAGACACACATAGCAGCCAGCTACAGGAGTGACCGCAAAGCACACAGCAATGGGGTGTGGTGGGGAAGTAGATGCATGTAGCGATTGACTGGTCCCAACTGGGAGTGTCAGAAATCCCCGGCTGATTTACAGTTTTAGTCTATAAGACTACAGAGGGGAAACACCCACCCCACCAGAATGCAGCCTTCAAACCATAGTGGGTGGGGTTAACATGCTCTTCCAATCACGGATGAGCCAGCCCACTGGGGTTAATGTGCTCTGCCAATCATGGTTGAGCCAGTCGACCGGGGTTAATGTGCCTTGCCAATCACAGATGAGCCAGCTGACCGAAAATAATGTGTTCTGCCAATCATGGATGAACCCGCCCGACGCCCATTAGATGCTTTCTTCATTCCTTTTGGGGGAAGTAGCCTGCATTTAGTGGTAAGGTTAGGCTCTGCGGTGACTCTAGTGGCCAGCAAGATATTTGCACTCTGTTTATTTTTATGTAGGTGTTCTGGCAAGATATGTGAGAAATAGTGGGGTCCAGAGATAGTCTGGCAGAACCACAACAAAATAGAAATAAAACAAAATAAAAATAAAAGTCCAGATTAAGGCTGCCTCATTGGTAGGAACGCAGCACACATCCAGAGGACAAGTTTAAACTGACACCAACTTTTCCAGGGAGCATAATGGGACAGACATAGCTGCAGATAAACCTTCACAGCCGCGTGGCGTTTATGTAACAAGGGAAACTGAGGGTCGCTTGGCCGTGACCAGCTAGCGTGGCGGTCCTCATGATTTACACCACAGCGGTGTGGAGGCCCCGTAGAGCACCGCGTATCCTGCTCTTCATCACGTCACATAAAGATACGAATTCAAAATGATATTTGGATGTGAAGTTCAGGCCTAGAGGAACCAGACTGAGGTGAGGAACCTTAAAAGTAGCATAGCTGTGAAGGTCAGACGCCTGCTGGGTTGGTGTCGCTCCGATTGAGAGTCAGCGGTGAGGTGCGTAGAGATGACATGCTCAGCCGTGAACACGCTCAGCCCGCCCTGAAGCTGAAAGTGGCAGACGTCAGCAAATGCAGCAAAGTGTGAGGATGGAAGCCCATAGCACCTGATCGCATCTGGAAGTCGGCTCTGAAACCCCCGAAGGCACCAAGAGAGCTTCTGCAACACGGCGAACCTTCAACAGTCCGTTTTTCACTTTTAGAGGCTGATTTAATGTACGTGCCTATAAACCCTGCCCTCTGCTTGTATGTGCGGGTACATTTGGAGACACACACTGTTACTGAAATATTGCTTTTAATGATAATATATGAAACAAGTAACAAGATGGATTAACCATAAAGCACAAGACAGAATAGTCATGGAAATGCTAAGGCTAATCATAGCAGGGTCCACAAGAGGGCAGCATGGTGTGCGTCTAGCCCACGCCGCCGTGGGGGGGCCTCCAGCTCCCAGTAAAAGCAAGAAACACCCACTGATTAAGCTGTAGTGGGATTTAAACGGCTTGCAGGGCGCTGCACAGACATCAGGCTCTGACAGTCAGTTCAGGTTGTCTTTTTAGGTTCTGGTTAGAGATGTTTTGGGCTCTGGTTAGAGTCTTTTTAGGTTCTGGTTAGAGATGTTTTGGGCTCTGGTTAGAGTCTTTTTGGGCTCTGATTAGTGATATTTTACTCATTCTAAGTTGAGGCCTTAATTTGAGAGCTCCACTTAAGTATTTGGTCGTCATTTTTTGCTTAGCAAGCTTATCCCTGACATTTGAGGGCACAGGCAGTTACAGAGGAACTAATCTTTTACAGGAACTAATCTGATACAATTTTGTGGATTCAAGTAATTCATCCATCTTCCACTGAAAGCACTTGTCCTATTCCAGACTGCGGGAGGCAGAACCTATAGGGACAAAGCAGGGAACAACCAAGGATGTGGCACCAACCCATCACAGGGCACCCTCGCATCGAGAGGGGATTCCAGCTAATATCACCACATGCTTAAAATGATGCTTAAAGAAAGCTTGCTGTTCTTTCTTTCGCCTCCGTTATTTGCTTGCTTTTCGCTTCTTTTAAACCATACCAGTGGGCATCTTTATCGACTTCCTGCTGTTTCCTTCTGAGCCTTCTTAACTAAGACCGCTTTGTCTTAAATCCAGGCTCATTCATTTTCTTGCCTCGCTTCACTTTATAAGTTGCCCTTCGTTCACTGTGGGCTGCCGCATATGAGCGAGTCCCAAAGGAGGAAAACAAGACAGGCGCATGAACGATGAGCTTGTATATGTTCTGGAAAAAGCATCACGCTGATTCTCATGTCAGAGAAGGGTATGTTTGTACTAGTACTAGGTTTCGCGGGGGGTTCATGGGAATGCAAACACCTTCGATTCAGCAGTGAGGAATTTTCCATAATGTGATTAATCGGGGGGGGGGGGGGGGGTATTCCTCAGAGATTCCCGAAGGCTGTCATGAGGACAACTGCATAGCACCACCCTCGATGTGCTGCTTACTCCTCCCGTTATTCTTTAATGAGTCGAGGACACAATGTTATGCTCTCTGGGTTTTGTGGTTGTTTTTTGGGGGAAGTGCTTTTTTTACTCTAAATTTTTATCTGGACCAAGAAGTTGACAGCTGTGGAATCCGAGGCTGTGTCCAGCACAAAAGGCCAACGAGATACCCTTCATGTTCCCAAAAGACTTGACCTGGACCAGAGAAGGGATTCAGCTTGGTATAAGCGCTCTGACTGTTACAATGTGGAAAGAGGGAATGATCTACGGAACAGCCCCAAAGAAAAGCGGTTTATTAACAAATCAGAAAAATTAAGAACAAACTAAAGTGGTTACAGTGTAACACACTAAGAAACAGAGAGAACTGGAAGCTAGCCTGAGAGACAACCAAAGTTACCAACACAGAGAAACAACAACAAGGACAGACTAAAGAACAGAGTGAGGCAATTAAATCTACACAAGGGCTAAGAAGGAGCAGGTTTGGAACATAACCAAAAACAACCAAGGAGCAAAGGCACAACAGAACAAGCAACAGAATGAGTAAATGACAAACAAGCACAGAAATCAAGCAACCTTAACATATACTAAGGGGTAACAACACTAGGGAAGACTAAAAACATAAGCAAGTTAAGACAAAGGTCTAAGCAGAACAAAAGCGCAAGCAGAGTAAATCTAAAACAAGAGCAAAAAGATGTACAAAGGAAAACATCAATTTAAAACACAGGCGAGGCTGGCTTCTGGCAAAACCTGATCTCATAACTGGAGGAGTTCAGCTCTTAAGTCGTGTGCTCAACCCACTGAGCTACACAGCAGCCCGGGAAACTGGGAGACACACTACGGGCTGAAGGGCTACAAGACGGAGAGGGGGGAAGCAGGACAACCATTGACACCAACTGGAAACAATAATAAACAAATTAAAAAAAAGAATTGCGGTCTGGTCATCAGAACAGGTAAAACAAAAAGATCAGGATGGTATGACAAGAAGTTTAAAAAAAGTATTTTGTTTAATGTACTAGGACAGCAGGCATATAGTGTGCTGTCCTAGCAATGTGATTTTGTTGTAAAAAAATATTGGGGTATTTATAAAGCACAGATTTATAAAGACATTTCACAGAGTAAAAATGTTTTACTGAAACACCCTGCGCTATAATGTCCCTACAGAACTGAAAATAAAAAAAGCCTGATATTTAATGGAGCTGACTAGGGACGTAAGGGTTCCATGTGCATGTGACGTTGGTATTAATATCACACATCTTCTAGCCCTATAATACAGATATTTTTCGAATTCAGTACAATACACCCCACCTCGTGCTGTGATGTCATTCAGTACCACTACCAGTTTTTATGCCAGTGGAAAAAAACAACGCCTTGAAGTATCGTACCTCTGGTACCTTCTCAAAGTACCAAAAGTACAGTATATGGTGCAGTGGAAGAGCACTCATTGCATGATTCTACCACTCAACTCATGCAATGCACATGTTTTTAAATGTCTACAAAGGCTTATGGGATAGATATACTTCTCAACAAGAAGGCAGGGATTACATAGCTGGAGGACAGACTCTCCGTGGTCATCTGAGCAGAGAATATTCTAGCCTTTTATTTTCAGAGGCTGGAACACTGCAGGCAGTGGCCAGAGTCTGAATCTTCTCAGATGAGCAGCTGCATAGAGGTGATGGGCAATTTTCTGTCATCCTGTGCCACACTGTAACGTCTGAGGTCTCTGTACAGCCCGCGGTGAAGTGATGGCCATCAAGAAGCAGGAATGAGGTCAGGATACAGAGAGGGTTTGGGAGAGGAATGTGCTCTTGGAAAACCAGGGCCTGTGCCCCCCTCCCCCAGCCATCCACAGCTGTATGCCGCTCAGGGCTGACAGGAAGCCCCAGAGGAGCTCTGTGTCCATGACCTTTCCTCCAGCCTGGGAAAAACTCCCTTTTCCCTGAGAAACATTCTCTCTTTGTCCCCTCCATCACAGAGCACTCCTCCCCCCCCCCATCAGAAGGGTCCCAGACCCGCATTGTCAGCTTCACAGTACAATCAGAGCACTTCCAGGTAAAATGTGCTCTGATTGGCTCAGCAGCAAACACGGAGCAGCAGTTCCCCAATGACAGTAAGGATTGGGGTTTAATCCGGACCTATAATAAAGTACAGTGTATAGAGGCTATACGGCATAGAAACATATCCAGAATGTCAACCAGGCTGTTTCTTCAGAGATAAACATACGTGCAGGTTAGGAGGTCATCGGAAAAATGGTCTTGCTGTTGTTGTTCTGCCATTTTGTACCCCAGCCTTCAGGGGCAGCAATTTGGAGGTGAACAGGGGTACAGAAGGGTCTCTTGGACGTCCTCCTGCAGTTAGGCTGTTCATGGCAGCACCAGCCTCCCCCTCACAGAGCCCAAGAACCTCCCAGCCTCCCTTTCAGCTAATTAACTAACCTCTCAGCCTCCTAAGCTAATTAACGTGCCGTGTCCGGTATTGCCGTACCTCCTGCCTGTGTGTCACAGTCCCTCCACAGAACCCAGCGCTTTGGGGGGCCAGAGCACAGCATTCATCATCCTGCACCCCCCCCCTCCTCCCCTGCATACAAGGGGGCTGAACACGCCAGTAACCAAGCGCCTAACTAATGTATCTGGAATGATTCTGGATCATCCAGACAACCTTAGGTCCTTTGTGTGGGGGGGAGGGTCAGGTCCCAAAAGCTGTGAAAGGCTCACCCACCCCTCAGGATTCTCTGTTGTATCGATGATACTTTAACTATCTGCAGCCCCAAAGGTGTTTTTCTCCTGTGAGACACAAACACCCAAGATGGGGCACATTGGGAATCAGACAGACAGCTGGGGTCGTATATTACAGGCATCAAAAATTTAAGAGGCCTATTTCCATGTTCTGTATTTCCTGGGCCAATTTACACATACTAAATAGTAAATACTGATCTCTTTCAGTAAGACAGGGCTGACTTTGTGTAATATGCTAATGAAAACCCAGCAAGAAAACGTGCAAAATCAGAATCGGAGTTATACAGATAAACCCCGTGGAATCAGGGATGACCCTGAGAAAAAGAGTGTTGTCTGAAATAGGGAGAATGGGTGTGTGTGGAGTAGGGAGAGAAGATGTGTGGAGTAGGTGAGAGGGTGTGTGGAGTAGAGAGAGAATGTGTGTGTGGAATAGAGAGAGAGGGTGTGTGTTGAGTATAAAGAGAGGGTGTGTGTTGAGTATAAAGAGTGTGTATGTGTGGAGTAGAGAGTAGAGGGTGCGTGTGGTGTAGAGTGAGAGGGTGTATATGAGACATTAATAAAGGTACACAAAACCATGGATTAATGCAGTGTGACTGACTACTGACTACATTAGTGTCTGTAACAAGTAACACAGGGAAGCACTACAGTAATGAGAAGCTACAGACCTGGGCTAAGATAACATTGGAGGCCAGCAGGGGTGTGAGTAGGTAACAGATCCAAAGGGAGCACATGAAGGGTGGGGTTCACCTCACAGGACACCCCTGAGACAGGTACTTGTGGGACAGGCCAGCCTATTATCACCTGAACAGTGACGGCAGGGCAGTGACAATAGGCCCATTGTGAGGCATGAGCCTCCTGTCTCCACTCACAGGGTGTAATTTATGGTTTCCACAGGAGCAGCGAGCAGGAAATGATTAGAGCGCATTTCACCGCATGCTCAATGCCGTCATGACGTGACACGGGGAACCGGGACCATCCCTCTGTTTTGAGGATGCAGTTGCTGGTTAATTGCTCCTACACAGTGATAACTCCTGCCCACCGGCTCTGATTCTGGGATAGATGGGTTCCCATACCCCAGAGCATCATGGGAACTTTTATCTTGGGAGACAAACATCAGTAACAATGCTGTTTGTTACAGGGTAGCATCCAACACCAACTTTTTAAATATCCCACATCAGGGAATACAGGGAGGAAATCACCTTAACGGCCAAATGTCTTCATGACAGCAAATTACCCTGGACTAGTGGAAGCCTCAGTCTGTAACCTCCTCAGACCCCACCCATTCATTTATGTCCATTGTAGTGGACATTTTATTTTCAATTTTATTTTCTTTTCACTGATGTTAAGAAATGTATTTATTCCTGTTGTACACTAAAAAGGGCATGCTGTGAAATTAAAAATAAAAATAAATTTGAAAAAATCTAAATTGTAAGATGTCTTATTTCCTCCAAAGACAAATAACCTGCAATTGAAGGACACTTTTCCCCTTGGGTCTCAGAAGGATGTATTAAGTTAGTATTAAGTTAGTTAGCATTAGTGAAGTTGCAGGGGGTCAGTCAAAGTCAGGGATTAGACTACATTTGTAAACCATTCAAAGCGAATTTTCTTCACAGCTATGCCATTGGCAGGAGCAGCCCTCTCCCTCTTTACCATGGATCATATCAGGTCACTCTGCTAAGAGATGACATTCTTCTAACCACCCATCCATTTTTTTTTATTCCTTGCAGACTTGCAGCAATGAGCATCACAAGGCACAGAGACTACTGATAATTAAGAGAGGCCATCCTGCCTGAATAACATGCCTGTAGACCTCAGGAGACACAAACACCAGACAAACACAGAACAGCCACATAGAGCTGGGTTGAGATGAAAACTCACAATCCTGAAGGTACCACCTGATCAATCTGTCAATCAAACCCCAGCGTTGGGCTTGATTTAGCAGTTAGGGTAGCATGACCTGTGTCTGTGCCATCTCTCTCTTTCAGGTTAGAAGTTTTCTGATGCCATCCTCTATTTAATTGTGTCTTGCCCGAGTTGACAGTAAAAATCTTGAGGAACAGATCAAACTTGGCAGAATTAGCTGAGGAATCAACATACAACTCCAGTGCACCGTGCCAATGTAGAGAAACATAGAAACTGGTGATCTGGAAACTATGAGCCACTCCCCTTCCCAAAGGGTAGCGATGGACTAAGGACTTGTAGGAGCCGGTGACACGATGCCCACAGATAATGAGAGGCTTGTGTGGGACCTTGGGTGCTCAGTCGCCATGCCAACCTGAACAGAGCAGCTCCAGCCGGATGATTACCAAGCAATCCGCTGCCCACACTAATGTGCATCACATGTCCGTGACAGCTTCCCATCTTCAGCCCTGCCAACCTTTGTCCATGTGACTTCCTGACTCTTGACCTTAGCCAATTATAAGGTCAGCCACTAAACAGCACAATCAATCCTATGCTAGAATTCAATTACAGGTTCTGTGTCTTCGGCAATGACATTTCTGTGGTCTTGGGTAACATTAATCTGACAATGGATTTAATTGTTCAAACAAGCTCAAACAATCTCACAGTTAAGTGGAAAGACTCACTCACAGCTCTGTGTAGTATGGTATGTTGTTATGATTTCAAGCAGGATTTTATTCTACTATCATAATGTGAGACTGATGATCTTTCTCACTGGCTGGTGATGTCATCGTACAGCAGAATTTAACCAGAGGGAATCTCTGCTATGCCCTGGATACCAGCTTTAAGATGAAACATTAGTGCTTGTCCTCAGCGTTCTGGAGATTTTTCTGACATTTAGTAAGTTTTCTACAGATACCCACAATAAAGTCTTTGCTGCGGTATAAACCTTGAACGTTATGAGACTACAAAGACAGTGAAAACAGCATCCATCTTTGGTATGACTTCCATACTTAATTTCATAGTTCAGTAATTTATGCCCCGGCTTTTACTTCCCTGCTGTCATGAATATGTACATTTATGTGCATCTGAGAATGAGAGTGAGCACAAGCTACAGCTTACATGCATGTATGTAATCAACAGACACCTGAGGAGTCACTCAGCAGCGTCCATAGTTCTGTTTTTTTGTGGAATTGGCACACAGGCAAAAAGAACTGAAATACATAATTAGTGCTTTCAATTAAAGCTCATGTCTACCTCTTACAGGGAGCCCACCAATTTAATAAAGCATTCTCTGCAGCCTGTAACTTCTAATTTTAATAAATAAAACAATACTATTCACTCATAACAGTGTCATTACTGATTCAGTTGGAAGATACCTTATCAAGAAGTATTTACGTTCCTGCATCTTCATCTGCAGATATATGGCAGCTTGGCTGTCCAGTACAAAATGACAAGTTTCCAGACTGACCCCAGTCATTAAGGGAAGTCACATTCACTGTTGTAACCAAAATGACACCTTACAGAAGCCCTTCATGACAACTTGCATTTAAAGAAATTCCCGCGGCAAAGGCGGAGAGTAAGGCTACATCTGTACTGCAACGAAAACAATTTCCATCCACACGGGCGTTTTCACATCGTTTACAAAAATACATGCGCACTGAACGAGAATATTCATGATGTAGCTATTAGGGGTGGAGCCGAACCCGAATACGGTATTTAGAATAACGTGTTTTTCCGAATACTTATTTCGAACAAATACTTTTAAAAATATTTGTATTCGGGGACAAGAGAATCTTGCGTTTCCTTATGAGACCGCAGTGCATGCCCGAATGAGTGAGTGACGTTCAAGAGTCCTGGGGGGGGATAAAAGAGGTGACTGACACAGGCTGCTCCACACAGCAACAGAAAAGGCTCGGCGGAGCGAAAAAAGACATAACTGCATCACTATTTTTGTTGAATAGATTTTTGTACCTTAACTGGGTTCCGGAGGCAGTTTATAACTTTCGGCAAGCGGAGTTTGATCGGGAGATTATTCCTGCATTATTGACGTCTGCTCTGTTTACGTAGCTCTGTTAGCTCGGTAATTTACACAATAGGCTGTTGACAGAGTAACGTTAACGTTCAGTTAAAAAGGTTAAAACAATGCTTGTGTAGTTGTGTCGAATTGTATGCACTTGGAGTTATATGGTACGTTTAAATTACTCTGTCTTTCTTAATGAAGAGGGGGAAAAAGTATTTGTATTTGAATTTGTATTCGAGTAAAATTCAAAATAGGCGTAAAAATCCAATTTAATGTAAATTAGAAGTGTAAGTATTCTTTAAGTATATCTTTTGGAATTTAATTATATGGATATACTTAAAGAATAGTACTTAATAGCACAATTAACGAATAACGAATACAAATACAAATACTTTTTCCCCCTTAATAAATACAAATACAGATACAAATACCGGCTGCTTTGCACACCCCTAGTAGCTATTAGCCCACATTGGGCATGTGCATATGTACATAGTGACCAGTAAATGACTTTCTTTTTGTGCAAATATGTAGCAGTCACAGTGTGCAACACACTATGTACCTGCATGCAGGTAAGGGACAGGGAAAGTGCCATCAAAAGCAGCTCCTCCATTTCTGCCACGGTGTAATACAGTTTACCTCTATGTAGGGTGACCAGGTGAGCGATCAGAGAGTGGAACTAGTAGGAACAAGTCACATGATGAGTATGGACCAATTAGTGCACTATTAGAGTCTGACCTTCAAAAGCCTCCCTTTTCACTCAACCAGGACTCTGAAACAGAGATCAAATGCATTTACAAAAGTTTTTGGGGGCTGACAAATCTGGGGTAGTGTGGGAAAGAGGTGAAACTGGAGGTCCAATCCACTCCATGGAATTATTCAATCAGCATCAACTCTGTCACACTCATCAATTAGCGTAAACTCCATGACATTATCCAATCACCATAAACTCTAGTAACACTATCAAATCAGTATCAACTCTGTGACACTATTCAATCACCATAATTCAATGACATTACCCAATCATTTCCATGACCCTGTCCAGTCACAATGAATTCCGTCACACTATCCAATCAGCATCACCTCCATGACACTCTCCGATATAAACATCAGCTCAGTCACCACCATGGAGCACATAAACAGAAAGACCAGCACTTTCATACATTTCAGACAGGCAGCAGCTAATGGCTTTGGTTCTACACCCAGCAGTGAGGTCTGATTGGGACCCTAATGCTCACCTGTGGTGGAGTGCAGACTCTCCAGGCTCCAGTATCGAGACAGCACCCCCTGGAGACTGCCCCAGAGCCCCCCATCCAGGCCCCCCACTCCAGGGCTGCTGTCTGAGTCCGAGCCCGGTGAGAGCCCTGTGCTGCCGCTGCCGCGTCCCCCCCAGGGTAACGGGGGGGCCACCTCCCTGCTGCGCTGGGTCCGCATGGAGACCTGGCAGGCTGGCTGCTCCTCCGTGCGCTGCACAAGTCTGCTGTTGGGCCAGGGAGCGATCTGTCTCTCCACCAGCCGCAACAGCCTCCCTCTCTCTCTCCCTCCCTCTCTCTCCCTCCCTCGGTCTCTCTTCTCTTGCTCCTCCTCTCTCCCTCTCCCACTCTCTCTGCCTCCCTCTCTCTCTCCCTGTGTTGTTGGGCGGAGGGTGTGCTAGGAGAGGGGATTCAGCAGCGGCTCAGCAGCCATGTAGAAGCTCCACAGAGCCAAACCCCCCCCCCTCCCCGCCCCCCGCCCCAATAGCTGCTGCCTCCGAGAGCTCAAAGTGGTACCATTATTAACTTGTTTACTTTTGTTTTAAAGGTCTTATTTTCTGCAGAAACCTGCACATGGGTCACCATGCCCCCAGTGGTGCCCCCGGTGGTGCCCCCGGTGACCCTCCTCGGGATCTCACTGCTGACTGTGCCTCCGCCATACACATACACCTCTGGTTGAGAGCATCGCCCCCTGATACCCATCTCCAGCTCTACACGAGACACACGCAAACACAGAATGTCTGTCAAGCTGAATTCAGTGTGGATCAGCCGGAACGCGAAAGGGAAAGCCATTCGCATTTAGCGAAATAATCATAAACTCATCCATAAAACCATCCAGTTGTGCTTGAAGTGTACTGAGTCACAGGCCCTGTAAGGAAGCACTTTTGGTCCTGGTTCTATACAACACAATCAGAAAAAGACTCATTTTGTATCTGGACGTATACCAAAGACAAGAGACGGCGGATTTCACCAGAAACAGGTCAGTTACCTGAAGATCCTGGTCCAACAGCTTTTACTATCTGTTGTGCAATGGTACAATGCAGCCATCACTGGTACTGATTGCCCCCTGCCTTCCTGTGCGTTCATTACAATTCAGACTATTAAACCTTAATAAAACAGCAAAAGTTTGGGAAAATACCAAAGGGAGCATTTTAGGGTCCCATGATGTTAATTACTCTCCCAGCATTGATTAGATCTGGGTTGAGGGCATAAGAGGAGCAATGAGTCTCCAAGCTTTACCAAGAACATCGGGGTCATTGCATTAACAAATGCAAATTACCACCAAGGCCTCTGCTATCTGAAGGGGAACAGACGTACCTTAATTCCCCTTTTTAATGCTTATAAATGCAGTTTCTTTACGGGGCTAGTCACTGTTTCTGGCCATACTTGCAATTTGTCACACATAATCAATCTCAGATGCCTGGAGGACGCTGAGAAGCGTCTGAGTGCAGCTGGTGAGAGAGAAATGCTGTTTAACGAGTTTTGAAAAATAGCAAGAGACCTCCTGTTTGCTCAGAGCTGCAGAGAAGACGCCAGGCCTAAGTAAAGAAAACGGGAAGAAAGAGTCTCCATAAACACCCAGAGATACTCCTCTTGACAGATGAAGAACCACCATGATCACAATCCCTTCCTTCCATGTCACTAACCTGCTCTTCAATTGTCTGCATTTTAATTACTTCAATAAATTGTGCCCTCTACTGGACACACACATTAAACACATGAAACCAATGTATGAAAAAGGGGATACTGTATGAGCCACTGTCTCTGGATGGAAATTTCTTCACTAGAGGTGCTCATGTGATTCAGTCAACTTTCTGATTGTTGTACCCTGACAGGAAGTGTCACCTACTTCTGAATGACAACCAGTATTCTCTCTGGCTGTTCAGTAAACAAGATCCAGAAAGGCTAGTCATGGACAGCAGGAAAAAGAATGGGTGGAGACTCACCAGGAAAGGAGGAGCATGGGTGCCACCCCAGGCAGTCCAGACCAGTGGGGATGCTCTGAGAGAGACCCTGGTCTTTGATTGGCAGCGTTGAGAAGGTCTCCATGGCAGTGAGGGAGAACCGGGCACAGTCCTGCAGAAAATGTCAGCATGTTCTAACACTGACAAACTGCAGAATCAATGGGGAACAGAGCAGTGGGCCAGGAGGGGATATTACTGCTTGAAGATACAGAACCTGAAGGTTATTATTGAAGCCCAAAGACAAGCCTTGGGTTGTTTCTGTAAGCTTTAAGAACTTAACCTCCATCTTTCCAGTAAAACATTTGCAAGGATGAAGTCTCAGAATAAATTCTTAGGATAAACATCAAAATAATCCTCAGGTTCCTTTCTGGAACATGACAGAACCTTCAAGGAAGTTTTGTGGATAGGAAAGCTTTCACCGTATTTGAGCAAGGAAACATGAACAGAGGGCAGCAAAGAACCAGGGAAGAAGAAGAGCACCAGCATGGAGAGAACAGGTGGAGAGGAGAAGAGGATCAGCTCTGAGGAGTGAGAGTCAGCAGGTGGAGTACAGGAGGCCCCGCCACACCGCCTTACTTTCTGCAGCTCCTCCAGCAGATTCATGCCAAGGCTTCCCAAGGTTCCCTGTGCTTCCCGGCCCAGCATCCTCTTCATGTCCTCGATCCACAGGTCATCTGAGCAACTCCGCTGCTGCGTGACCCCCCAGCGCGTAGCCCTGGGCCCCGGGGCCCCTTTCAGGCCTCCCCAGTCGGAGAGGGGCCTGGGCTTGTGCGCACGTCTCCTCATTCTCCGGACGATAGCTGACTCCTGCGACTGGCTGGCTGGCTTAATACCATCCGGAAAGTTCTTTGATAGTAAATGAAACATTCCAGAATATGTTTGTGCAGATTAAGGCATTAACATCCTCAGAATGAGAATTTCTAGAACTATCACTAGATGGAGATACCAACACACATCTCTCTATTGTAGCAGACTATTAAAAGCAGTATCCAGAAATGCAAACAAATCCCAGAATAGGATTACTAAATCGCAAAATGACAGCATTCCCCTTCATTAAGAAGAAGTGTCACATATAAAGAGGGGTTTATTTTTCCAGTGAGGCACCCGCTACATCTCTACCAGCATGCAATTCAGCATGAAATGAATCCAAGCTATAGTGTCCCTGCACTGCAACTATAACTCTGAAAAGGTTAATTATCAAATATTGAAAAGTGTTTATCAATAAGTACCAGAAGCCATTTTATCATACCTGAAACTCATTTACAGACGAGGACGTGGTCAAGACGACCTGTGGCCGACTGTCCACGTGTTGGTCGTCTGTGCCCAGAAGGTTCATGGGCATCAACGGGGACAATCTGGGCTTGAGGGTCTTTGGCTTCTCGGGGGGATCAGAGACCTGCTCTGTGCTGACAGATTGTCCCAGCAAGATGTGTGAGAAGGTGCTGGCATGTGGGGAGGGGAACCGGAAGCTTCTACGGTGGCTGCCGAACCTGGGGCTCTGCGGCTTGGGGCTGGTCGGTCTCGAAGGGCTGTCCATGCTGTCAACAGAACCGACGGACCGGGCCCGTGTAGGAGCACCCTGGATGGTGAGGGTGGTGTGGGGCGGTGTCATACGAAGGTGGGGGCTGGAGTCCTCGCCAGATATGTTATCGAGGTTGCGTGTAGACAACTGGCAGGGACCTGGGCATGGAATGGTAAGGCTGTTAGACTGCATTGGACTCTTCTCCCATGGCTTGGCATTCTTTGGGGAAGTACCCGAGAGTTCCCCTGCCATACCTTTCTTCGTCAGTGGGTCGGTATGGCATGTGGTCCTCTGGCTGGGAGAGGAACGGTTCAGATCCGCGTCGTTCAATGAGGATGACTTGATGGTGCTGGTATCAGACACTGACATGGTCCGATTCGGCACTTCCTTCACTGGTTTTAATTTCCTGCCAGACGGTTTGGACCTTGAGGCCGCACCGTCCAGCTTCGGAAATTGTCCCTCGTGCTCCTTGTCTGGGGAGCGCGATTCAAAGAAAGAAGAGAGCGACTTATGGGCCTGTGCCAATTTCAGGCGCAGACTGAGGCCGTCTGAGCTCTTGCTCCTTTTGCAGCTGGCACCCCCTGACCTGTTGGGCTGTTTCCCTCGCTGCGAATCCCCTAACTCAAGGATGCAGGCAGCATCAGCATCTCCATTTCCGGCATCGCTTGTTAACGAGAAGATGCCCAAATCCTCCTTATCAAGGCGAACTCCAGGCATAGCTCTCTGGGCAGCCTGATTGAAGGGCTGGTCCTTGTGGAAGACGTCATCATCCAGGTTCTCTTCCTGTCCCTCAAAATTGCTCAGCTCCTCACTGCTGTTGGACAAGTTGGACCTTGGTTTGTCCCCTTGTCCATCTTCCACACTGTCCTCTCCTGCCTCTCTATCTGGAGAGGCTGGGGAAAAGCTCCCTGACTTGCTACCTCTGCTATCCCGACTTAAGTTTTTACCCCTTCTGAATGAGGGCATCTTGGAGAACACGGAGAACTTAGAGCCCTTCCCACTAAATTTACCCTTTGTTGCTTTGCCCCTTACTGCCTTATGGAGGCTGGTGTTGCTACCTAGGTAAGAATAGGCATTTTCATCCATTTCATCTTTGTCATAGCTGGTGGAGTCCAGGTCGCGTGGACTTACAGTGGGGCTCAGACCCTGCTTGTATGCTAACTCACCGTTAGGCGTCATGACTCCATAGCTGTCTGGAGAAGGAGTGCTGGAACTGAGCAGAGCTTCTGAATCCGTGTGGGATGAGTCCTCCCTCATGATCTTGGAGTGACCGGCTTGGTCCTCCACGGCAGAACCTACGCTGATCATCTCCTCGTCTCGTTCATGTTCTACATCTTCAGCTATGGAGGAGTTATCTTGACACTGGTCTGATTCAAAAATGGGCTCAAGATTGACTGAGAGAAGATTTAAACTGGCATCTTGGATTTGCACCGTTTCAATTGTCGGTACTTTCTGAGGGCTAATAGGAATTAACCCCAAACAGTTCTCAGAAACTGCTGTTGTATTGTGCTTTTCTACTTCCTGCGAAAAAGAATAAATACGGCTTATACTATTTCCTACTGGCTCAGGGCCATCATCTGCAGAGCTCTCTGGACCCTCTTCTGCTGATCCAAAATAGGAATTCTGCACATTTAGCTCCTCCACACCATCCCCACAGTGGGTGTCTAAGGGGAATGTAAGGTTGTGGGAAGTAGGACTTTGACCTGCAGTACTGTCCTTGCTCTTTAACACCCCCTGCTGGTGATACCTCTCCAGCTTCTCCTGTTCAAACAATGCGATGTCATACTGAATCCCCTCAGGATCAATATAGAAAGGCCTTAACTCCTTACCATTCCAATACGGCTGTCCATCCAGTGTAGTAAATGTGTCCACATCAGGGATATTAAATGGAGAACTGACTTCCTTATTTGGAAATGGCTGTGAAGGACTGGGGCTGATGGTTAATGATGCATTTGGAGAATGGACATCATTGTCACCCGAGGTGTGACAGCCCAACTGGTCTTTGACGTACGATTGTTCCTTAGCCAGAACGCCATCTGCAAATCCATCAGTAGGACACAGCCCTGAAGATGCCTTCAGGGTGTTGTTGGTGTCAGGGGGCTTGATAGGTGTCTTATGATGGTGCTGTCCAGGAAGAACATTTAGCCTAATGTGTTCAAGAGAAGCCTGATGGTGTAACGTGGCAATTTCTGCCCTTGTCACTGGGAAAACCTTAGGATGTGAGGTGATTTCTCCCCAGTGACAATCTGAGTTACTAAGATTGCTGGACTCTTTAAAGTGTTGATGTTTCACTGTCTCGGTGAGCACTGTGTCTGCTTCACTCTTCCATCCGGAATAACATGGAGCAGCTTGAGGAACATGTGCCTGAAGGTCGTCTGTGATCTTACCAGAAGTCTCTGTGGAGGTACATGGAGATAATTCCCTATGACATGCTAGACTGGGCAGTCCAGCATTATCTGAACGTTTCTTGGTGACACTCTGCGCATCACGTACATTCTGCTTTTGTAAAATGCAAGCACTGCAAAAATTGTTTTCGTCTTTGGAGATAAAGGGGATTGATTCTGACCTCTCATTTCCTAATGTCAGCACAGAGGAATATTCTGGAACACAGCTGTCAGAAGATAGGTTCTCACTATAGCTGCTGATGAGGGGACCTCTCAACACTTCGGTGCTGGATTGTCCGCAGAGATCGGAGCCAAGCTGTGCCTCTGTGAACCTTCTCACCTCCCCCCCAGAAACACTATCATCTGATAGGAGCTCCTGTCCAGAACCCAGACTAAGAGAATGTGGAGTTTGCAGCCCATAGAAGGTCTGCTCTGAACCACAGGATTCTGGAAGATGCGGGCAGAGAGTCTGTAAGAGTGAGGCTGGACAAGCCTGCTCTGAGATACAAACGCTGTGGTCCACGTCAGCAGTGTCACGTTCAGGTCTCGCTGTGTGCAAAACTGCAGAGCATGAATGTATGTCGGGTTCTGCGTTGGCATCTGCACCTAATAGCCGCTCCGCTGTGTGTTTGTGCTGTGAGTCTATGTCATGTCCACGTTGCGTTCCTGCAGCCTGTGCTGTGCATGCATTTCCTGCGCCGCATCCCCTGGGACACCTTTCAACATGCTGTCCCTGAGACCTGTCCCCTCTGTCCCCTGATCTGCTGTCGTCCCGCTGAACGTCCTCCACCCCCTGGGCCTCAAGGAAACAGGCTTTGCTGTCCGGGCTGAGCTTGGATAAAGTGTCTCTGTGCAAAGAGTTAAAATGGCAGCTGCGTTCTGAGGCCTCTGGATTCTGCTGCATCCATCTGGCAGGTTCTGGTCCCAGGTATGTGCTCTCTGAAAGCTCAACGATCTTGGCGGTGTCCTTGCTGGCCTCCTGGCCCTGCAGGAACAAGAACAAATGACAAAAAAATGAAGGAAACGAGATGTGCTAAAACAGGAGATTCCAGATCCCGGTAACACTGAATATGATCCCTTCTGGTCCGCATGCTGATACGGCTGATTTCCGGTGTTTAATGCAATTTAAAATCTGCTAATGGCAGCTGGTGACTTGGGGACTCTCCAGAAAGAGTGTTTAACTCGCTCCGTAACTGCATATGCCAGTGCACAGTGAGGGCAGAAGATTCATTAATGAGGTATGTGTAAATGCATTAACTGTCCTGGAATGTAAATTGCACCATTAATTATAGTGGAATGACATGTTTTTGACAGGAAATGTAACTTTCCTACAAGTTCCCGCCCATTACCTGTCGCCGCAGGGCCAATTTTGTTTCATGATCGCACGCCTTTCTGTGCTTGATGACTCTTTCCATGAATCTCCAGCTCTCCAGCTGTCTGATGGCCAGCGTTTCACAAACACCCGGCGGGGTTACAGGAATGCACAGGTGGTGAAATGCAGCGTGGGGACGGAGTTCTACTTCCTGCTCAGTCAGATCTCCATAGAGAGCGAGGACAGAACCCTGGCTCAAACCCTGACACTGACCCTAACACTAATAAACACCTAACTCCTGTGAGCTACACCTGCATGTTTCACTTTAAATTCAGCCACTTTGTAATGTTTTTACGGGAAGGGTTAGACTTAAAATGAATGTTAGGGTAAATAGGGTTTATGGGTAGGGTAAACAGGCATGAGGACAGAGGAACGCGATTGGATGAACCTGAGTGAATCCGCTCCACCTGGACCTCAGCAGTAATACAAAAGGGGAATTAAAAAAGATTCATCTCATTTAAGCAGTTTTTCTGCGAGCCTCCCTCTGCATCTCAGAAAGACACCTGGCTGTGAAGCTTGATGTTTCATTTCAGTCAACAGACAGAGACAGACACAGATAGACACAGACAGACAGAGAGACAGACAGACAGACAGACAGAGAGAGAGACAGTTTGTTTCTAAGCTCATCCTCCTCCTCTTTGCTCCCCAACCCCCCCCCCCATGTGGGCTGTAAGCACAGCAGAGCACAAATGCAGCCACATGCAAATAGAGGCTCATGCAAAGTGGGCCGGCGCCGCTGCAGCCAGGCCAAACCGCGACCCACGCGACCCGTGGACGGGGGGGTGAACAAAGCCAGGTGCTGTTGCTGAGTAAATTCAGCAGAGCTGTAAGATGCCATCTCCTCTGCCCAAGGGACTTCTGGGAGGAGGTAGCTGATAGCATCTTCAAGTCACTTGAGGCCATGTGACCGGCCGCACGGTGGGCTCTTATCACACTCCAAGCCAGACGCAGCGGCATTCTGGGATACGCTGTCTGCTACTCGCCCATGGTAGGTGGATTTGCTGAGGCACCATGATGCCATTTTACAATAAAAAATACGACCTTCTGAGGACAGATCTCGCTTGATTCTATATCCAGGGAATGGTGGTGGATGCCGGTGATAAACTTTCAAAAGAGGATCCCTCTCAGTCGGAGGAGCAACTCAAAGACAGCAGGCGAGAAGCGAGCGGCAAAGGAAAGGAGGTTGCTGGGAAATTAGAGGTCAGAGACTCGGAGACCGGGGTGTTCTGCAAAGATCTACGCGCCGAACTACAAAAATGACCATAAATTAATCTCTTTAAAAATGTGTTCTGCTACTTCGAGTCTTGTTTACGCAGCAAAATGAAAACGTCTGTATAAAAGCAAAGAAGGAACTGAGAGAATGACAAAGAGCAGGATGAGTTCAGGAAGCCTGAAGGAGCAGCTGACTGCAGGATCTGGGCGGCATCCAGCGCCAGCCGGAGAGCTCAGAGGCGCTCGTCAGGTGTCTGCATTTTTGACAATCAAAATACACAGACATGCTTGTACACACACACACACACACACACAAATTATAATTATACCTTTGTGGGGACTCTCATTTCTATGGGGAAATCTCTAATCCCAACATGACAACCCTAAGCCCTACCCAGCCCCGACTGTAGCCATCAGTAACCAAAGAAAATACAAGACTTCTGGCATTTTTAGTTTTAGTGTTTTGTGGGGGACATTTGGTAATCCACACACACACACACACACACACACACACACACACACACACACACACACACACAAACACACACACACACGCACACACACACACACACACACACACACACTCCCAACAGCATGTGCTTTTTAAACTGATCGCAACACCGATCAAAACAAA
>JABFEA020000001.1:16412774-16424680 GCA_019775915.2 Cyphomyrus plagiostoma | reverse complement strand
TCCCTCAATGCTTGTGGCATTTTGCTGTGAGACAAAACTGCACATTCCAGGGTGGCCTTTTATTGTGGGCAGTATAATGTACACCTGTGCACTACTCATGAGCTCAGATCAGCATCAAATGGGCTGAGGGGCAGACATCACCAGTTTTTACACTCAGTTAACCACACAAGACTGCAGCCAAGATAAAGTTTTGCCAAGGTTTTCCTCTTAGAAGATTATTTAGATGGATCTTTACTTAAGTGTTAGTTCACCCATTCGTTCAGATGCCATCAGAGAGGGTTACAGCCAGGAATAGCCCTGACCTGCAGAAGATGACCTGATGTTTCAGTTAGATGCTTCTTCCGCCTGCAGAGCTGCTGGCCAGCCTTCAGATACATCCAGGAAGTGATGTAATAATTGACCCCTAGAGTGTCTTCACAAATCTGCCATGTTGTACTACTTTTGTGCGTGTAAGCTACAGTATCTGTAGCTGCGTGAGTGGCAACGTTCCCATACCTGTAGGTGTGTGCAATGTTGCCATGGCACCCACGGTGGTGTAGATCAGCATCGCCCCCTGTTGGCCGTACCTGGCAGCCGTGTTCCAGCAGCAGCTGCAGGATGTCCAAGTTCTCGTTCTCGATTGCGATGGTGACTGCGTCCCGGCCAAGCACATCCACGCAGTTTATGTTCAGCTCCCCACGTGACTTCTCTTCCAGAAGCTTCTTTACCATGTAGTAGTCACCTTGAGTAACAAAAAGACACACGCGTTGTCAGAAAGGGCACCCCGAGGCATGTTGAACTGGAACAACATACACCTGTCAAGACACAGAGCCACCCAGCTGACATACTTAGGGTACAATTATTGACACCAGTGCTCCCAGTACAAGTTAAAGTGCACACAGCATTTCCAGCATATTGTGTTAAACATTGCAGAGTATAAATCTCCGTTATTATGAAAAACAAATTCCAGTACAAGCCCTCTTCCACATCAGTGGAGTTTAGGAAGATACAATGTAAATTTAGTGCTATACCGAAAATACATAAGCCTGTTTTAACCTCACCCGATGAATCCCACTTTAAACCATTTCATATCTAAGAAATCCGTTTAGCAGCAAAACACAGTGTGATAGTTGATATGACAATCTACTTTTCAAAGAATATGCCGCACTCTCTGACACATAGGCCTACACCACACCACTTTCTCTTCAAATAAACACTCTTCCAGATTATTTAAAATTATTTAACAACCGAACTCAGTAAACGTCGAATATAAATCGTTATTACAGTTTAAATTAAAAAGCAGGCAGATATTAGTGATGACCGGTGCGATGCAGATCCTTAACAACCCCCCATAGCGAAGCAATGGGAATCTGCGCCTCGCTTTCCGCGCGCGAGGATTCGGGGATGCCCATTTGCGCTGGGGACGCCCCTCCCCACCTTTCTCGCAGGCCAGCAGGAAGAGCTTCTCGTCCAGCGTCGTCTCCTCCTTCACTTCCCTTACGTCTTTGAGCGCTAGATACTTATCTGGTGAGGACGCGTCCGTCCCCTGGTACAGAGCAGCCATTACCACGGACAGCGAGTACGGTAACACATTGATGTGCATCCCACATAAGCGAGCGGAGAGCCCCGGTGCTGTTTGCAGGACAGATCCCTGATTATATTCCCGGTGTTGGATTGCCGGATTGTTATTATCCCGGACAATGCCCTTTGCGTCGCATGTGACGATCCGTGTTTAAACCTCTGTTCCAGAAATGGAGATGGTAAAGGAGATTAGCTCTCCTCGAATGAAGCAGTGCGGGTATAAATACGGGGAGGTTTCCGCGCGTTCAGGGCGCTCCGCTCAGTGCCATCCTGGCGCCAGACGCTCGTTGCAATCTGGTCCTGATGATGGAGACACGTCGTGCTGCGCATGCGCACCACATACACCTGCGCCGATGCTGGAGCTCGGCCATGGAGCCTCTTACGTAACGCATCTGAAATTTTTAAAAGCATCACATTACCAGCCGCCCGCGATGAGCAATACACCTTTCTCACCTTGACGAGCCGTTTGTCATTATCTTCATTTTAAAATAGGTTCTCCTATACTGGAAAATGTCGTTTTAAGATGCGCTTAAGTCAATGACCAAATGACCGTTTACACAATTTCTCTTTTCAAAGTTACACGTTTATTTAAAAAAAAGCAACAACAATGTATACCACTAACTAAACTGCTTTGCAGATATGACGTGACAGTCTGTAATGTCACTTTTGTATTCATTTACATCTCTTTTTAAATGAATACATATAGACCTTGTAAGTGTTATGTTTTTACGCAGTTCATCTGGTGCAGACTTCAACACAGATTCCTTTTGAATATTATATTTAAAAATATGGCAGTGTAAGCATTGTAGTTATTTCACAATATGATTCATTGTGCATTTTTTAAAGTATGACATACGTGTATGTAGGCTACATTTAAAGCACCTTATTCTAATTTCTCAAAGACCTTCTTTATTGAAACAGAAATTCAAAATCAGGCATGCTTTTGATTTTTATCTACTTATTTGACTTCGGCATCTTATTTCGCTTGGAAATTGCAGACTGTTGCTATGGAGACCTGGCAGCCTACTGTCAACAGAGTATTCTTCTGAAGCATGTTCTCCAGGTGGATTGTGGTTGTCATGCACTTCGATCTGACTCCTCTGACATCACCAATCGGTGACATACCTTCATTCCATAACTTAAGAAAGGGTGTGAATCTGTCAGAACACAGAAATGACTAATATGGGTGATTGTGTTTGTGTGGGTGTGTGTGAGAATGAAAGAGAGAGAGAGAGAGAGAGAGAGAGAGAGAGAGAAATGAGGAGAGTTTTGACCATATAACAGTATAACATAAAGAAGTAGAAAATAGGCTATATATTAGATAATTATCAAGGGCTTATTATGATAATAACTGAAAAAGCTCCTGTTTCCATTTCCAGTCTATTAGGGTATTGATCTGATGACCTATTTTGTTTTCTGCTTCTGGTTGATTTTTGTTTCACACAAACGGAATGAGCCTCATCTAAGATCACAGGGTATTTCATAGGAATGGTCAAGCCTTTAGAACCATGTTAAAAGTCTCCATGGCTCAGAACAAAACAAGAATCACCCCTTCAGGAGAAAAGCCTCCAAAGGGAACAGATCATGTAGACGATTACATAGGTCTTATCTCTGTTACACAGGCAACCACTGTTAACATTTTCACCTGCACCGATTCAGCACCAACTCTCACAAACTCACTGCCTACTCAATAATAATAATAATAATAATAATAATAATAATAATAATAATAATGATTTACTTTGAATAATCGCACATTTGTAATGTTGTCCCAACGCAGCCAAAGGGACTGTGAAGTCCTCTTGCAGTAATGCTTCCCTCCAGTAGGTGGCGTGGGGTATCCGCCACTCACAGCCCCTCCATGCAAGACGATAAAGGGAGGATGAAGCAACAATGAAGCTACTTATATGGAAAGTTAGGACCCGTTTGGCGAGTGACGATTATTTTGACTTCTGAGGTCTCATTCAAATAAATGGGAGGTGATGTTTTCCTACGAGGTATTGTGATTTTTTTGCAATGACAATTTTTTAAACATAGACAACAATACTGGGAATGCCTCCATTTGTTTTCAGCACCAGTTCTGACCTGTACCGAACAGTTTGTATTCCATGAATTACACCCGCATTCACTGGAGCAATGCTTTTGTTTATTATATTGTGAAAAAGGTTTAGAATGAATAAAACGTGCTCACTTCGTAGCCGACAGATGGCGCTCCGCTTAAAGTTACATGGTCTTACAAATAATACTACTTAATTGCTTTTATTTTTTAAAATGTTTTGTATATATCTGGGAATAAAGCGTGTTCCTTGGCTTCCAATAGAAAATCGAAATTGGTCAAATTTGTTATTAACTAAGTCCTAAAAATAAGTTATGCGTGTATTCCTTTATACCAGTCTGCAAAATTGTGCACAATTAAATTCCTGGCTTCAGACCTCTGTTACTTTAAAAATTCATCCTCTCTTTGCTACGAAATCAAGACATCATACTGGTAGTCTAAGGAAACAGGTGTAGTGAGGTTTGAGTTGTAGTTCTTTGGGGACTTCTGAAAGGCAGAACAGCTTGAGCCTTGGAGAGAGTATCTCAATTCTTCCTAATTAAGTGACCCTGGAGTGTGTCAGACCAGAACAAAACATTAGACAGAGGTGAGGCCTCCCTCATCACTTGCTGGGCAGGGGCCCCTGATGGCTGCTGAGGTCAACCAAAATAACTGCCACTGACATGATACTGATTCTGTACGCCACACAGAATAGACAGAACCATCGCCGAACGGACGGTATGTCACGCCGAACAGAAAGCACACCACACAGGACAGACAGTCATCTACAGGGGACAGACAGTAAACCAAAAGGTAAACAGACGTTATGTCACATAGGATACACAGAATGCTATGCAGAGCAAACATTTCATCACACAGAAAAGAAAATATGTTGCGTAGAACAGATATTAAATCATGCAGAAACAGACAACACACCATGCAGGGTAAATAATACAGATATTACACACTCCAGATGCTTGGGAAAGAGAAGGGTGGACATAACTGTTCCACTGGATTCTAAAATGGGGGTGTTTTTTTATTGAGGGCTGAGTACAAATGCACTTTTTCAAGAGGCATTACACTGTCCAGTGAAGAGAGGCACTGACTGTGACTCGGATCTGACTTGGTGCCGTTTGAAGTTGACAGGAAACAGCAAATCCAGCATGAGGCTTTAGAACAACAGGGCTGCATTGTATAATCCAGCTTCATGGATCGTTTGAGCAATTCAGTGACTGAAGATCAGGCCGTATGATTTCGACTCAGAGCTGCCAGACGTTCCCACATAAACTGGGAAATGATAACTTGAAGATTTAAATTAATAAAACAGTACAATTTAGTCATAGTGAAACTTTATGCATCTTACTGTTATGTAACAAAAACTAAGATTCTTTTCTGGGTTTCTGTTGAAGGGATGCTCACCAAGGGTGTTCACCAAACAGTGTTACCAGGGTAAGTTCCTATGCCCCTCAGGGCCATCACCTGTTATGTTAAAGGTCATATATTCACCCTTTTAGTAAAAAATATTCAAATGTGATATTTCCAAATTCCTACGCAATTTCTATACGAACTATATATTCTTAATGGGAACAAAGTGGGTTTTTACTTTACTTAGTGGGATAATAATAGTCATCACTGACCAAGACAAGTGGTTAGAATCGCTTAGATGAATGGATGGATGCACGGGGAAAAAAAGAGGTGCAAGAGGAAACTGCTGGCACACTCTCGATTCCCTCTCTGCGTTACTCCAGGCTAACTGTACTGGGCGGCTACGCCACACGATCACTACGATCTACAGCCAATAGGGATGCGGTCTGAAACGCCAACCACGCAGCATCCACCAATGGCGACAGCAGAGGGGAGGGACTTTCGCCTTGGAGGCTGATTGAATCGGTCCAGTTTCAATGAGCTAGTTTACAGTGATTTGAGGTATTTTATCGGAACTGTCTGACATTTGCTTATGAACGGCTGGTGGCATTTAAAGGACGCGCATCTATTCAAGACATTGCTGTAGGTCGGCGCACGCAATGACAGGGTCCTAATCACTTTTTGTGGTGATTCGTTGATAGTCAGACTGATTTGCTGCGGAGCTGCACGCGATCTTAAGTGTTCCGAAATGTGTGCACAGGATATACATGAAGAGAGCGTCCATGCGCTTCACTGATGCATTTCTGTCACAGTCAATCTCTGTCTGCGCAGCAGGGATGCAGCCACCCCCGGTTCCTTTATCATCCTAAATCCACGTATATTCCTTCGGCGCAACTTTGTACAGCAGCGGCTCCAGTCGCCGTTTAAATCCGTCGCATACTCACGCTGAGGTGGCACCACCGGTTACGCCTATCTTTTAGAAGGGGAGCAAACCGTATGTACAACTTGCCTTAAGTGCATCCTGGGAGAAGGATGGTAGCTCTCCGGGAAAGTTCACAGCCTACGGAAAGCAGCCGAAAGTGATCGGTCCGCCCGGCGTCGTGATGAAGGTGCTGCGCAGGAAGAGAACCATCCTTTTCCTGGCGTATATACTGCTGCTCTTTCTGACCATGCTCAACCTGGCCAGCTACAAGTGGACCAAGGAGCCGCAGCAGTGCGGCGCTGCCGCCGCCGCGAATACGAGTGTGCCCCGGCAAGGCGCACCCCAGCTCCGATTGCTTTCTAGAAAGGAGGTGGACAGGAGAAGGCAGCTGGTCTACGTGTTCACCACCTGGCGCTCGGGATCCTCGTTCTTCGGGGAGCTCTTTAACCAAAACCCGGCGGTGTTTTTCTTATACGAGCCCATGTGGCACATCTGGCAGAAGCTCTACCCGGGAGACGCGGTTTCACTCCAGGGGGCGGCTAGGGACATGCTTAGCTCACTGTACCGCTGCGACCTCTCCGTTTTCCAGCTCTATAACACACCAGGGGCCAAAAATCTTACCTCTCTGGGGCTTTTTGGGGCCACCCTGAATAAAGTCACCTGCTCATACCCATTTTGCTCCGCTTACAGGAAAGACAGGGTGGGCATGGTGGACGAGAAGGTGTGTCGGAAGTGTCCGTCCAAAAGCCTGCGAATGCTGGAAGCCGAGTGCCTCAAGTACCGCACGGTGGTCATTAAGGGAGTGCGCATTTTGGACATCGGCATCTTAGCGCCGCTGATGAAGGATCCTTCATTGGACCTCAAGGTGATCCACCTCGTGAGGGACCCGAGGGCTGTGGCCAATTCCAGGATCAAATCAAGGCACGGCTTGATACGCGAGAACCTGCAGGTGGTGCGTAGTAGAGACCCTAAGCTGCACCGGGTGCCTCTCGTGGACCCCATGCACAGGGCGTCCAAAAAAGACGGCCCCGACTTTCACTCCATCGGGGCGATGGAAGTGATCTGCGACAGGACTTTCCAGAATTTGCGGACCGCTCTGAAACCTCCCAGCTGGCTTAAAGGGAAGTACATGGTGGTGCGTTACGAAGATTTGGTGGAGAATCCCATCAAAATTCTGCGCAGCGTCTACGGGTTCGTGAACCTCACCGCGAACCGCGACATCGAGGCCTTCGCCATAAACATGACCGGCGGCACGGGATCCTCGTCCATGCCCTTCATAGTGTCGTCCAGAAACGCCACGCAGGCAGCCAGCGCCTGGAGGACCGTGCTGAGCCTGCAGCAGATCCGGCAGGTGGAGGAGTACTGCAAACATTCCATGGAGGTGCTGGGCTACGAGCTGGTCAGGACGGTGGGGGACGCCCAGGACCTCAGCAAGTCCCTGCTCACGGCTCCCAAGCTCTGACAGCCTGTCCCGATGGGCACTTTTTTTTTTTGGGGGGGGGGGGCATTTAAGATGCTCTTTCTTTCATTGAATGCAGGCTATATTTTCAGGTTATAAACATGTGACTGTTGATACACGTGACGAGGTTTGAGAAGTTTGAGGCTAATTTTAGTTTTTGGTTATTTCGTCCATAAAGCGGGCATTTGAACTGACAGGAACTCTCATTTCGTCTCCGTTTTTATTCAGTTATTGGGTTTCAGAACCGTTCCTGTGGGTGGAAAGTTACTTTGTTTGATAAGCTAGTGACACTTTGTTCCTGAGAGACAATCGCGAATTAAAACACGTTCAGCATTAACTGTCTGTTTCAGTGTGTTTGCTGTTTATTGCCAAACCGCAGTTTATCATTTAGATTTGGCTCCTGTCACCGAGGGTCTTTCTTATGTTTTCGCTCATAAACAAGATCTATGAAATGGCATGTTCAGAGGCAACGTAAAGAATTATCGACATGTTTTAAAACGCAAGCAATGTGCATTTTTTTCCCCACGCCAAGCAGGAATTTCAATAGAAATATGTCTGCTGTCATCTTAAATAGGTTAAAATATGTAGGCCTATTCATGTATATAGCGGTGCAACCTGCAGTATAGGTCATGGGGAATTTAGAGAGAACTAACAGGGAAAATTTGCCATATTTTTCTTTTGATACTCAAATATTTGTGCATGACATGCACTTTGCAATGTCATTATATGAGTAACACTTTACTTTCGGGGTCAAAAGTAACTCATTAACTCAGTTTCTACTCAAGTACAAATCATGAACAAATTTAGTAAGTACTTGAATGTCCTGATTGATGTGACGATTGAATATGAGATCAGTAGGTCTACATTACTAGCACTTAGCTTCTGGTTAATACATTATGTAATACATTAATTAATAGATTATTTGTGCCCCCTTGAGTAAAGTGTTACCCATCAGATGTGATGTTATTGCAGCATAGATGTGAAGGATTACTGATGGTTTAGTATTAATGTGTAAAACAGCTTGACCCCAGTGACTGACTGCTGGCTGTAGCTGCAGGTGACCTTGCCCTTCATCCATGCTGACAAGAACTTGAGTTGCTGAGGCAACCAAGCATTTCTTCACTATTATTCATTGCATAAGGAAACATGTTTAGCTGTCATAGTTTAAGTACGTTGATGTGGTACAATCTTGATATTTCATGTGCTACTTTAAACTGGTGGATAAGAATCGTTACAGTATGACGGTTTACATGTTTTCCCAAATGGCCCCCTCTCGTTTGTAAATTTCTTCTGTTCTTATGTAAGACAACGTGGAAAAGTTTGGACGACACAAAGAGTGTCCCTCATAGGACGTGTATGACACAACCTCATGCTAAAGGCACTATGAAAATGACCCCCCCACCCCCACATATTTTTGAAACCGACATAAAAAGGAGCAGCTTCTTCCAAAGGAAGCTGGATCACATGTTGATTCAATTCCGCTGCCATTTAAAGGGACAGTGACATAAATGCATGAAACGGATGGTGGGGCCCTTTTAAGGAATAGATCTATGCTTAAGGGAGGGGTGATGTAGCTGTTGGTATGGGGGGGCCTTTACAAACCACTGTGGGTAGGTTTGCAGTCTGATGTCAGTCATCAGCTTCGCAGTGGGTTAGATGTGATAAATGGCACACTGGTGAGTCCAAAGCGTCCTTGGTTGCACTCCCCTGGGAGTGCACGCTCAGATGTGCGCGTTAGTCTGTCCAGACGGGGGTGGCGTGTGTCCCAAGGCCCAGGTCCCCTTCCAGGAGGTCTTCCTGTTGCACGGTGGAAGCCTCCGCCTCTCCGGGAGACTCCTGTCCTCCCCCTGCTCTGTCCATCTTCCCCGAGCAGCTGTCATCCGCATTCCCTAGTTGTTCCTGGTTCTGTCAAGGTTGCAGGTATGAATATCGGGTGAGTGCGTGTGAAATACGATCCCTCCTCTGCTCCCCGGCGGGGCTGCATACACATACACCCCGCGCATGGGATGGGCCCCGGGGGGTAAGTGAATACCTCGTATGCGTGCGGGCTGGTCAGCAGCCTGGCCAGGGGTCCACAGCACAGGGGCAGCGTCGTGGTCAGAGGCGGCCCCTCGTGCGTCAGCGCCGGGCGCAGGTATCTGTGCTGCAGTTAAGGTGTGTCGGGGGGCGCAGATGATGCCACAGCTCAGTCACCATGTAGCGCATAGGGCAGGGGTCTCCAACTCCAGTCCTGGAGAGCTACTCTCCAGTAGGTTTTCTATCCTACACCTGGCTTCTAATGAGCCGCAGCTGCTCCTGGTATTTAACCAAAGACAGATGTAGCTCATTAGAGGCCAGATAGGATAGAAAACTAGGACTGGAGTTGGAGACCCTTGACATAGGGACATCATCACAGGGCAGAGATCATAACCTCAATGCTAACCCTAAACTAGGGGCAGTGCGTGGCTTAGCAGACTACGCCTGTGTCTGTTTAGAAAGTTGCTGGTTTCAGCCTGGCCTCGACAGAATAGTCGCAGCTGTGGGCCCATGAGCGATGTCCTTAATCCCCAGCTCCGTGGGCGCTGCTGCAGGTGGCTGCCCTTCACTGCCAAGCTCACTCTCACCTATGCATGCCTGTGTGTCATGGAGAGCTAACCCCAAACAGGGTACAATAACCCTAACCCCAAACAGGGTACAATAACCCAAACCCCAAACAGGGTACAATAACCCAAACCCCAAACAGGGTACAATAACCCAAACCCCAAACAGGGTATCATAACCCTAACCCCAAACAGGGTACCATAACCCTAACCCCAAACAGGGTACCATAACCCTAACCCCAAAAAGGGTACCATAACCCTAACCCCAAACAGGGTACCATAACCCTAACCCCAAACAGGGTACCATAACCCTAACCCCAAACAGGGTACAATAACCCTAACCCCAAACAGGGTACAATAACCCTAACCCCAAACAGGGTACAATAACCCTAACCCCAAACCCGGTATTACAGTCATATCTCTGCCCTAAATGGAGCACCAGCAGGAACTGAGCAAAAATTCCACTGTCACCAGCTGTTTCCACTGAACACTGCAATATTACCTTGACTGTTTTCATCGTGTTTATGGGCTAAATCTACCGATCTGCTCTTTTTTAAAATGTCCTTCACCATTTTCCTCCGAGTTGAGGGCCTTAACGGTTAAAACAGCAAACACGCATATAATAAGAATTTTATCTGGGACTTGCTTGGTGTAAGGACAGTCTGACTTGCCTGTTTACTGGCTAGCGGAGGCTGCAAGGTCCAAGAACAGCAGCTGTGTGAATCATGTACAGTTCAGGTTCTGCCGAAGAAGCAATCGTGTGACCTGAGATTATGTTATAATCTCTCACGGAAATAATGTGCCCTGTGATCTCCTTGGCCGCCGTCATCAAAAATATCAACGAGGGATGGGAATGTGAACCAGCCCAGGAAGCAACACTCATTGTCCTGGGAAAGAATCCCAGAGGCGACTGTAAGGAAACTGACTTACTCATCACATCAAGGGTCAAGCTATCTAAGGTAATATGTAACAACACAAATGGGGGCACTGTGTAAAAACATGGAACTGTAATTGGAAAATGGCAGTTAGCGTGCTTAAACACTACAAGGAATGAGGTCCATTTTAAGTGCGGTTTTAAATGCAGCTCTTGAATTTCACTGAAAAGACACTCTGGGACTCTGCCTTGACGAAGGACACAGCAGAAGTATTGCACAGGAGAGCAGTCCTTTGCTGCTCTGGATATTTAATAGCTAAGCGCTGCTAACATTTGATCTACTGCTGACCTGCAGAACGACTCCGCTCTGCTCAAGCCTCCGCTAACCTGTCTGTTAGAAAGTAATTTATCCACTTTTACTGACTCTCGTTTTTCTGCCATTCTGCGCTCCTGGGTCATCGTGTCATCGTGACCGGGCACCACCCTTGGGTCTCACATGCGTCGCTCATGCTCTCAGCTCATACGCTTTGTCTGTGTCAAATTAAGAAGTTACTGATTAAGTCAGGGGCATTAAAATATACTACAAAAGGAACAGAGTACTTATAGATTTCATATATTGTTTATGGACAGAGGAGAAATGTGAGTGACGGGGACTTTAGTGAACCCTGCGATGGAGAGAGTGTGTCTTTGTGCCGTAGATCTGCAGGGAGTCCCACATGGGATACTGCAGTGACTCAATGCTCTCTACACCATCCCAAACAACAAGACCCTTATGTAACAGAATGGATTTTCCCCCATGTCATATGATTATGTCATTCAGAAGCTCACAGATTTAAATAGCTAGTCTGTTGTCGTCCTGTCATTGCTTCCAATAAGGTTCTCAATGAAAAGGCTTCAAAGCATAAAGACTGAGAGTGATGTGTTTCTCTTTAGTAATAGGTTTTCCCCGTTATTCTGGGGTATGTTGGACAATATAGCTGGCAAAGTGCTATAGACTCTGCGCCCTTTTGCCATAAGGACACAGTACTGAAACGACCTTAACTAAAGTCATAAATGACATATCGATGGCAACTGACGCCGACAGTGTGACTGTGCTACTGCTCTTGGACCTT
>JABFEA020000001.1:16346397-16357665 GCA_019775915.2 Cyphomyrus plagiostoma | reverse complement strand
CACCTTTGCAGTGGCCTGGTGACTTTTTTTGAGCCACTGCACCAGCTACTCTGTGACCCCCCCCCCCAAGTCACATTCCTGAGCCAGGAGCCCTTCCTAATTCATTTCTTCCGCCCCCCCCCTTCCCCACGTATCTTCAGTTGTGTCCCATCACTATAAGGGTGGGCGACCTTTGAGTGAATGTAACCGCTCTTCTGCAGTCCTCAGAAATATCTCTCCTTCCCCTTTTTTTTGAACATAACGTGGCAGTTTCACAGCCCCCGGGGGCGGCAAAGACGCCTCCGGTCAGCCCCCCCCCCCCGAACGGCTGTTTTCCAGGAGTCCAAATGGGAAGCGACTGGGCAGATGTTAGCGGGTTGTTAGCACAGGTCCGTCGGGAGGAAGGGGCCTGCACTCGGCTGGGTGTCAGGGTGCGTAATCGTGTGAGGGGTCAGATAAAGGCTATGATAGCGGCTAAGAGATAGGAGGGGGGCCAAGTCGGGCCCTAACGATCGGGGCAGAATGACGGTCTGGGGAATGGCGGCTGTTTATCCCCGATAAATCCAGCCTGTGCTCGTTGCCACGCTTCCGGATTCCTGGAATGTTTGTTAATCTCTGTGAGGGTTACATCACCTCCACGGGAGGGTTACAGCACCTCAAGCCCAACAAACATGAAAGAGGCGTCGTATCAGTGCTACACAGAAGCATGTCCGGAAAAATCCTGCCCTCTGGCACTGGCCCACTGAACAACAGCAATCAAGATGCACTGGAAACTGAGAGAGGGAGAGAGTAGAAGATGAGCAGATCATCGGTCATTAGCGTGGGTCTTCCTCCGTGGCGTTACTATTGATCAGGAATGGGACCACTCTCTTTTTACACACATCACGCAGACAATGTACAGTGTACAGTGTCCTGCCTGGACGTCAGGCTGCACTGCACTCTCATTGCCATTAGGGCAATGTCACGGTTAAATAATGGGGTTTTCCTTTGGGAATGTGTTGGAGAGGGCATATTGCTTTGATAAAACGTGCACACAGCTGTATAATTCAAATGTTTTAATTCTAGCAAAATGCACTCTGTCATTTGTAAATGTGGGTCCTATTGGTCTGTCTGTGTATGACAATGGAAGCACAGTGAAGAGGGGAGCATCAGGCTATTAAAAGCCACCATTTGGCTTCCGGGTGGAATTGCACATATGCTCTGCGCACGATCGCTTCTCAAAGTTTCGCTTCTTTGAGTGCTTATTGGTGATTAATTCTCCCATCTGTGAATCCGGAAAACAAACGGCGAACCCAAATGACGTTGGGTTTTCCTGACAATCGTTAATCACGCATTCAGTCTTTTCCCCCCGGGACTCCCAGCTGTCCTGCTGGGGTAGTTTCAGTTTGTTTGAATTGCTCATAGCATCATGATGAATTCAGTGTTAAGATGGTGGGCTGGGGGGAGATGCGGGGTATTGTCCCACAGGGGGCAACACCAAGTCTCCTGGAAGCTTGTGCGTATGGATCAAGACAATGGGATGGTAATAATGTGGGATTGTTTGGCCAGGCTCTGCATTCCAGGAGCATTTGCAGGAATCAGCTTCCATTATTACTGCCAGCTCCAGGGTAATAAGGAGACACATTTCTGTGACATTTCCCGCCGTGAAGCAACACCCCCACCATGACGGAATCGGCGATTCACCCGGCACCTTCCGTCACCTTATCGCACCTCCGAAGCTCCTCTGAAGGTCTCTGCGGCGAAACACAACAGCCGCTTGTCTCAGGCGACCCTAAGAAAGTAGAGCTTAATCATCGTAAATGTCATGATTAAGTGTATTCACAGAAGGGGTGAGAAAACAACACTGAAAAAGCAGCTTTTCACGTCCTCTGATTACTCTAATTATGCACCGAGATGCGACGACTCGGCCTGTTTATCTTCGCTTCTTGCTCCGGTGGAAGCTTTATTAGAGCAAAACACATGAAAAACAGAAAACAATCTTCTGAAAGACTCCAGCTGCTGGAGAACTTAATTGCAGAAGTTGTGAAGGAGGCAGCTGGGTTGTGCGGAGGAACATGTTGGGTGTGGACTGGGTTGGGCGAGAATGGAGGAATCTTTCACACGTTACTGGGAACCAGGGCTTGTTTGTTTAGTTCATTTCTGATTAACTGGCTACTTTACTGGTGCATTCTGGGTGGAGAGTGCTCAGGTGCCCCCCCCCCCGACCCCTTTGGCACAGAAGTGCGCTACTTCATACTAAAGCAACACCTGTTTGAAAAAGAGGTAATCTCATAATCAGAGCCAACCCCATAATCATGTTCAAGTCACGAATGCTGTTAAGCCAAGGTTTCTGTAGCAACCCTAACCCCAAATAAACAGGAAAAAGTAACATACAAATCCCTATTCTGGCTGCATGTTCAGTCCTACATTGTGGAGAATGTAAGAGCGATGTTCAAAATGGCACCTTATTGCGGCGTCTTCCAGTGAGAAGTCATGTGCTCCATCCTCCTTATCCATCAGTCTTTTCCCAGCAGACTGTATTAAAATTTGTTTTTTCCTACCTGCTTTGTACCCATTTTCCATTTTTAGTCAAGCAAGTTCTGACTGGTCTGACCCTTGCTGATGATGGCAATGGCGTGTTCCCCCTACCTGTCGTATGTGGAACTGCAACGCACTCATGTCTCCCCTGTCTGTCATTGCTGAGCTTTGGATGGCCGCCTTAGCAAGCCGTCCTGATTACTTTAAGCAGACCACATCTCATAATGCTACTGTTGCATTAAAATTTTACTCCCTTTTTTGCCTGATGTCATTGCTTGCACCCATGATCGATGACTAAGGAATAAAAACCTTTTAGAACGAGCCACAAATTTCACAGACTGCCTGGCCAGAATCGCAATGCAGAACTGCTAATTGTAAGAATCCTCTCCAGCATAAATTGAATCCTAGTGACTTCCTAGTGAATTTTGACTCCTATCAGAAAAGCGGGATAATGCCTTCTAAAGGCCTGCTCAGTACAGTGCAGGCAGAAAATGTCAGGCTAAATGTCTTTTTCTACAGCGTGTCCCAAAGGATGGGAAGATGAATCGGTTGTCTTAGATGCTCCTTTGCAAACGAAACCTTGAAGGTACCATGTGCACATATACATCACCAGGTCCACAACGTTGCCACCCACTGGATCCGTACCTGCTGTAAAACAGTGGCATAATTAACAATTAGAATAATTAAATTGTCACTGTGGGACAAAATGTAAAGGCTTGTTCATTTTTTTTTAGACGATCGATGTGTTATTCAGCTCAGCATCGAGGAGTTTATGAATAACGATGTTATACTAAAAACTGTGTATCTGCAGCATATTAAACGTTCTGTATGGTAATTCATTACCTTTGTGTTTTTTCCGTGTGAGTTATTGATCAACAGAGTGACTCGGTCAATAAGGGAGCACTGGTGCAATGATCAGCAAAACCAGCCCCTGTGGGCCCCTCTTTCTGTCATTTGTCTTGTCATCCTGGCTGATGCGCTTTGAACTTTCTCTCCTGCCCAGTGCACACGGCCTCCAGACTCCACACAGCTGCCTGATAATCACAAGGGGTGTCAGGTGGTGGCAGGTCGCCCTGGCCTCTGGGCGGGATTCGGACCTTTCAGAGTGACCCTAGGAGCCCCCGGTATTCACGCTGGGCCAGCGGAACGTGGCGGCTCCAGAACCAGCCCAGCACGCTGTGATCCACGGCGCTGGCAGCAGATAAGGCCCGTCTGTGTAGAGGAGACTGCTACGGCAGCCAGCCGGCAGACCTGTGGCGGTGGGGGGGTGACTTCATCTCTCTGGGAGGTCCTGTCACAGGTGAATGCACGAGGATCTAGGTAACAAAGTGGAGCTTGGGGGGGGGGGGGGACAGTGACTGCAGGTGGAGTAGAAACCAAAGACAGCCATTACTCAACCTGACAGGACAGAGAGAGGGGGCAGGGCTCAGTCTGCCGTAGCGACATGAGGCGAACCGCAGACCTTCATTCAGATCTCAGGGTGGAGATGATTAAATCCCATATGGATGGTTCAGCATTCAGGTACGCTGTTCTGATTCTCCTCAGGCTCCGCTGTGTCGCTCTTCATCCTAAAATTCTGCTTCCTAGCAGTCTGAGAGTCTCAGAACGGGTCCACGTCGCTTCTGGATCCATCAATCGACCTCCCCCCCCAAAAGTACGTATCCTAAGCTGACTCTTGGGTGGACACATTAATAACGTTGTGGAAATTCCGTATGAACGACTGAGCAGAGTTGGTGGATGTTCCTGAACGGGGAGCGATGCCAGTGGAGGGCAGGCGTAATGAGAGTGGGGCAGAGAGCCCAAAGTCTGCATTAGTGCATCCGTACCATACGGAGCCTTTAATAGCTGCATGTCGGAGCATGAAGGCAGCATGTTTCACACAGACCTCCGGGCCCCCCCCGGCTCGAAGCAGCCAATTATTCTGGATTTCATCCAGGCACGACAACGGCTGGCACGGCTGCTAATTAACAGGCGGCTAAGCCATCGCCGCTCGACGCTGGTACACAGGCACTGAGTAATCCATTTTAAAGGTGGAAGCGAGCAGAGCTCGGGGGCACTGGGAGAGTGAGGGGAGCATCATGGGTAACAAGAGTGACATTCACACGTGAAGCTTCCAAAAAAGATCCATAAAAAACCTATGCTCGTTATAAAATTATAAATTAGTATACTTTAAGTTTTACTGTAAAATATAACAAGAAGAAGCGCTTTACTGGGGCGTGGGCGGGTGGACTGGGGCCCCAGTCAAAAATCCACTTCTGGGCCACACCCTAGTGTAGTGACACTTTGTGGCCAACAGGGGGCTTCACACAAATGCGAGGATTGAGTGGTTAGTGAATGTCACCATGGTCCTGCAGGGGAAAGGTTAACCGTGCAAATTAAGAAAAACTGTAATCCCAAACTCTTGCAGTTGACAGACAGCTGGATCATTATAAAGTTTTATAATGATTTTCATATGTGATGATAGTTGGTTCCTGCCTGCTAGGGCAGTACAGGGCTGCGTTGTTAATGGTCCTGTCTGGATGATTTAGCAGAGCTGGCATCTTGCTGCGCCCTCTGTTTACGGTTCTGAACAGTGTAATCGCAGCCAGCCGGACGCCATGAAGATTTACGTGTCCGCCATGGAGCTAATTCTGCATAGTGCTCTCCTGGCCGCTCGGTGCAGCAGGCATCATCATCGTGGCTGCGAGCCCTGCCAGATCGGGCGGCCCTGTATCACCTACACGTGGCCAATCGTCAGTGACCTGAGTGCCCCTCAGGACAGGGAGGGCGGGGCCTAACTGGCCAGTGGGCAGGGTTTCTGGACCTTTTATAAAGCTGTGTCCTGTTTTATGTCCAGGACATCACCTCCTGATCTATTACATAAAGATGGTGATTGCCAGCCCCCCCCCCCCTCGGTTACTGCCCGCCCCCCCAGTGATCAGGAGCCCACACAAAAGTGTGCGGCTAGAGCAGTGGTAATTCCACCGCTAGTGATCGTATGAGTGTCAAATATAAACCAGGAGGAGCTATAATTAACCAAATACATTTTGTGTAACATTAAGGCAGAATAGCTGATGGCTTGTGTTGTTTTTCCCCGTTTCCACCTGTTTCCTTTTTTCCCCATCACCTTTTCATCACTACCAACTTGTTGCCTCATTGCTAAGAACAAAAAAGAAATGAGAGAATTACGAAAGTGCTTTTGTGGGCTTGTGCTTGTTTATGTTTCCCACAATCCTCTTGGCAAAGGTGGAGGTGCAGTGGGCAGCGACCCACCCGCATATCAGGTGGTGCTGTCTTCTCCGCTGTCCTATTCACGGGAGGCCATGTCTGCCGGCTCCCCCATGAGTCTGTGGGACAGGAGTAGCTGTTCCTCTCCATCTCCTTCCTGCTGGCTTTATCCGTGCCCGACCCGACACAACCCAGCTCATGAAAGGTTAGAAAGAAAAGGGTAGCGTGAACAACCTAGAGTGGGCCTCTGTAGGACATCCTCAGATTCCTAATGGTGGGTTTTCTAGGTTCAACCTTTGGTTCACGTCCTTCCTTTTAAGTTTGAAATTAAATCTTTGCAAAGGAAATTCAACCCTGTTATCTCACTGCCTCTGTTCTGTGACATGCTCTGGATGCCAGTGTGCTCCCTGACTGGCTGTAAGGATTTCAGCTTAGCCGGCAGCAAACCACCTGGGTTTTTAGAAATCCTCACTCTCCTGGTCTCACTGCTTGTTGATTTTACCACAAACCTGTCGTCACGTTCTGGCAAAGGTCTGACTGTTTCTCCCCTCATGTGTCAGGGCCATAGAGACATTCGTAATGGCAACTTTCCCAATCTGGAGCCCCTTAAACAACATCATGAAGATCACAGAGATACCTCCACTGGATAAGCGGTTGGGAGTCAGTGGTCAGAGAACGCTTTGCCCGAGGGTAGCACGGTTCCAGCCAGGCGGCGTCCTAGAGGTGAGTGATTGGCGTCTGTGTACGAAAGCGCTGTCCCCACCATAGCAGCCGTTCCTTATCCCTGGATACTGGGGTGGCCATAGCGGATGCCGAATGCCACCATGGAAGAGAAAGTCTTTGGAAAATCTGCCCTTAGCGTGGAGCTGGGAGAGACCCCATTATCTTCTATGACTGACACACCGGCGTCTTAAAGGCATTCGTGACCTTCATAGCGCCCCCTTGTGACAGTAGCTCGCACACCAGTAATGGGTGGCCTCTCTGCCCCACTTAGCTGCCTGGAGAGTGGGAAGAGAAGGTCGTTCCCTCAAATCTATTCTGAGGTCATTCATCTGTTGAACCACAGATGGCATGTTTGCACGGATAAGGGTGGAGTGAATCAGCATGATCACTTGTGACTCCTTTGAAATTGACCCTACCTTTTTCTACTGAGGTGTTTCAGCCCTGTTCCCTTCAGTTATGGCCGTGCTCCACCCCTTTCAGCGATGCAATCAACCCTTCTCCTTCTGCGATGACCCCTTCTCTGTTAGAGGCGGCTCTGCTGTTTCTCCTTCATGGAAAGTTCTCTCCTTCCAACGTCGGCCTGCTCCCATTGCTTTTGTGGTGGCCCCGCCCCATCGACCTCAGATAGCCCCGCCCCAAGATACTCAGATGGCCCCCGACCCCAATGCACTCAGATGGCCCCGCCCAAACGCGCTCAGATGGTTCTGCCCCAGTATACTCAGATGGCTCTGCCCTATCGCCCTAAAATAGTCCCACCCTAACATGCTCAGATAGCCCCGCCCCTTCTCCCATATTCCCTTTTCTCACCAACCTTAGCTTCAGCAAAAATACTCTCGCAGGTCATTATTCGATATGAACAGTGCAGAATAAAAAGGATATTGAGTGTTCTGAGAACACTGCCGGCCATTCATCTTTCTTTTACCTCCACCCAGGGGACACACATCGCAGCTGGGATGGCAGCAGTCAATGGAAGTCATGGAAATTGGCAAAGTATCCATGTCCCTGGCACAGAGCGGCAGGCTTCTGGAACAGAATGCGAGACAATCGATCAGGAACGCCTGGCGTGTGTACGGGCGATAACCTACTTTAAGGAGCAACCAGCGCTGGGATTTTAGGAAGCGTGTTATGAATCACGGCCCCCCACATGCATTAATGTCTCCCATTTTTATTACGGTACTGGAGTCGCCTCTGTTCACGTAAGACCATGTGCTCACAATCACTTGGAATCTCTGCTCCTCATGCATCTTTAATTCACCTGCATGACTGTGTGTCCCCATCATTCCCAGGATGATACTTGTTTGAATTCCTTTCAATCAGTCTCATCAGAGGTGACTGCCTGACGTAGATTTAGTGATGAATTAATCCCTGGATTGTGAATAAAACTGTTTTGCAGGGTTAATTTCGCTGTTTAGGCCGATCGCCAGCTGCTTTAATGTCGTTCATGTGGCCATTTCCAGAAACGTCATGCATATCTGCATTAAGCAGGGGGCCCACGCCGCAGAAAACATTCTTCATCCGCTTATCTTTTCTTTTCCACCTGAGGATGTCAGGTTCTCCTAAAACTGGCGCAGAAATCTGGCGACAGCCTGTAAATGCTCGGACCTTGTGTGTCCCTCCGCTGTTTTGACCGTGTAAATTGGTATCGATCTGGGCTGGTATAAAGCGTGATTCTCGGCAAGACCGGGGCCCTGTTTCCCACCTTAAATGCAGTAGGGAACAGGGCCTTTGCCACATTTTATTAAAAATACACGTCGCCCCTAATCTGCTCCCCAATCACACGGCTGCTTGCACTGCTTCCTTAACTCCTGAATGACAATTCCCTCTTACATCACGGCACCCCCCCCTCCCCTGACCTGAGTGATGCTGCTTTCTGCTCTCCTTAACATTCTGCTGCGTGTGATTAATGCGTGCTGCGGCAAATGCGTGCTGTCAGGAGAAGCCTTAATTCATCGCAATAATCCCTGAGAGAGAGCAGAGTATTTCCAACTCAGTATACAGGACAGATCTGATTCAATAAAAGTTTATATCACACATTGTAACACAAATGTTATTCTTTTTTTTCTTTTACTATTATTGTTCCTGTTATTTTTGGGGTCAGGTTCCATAGGTGGAGGAAATAATCCTAGCTGCTGGTTAAGCTGAGGCTGGCTGCCTTTCATTTACTCGATTACCTAGAGAGACAGGGTTACTGATCAATCTCCATGGTAACACATCCTGCTGGTTTGCCTTATGTAACACCACAGTCCACCCTTTCCCAGAATGCTGCTCCCTTCACAGACACATGGAGGCGGCACTCACTGCCGCCGCTGGACATGTGTCCTGCAGAGAAGCGTGACAATGTGGCTTCATGGCCATCGACGGGGGGGGGGGGGGGGGCGGCACATGGCCAAAGTCAAGTTGGCAGTGAGGTTACAAAAACAATGGGGGGTGGGTTTATATGTGGTTATTTGGAGTATATAAACAATTAATATTTTCAGGGTGTTATGAATCCACTTGCAGAGTCTCCGCACTTTTAGTAAAAGGGTGGTTTATTGAACAGTAAAAAAATTATATAATGTGATACAGTGCAGACATACACCGGGTATTGAAAGGCAGCCCAAATACAAGTTAAGGGCAGTTTTTCACCCTCCCCAACAAGGTGCTGTGTGTAGGTGTTGTGAGTGAATTTACATATGAAGATTGACCCCCTGGCCTGCGAGGAGACAGGGACAGAATGGAGACTTTCCTGTGAGACAGATGGTATCTCAGCCACTTCTCTGGCCACTGTCAATTGAATTATCTTCCTTAGCACCCTAATGCTGCCAAATTGAGCCCCTATTATCTCAACACACTAACCAGCAACTTAGTAACTCCAATTTTCCTTAGTATGTTTTTGTAGTGGGGGGGGCCAGAGAACCTGAAGGAAACCCCATATGACACGGAGAAAGCATGCAAGCGTGCTAAACAATGCGACGCCGTGCCCCCCCATCTGGCACCTTTATCTGTAAAACACGGCTGTTATACTCACTGTCTTGGTCACTACATGTATATTACAGTACGATTTGTTTGGGTCTCTGACAGCCTGTTTTAGCTTGACCTCAGGTCCAGCTTGAGACTCGTCGCATTCTGGCGTGGACCACTGTTGGCTCTGGTCCAAATCCTCACTGCCGATTTCCTACCGCCCTTGTGGTAGGCGGCCGGACGAGGGGTGAAGCAGGACAAAAGCGGAGCGGAGATTTTAATTTTCCGCTTGATTAACAGCCAAAATGTGAGTGAAAGCTATAGGTTCCGAGGTGCACTTCAAACTGCCCCGAACTGGCCCCAGATAGCGATGCAGGTGCCGGTTTGCATGTGTTAATGGCGTGTCGACCCTCAATAACTTCCTAGTGATCCATATTCATCACAGCGTCTCCAGAGAGTTTTAATGGCAGAAAATGAGGTTCAGACCCCAATGCTCACAATCCACTCAGAGTATTAATATTCTGTGGAAAAAAAACCTGCAATGGCAAATGAGAAGGTTCTTATTAAATATGACACAGTGCAGTTACTGCTGCTGAGGAGCATGTGATCTGAAATACAAGTGTAAGTATTCAGCACAAGATGCTTTCTAAAAGTACTGTTGTTTTTTTGTCAGGTTTAAAAACTGGGTGTTGGAGTGTGTGTGTTTACTGACCTTATGACGCGATCGCTCAGAAGTATGTGTGGCCTGTGTTCACTGACGTTATGACGCGATCGCTCAGAAGTATGTGTGGCCTGTGTTCACTGACCTTATGACGCGATCGCTCAGAAGTATGTGTGGCCTGTGTTCACTGACGTTATGACTCGATCGCTCAGAAGTATGTGTGGCCTGTGTTCACTGACGTTATGACGCGATCGCTCAGAAGTATGTGTGGCCTGTGTTCAGGCTGAGGAGGTAGGGGAACACGGACATTAGGCAGGAAATCATCATTCAGGTTACATTTCGTTGCAATATGTGTCCTTATTCTGAAATATACGCAGCGAGGAGGCCTTTGATGCGTGACCGTGGATCGAAATCAGCTCCTCTGATCCAATATGCATGTTTCTGGCTGGAGATTAGGAGCGAGGCGGCAGTTAGATCCAACGTTACTGAAATATTTGATGCCGCACCAGGACTAGCTGCATCCCCAGGTAGACGGGGTTACGTTTACATTTATATGGCCGAAGGAAAGCAGAGAGAACATCACAAGTGTACAGCTGTCGGGGTACGAGTGCAGCCAGGCTGAGCTTCCAGTGAGGGAGCAGTAACGGGTTAGGGTTAGCATCAGAGCAGGGGCTGCACCAAACGCTGCTGATGTTAACAACACAGAGACAATGCAGCATGAAATAAGCCTAAGTGCAAAATACAATAGGGTCCCAGAAATCAATCTATCTATCTATCTATCTATCTATCTATCTATCTATCTATCTATCTATCTATCTATCTATCTGCCTGCCTGCCTGCGCATGTCTCTGCCTGCCTGCACATGTCTCTGCCTGCCTGCGCATGTCTCTGCCAGTCTGTCTGTCTGCCTGCCTGCCTGCCTGCGCATGTCTCTGCCAGTCTGTCTGTCTGCCTGTGCATGTCTCTGCCTGCCTGTCTGTCTGCCTGCCTGCCTGCGCATGTCTCTGCCTGTCTGTCTGTCTGCCTGCCTGTGTGACTCTCTGCCTGTCTGTCTGTCTGCCTGCCTGTGCATGTCTCTGCCTGCCTGTCTGTCTGCCTGCCTGCGCATGTCTCTGCCTGCTTGTCTGCCTGCCTGCGCATGTCTCTGCCAGTCTGTCTGTCTGCCTGCCTGCCTGTGCATGTCTCTGCCAGTCTGTCTGCCTGCCTGTGTGAGTCTCTGTCTGTCTGTCTGTCTGCCTGCC
>JABFEA020000001.1:16309694-16320955 GCA_019775915.2 Cyphomyrus plagiostoma | reverse complement strand
CTTCCCCTCTATTTTCATCGTCGCCCCCCCCCGCGCCCGCCCCCCCCCCCCCCGCCCCCCCCCCCCCCCCCCCCCCCCCCCCACTGCTCGCTCACATCTTTAGGAACTGTGTGATGGTGAGGAGATATGTTGAGGAGCAGGAGAATGAATGACTAACATTGTTAACGAATCAAATTAAATTTGGTCCTGTGTAATTAGCACATCAATGGCTGGTGTTTATACTTAATGTTTATAGCACTGGGTGTATCTGGCCCATCTCAGCGCTGCTGGCACCCACAAAATCCCCCCCCCCCTCGTTTCACTAATGTGAGAGATAAAGAAACTGGATCATCAGTCTGCTAAGGAAACTATTCACCTGACTCATATAAACCATATCTGCCTGTAATTAAAAAGGAGGATTCGCCAGTGCAGTTTATTCAAGTCTGAAATTCATTTAACATTTACATAGATAAAAAGAAATACACCTACTGTACTGTCAGCCCTGCATGATTTTCTGTCATGGCATTTAAAAAAGTCAAAATCTCACATCAAGAAAAAAATGATGTCGCCTTTTGGGCTCGGGGACTTAAGCGCAGATAAAATGCGTTTGATCACGGCAGAGGAGCACTGCAAAATGAAAGGAGCCAGAGGCACTAATGTACAAAGCGCTGAATGTTTTATACACACATGCGATGGAGAGATTATTATTTCATATTTCATGTGCTGATTGACAATCTTCCACCTGGGACTCTCACTAAATATCCCTGTCACTAGCTAACAAACATAAGGACAATTCATGCGGTTGTATTTAACACCTTTCTGGAACATTATCAAGCAGGCGGCAAAAGACAAACAAAAGGGCTTGTCATCTGAAACCATTTCTCTTATACTGCAAATGTGTCAGTCGCACACTTCAAATTTTCACCTGAAGAGAAACAGATGGACGAATTTCATTTCATTTTAATGTCTTAGAGTATCCATCTTCTGGAAAGAATGCTCTAGAGCAGGGCTCTTCAATTCTGGCCCTCGATTCCAAATTCAGGCCTTGTTTTCAGTTCTCCCAGGTCGTTAGTTTAATAAGTACTGATTCTGATTGGCTGGAGGCTTCACACCTGGTTCCCAGGTTCAGACAGGCTGGAAAATCAGCAAGGGCTCTGACCCTGACGACGGCACTTTGTCACTAGTCGCAGTGGTTCGGTGTATTCAATGCGTGGTGCCCGTATATTTCACACATTTTCATTATTTTAATTTGTTAGCTTAATGTAATGTGTTCCGGCACATCATGTGTTCTGTCCCCAGCTCAGAACCCCACTTCTGTTTTTTTTCCCTCTCCTGTGCTCCACCTGCAATTCCTTCGCGCCCCCCAGGTTTACACAGAACATCGCAGATTCCCCTAAACATCACACCAGGACACGCATTATCGCGACAGACAGTTTCACGTTAAAGTGCCACACTGGGGAGAGAGCTTTCACCAGAAGAGTCTCAATAAACTGGCCACATTTACCTGACTGTCTAAAAGGACGATTAATTCAAAATAATGATGTTCTTGAGGCAGCATGTGCAGTCGGGGGTCCAGGGAACTCGCAACGCGGACCGCCGGCCCTGAGGACGAGCACAGCTGCCGATGACATCGCCGCTAATCGCTCACGTCGCCCGGCGGACCGTCAGGCACAGAGCTGCCGCATTCGCCGCCATATCTGAGGCCAGCGAAGTTCTCCGCGCTGTCTGGCACGAGGGTTCCCAGGACCAGGAACTAGGCGGGGGTGAGGACATAAGGATACAACAGAGAACCGGGGCCATTTCCGGTGACAGATTAAAAATGCCTTTTTCATCCTGCGAAAGAAGGTTGAGAACATATAGCACATAACCAGCTTCGCTACCGGACAAGTTAAAGATTGTTGACATGGCTGCGAACACCTACGTGCAGAAGATAACTGGAGTCCAGGAAGGTGGAGGCGAGGCAGTGTGAGATGAATGATGATGATGACCTGCCATCAGTGCTGGAGTCACCTGATCGGAGGCGCAGTGTAACACGCAGTGCTGTCACAAGTGGCACTAGGCACGCACCATGTGAGAGCCTGCTATCTATCGCCTCTTTTCACCAACGCGAAGGAGTGCATCCGTCAGACATCTGTCACCCTCCGCCTCACTCTCAGACACACCTGACAGCAGCTGTGGGCCTCCGCAGGTTTGAGGGTGACGTCCGGACAAGTGCCACCCCTGAAGGACCATCACCCGTCAGTGTGACATCGGTGCAAAGGCGTGTCACTCGGATGGCCTGATTGGCTACGTTCGTGTTGATCTTCTGTATGTTTCAGTCACGGTGACCTGACCATAGTGCCCCAGTTAGCCCTGCAGAACTATCTGGCCCAAACAAAAAATCTGACCTTCAATGAGCACACAAGAACACTTTTAACACTTGTAAATAATTCCGCTGCCTGTTGATGTGTTCCAGCACTCTAAGCCCCACAGACTATTATCCCACACACAGACGCACATGTAATTATTGTCAAGTCAGTGAGTATAATTCAGAGCAAAGCACCTGAAAACGGGAATAATAGTTTTATTTACATGGTGGCACGTTGGGTCAGGAGTAACAGAGGCAGCTTTTAAAAATCCATTATGCTTTAGCTCAGGGGTGCTGGGCGATGACGCCTACCCATAATGCACCGCAGAGGCCACGACACCCTGTGGGCAGGTACATTGTGCTACATGTTTCTGTTTCACTTTTATATCTTTGCTTTTGCGTCTCTGAAATCTGCCCCGAGTCATGGATTAACTTGAATCCTCACCACGTTGGGCCAAATGGTTGGATTTCCTCTTCATTCCGGGGACAGCCAATCGTGGCCGAGTTTGGCCAGTGTCAGCCTAATATGGGATGATGGGAACTTCCTGCATCCATTCAACAATTTAACTTTTACATCTGGCCTTTAAATCACTACTTCTGACTATCAGATTTTGGTATATAAAGGAACCCCACTCAGATTGCATTTGGCCCTCTTTTTATGAATGACTGTTATTATCGTTAATATAAAACTCATTAAATACATACGAGCCCAGTAGATCCTATAAGCACCTGTATTCAAACAAACCACAGGATCTAGGTTCTTTTCCAGGGCTGCATGATAATCTTTGCTAAAGAAAATAAGCTATAAACTCAATTCTTGCCACTAAATCATAGTAAATCACACTCTACACCCAGTGAGTTCAGCCTTGATGCTGGGCATCGTGCCCAGACTGTTTTTATCCACTCTGCTGTTTTCTAACCCATTTTATAGTCTTACAGACATATAAGCATGCATTTTGCTGTAGTCTACAAAGCATAACTCACAGAAATGTCTAGGGCTTATAAATTTTTAACAAACAGTTACAATATATACAGTATATCTTATATTTTTTAGTATTTAATAAACTGGCTTAAAGGCTCACTTTGGCTGGTATTTTCTTCCCCATCCTGTCCAGGGTGCCCCCATCTTACCATTTTGAGCTTCTAGCTGATGCTCCAGGCTTTGAGCAGAATTCCCGCATGTGTGTCTTAAATGCAGTGACGTCACTTGTCCTTGTCCCCTGTCCCCAACCCTGTCACCCTTTGTTTTGTAATGAGATGCTGAGGCTCGTGTTTCTGAACCTTCTTAATCTCCATCTGAGGGCCCTGCGGTCTGTTCTGAGTCGTGTGTGTGTGTGGGGGGGGTGTTTCATTAGCCTCTGCCTGTTATGTCGGCCGCACGCGGCTGCAGAATGAGCAACAGACTCAGAGTCTTTCCTTGAAGCTGTTTCTGTAGTCAGGAGGGGCTGAGCCTCAAAGAAGAGCAGCAAGTGAGAGGGTGGGAAGGTGCAGTATTTATACGGCAGGAGAGCACAGAAACGCACCAAGCGCATGGTCAGCCGGCCCCCGCTCGTATTCACACTCAAGATTCTGCTGCTTCCTTTTTTGCGAGGCTGAAAATTATCCTGAAATCTTTATATCACATTACCCTAAGAGCTGGGATCAGGGCAGACAGCTTGTTACTGCAGATGGATAGTGAAAAATGTGTTTGTGTGTGATGCAGTTCCACAGTGATACATACATATTTTATCTCTGTTTCCCACCAGTATAAATACACCAGGTTGTTAAGGATAAATAAACGATTTATGGATGCGGCTTTTCGAAGATAAGGCCTCTTTTCTTGCTTGTGAAATACGTCATGTATTCCTGGGTTACATCGCAACAAGATGGCTAATGTAATCTGTGAGTGCACATGTGAGGAACTCATTTGCAAAGCGGGGAAATAGCCTGTACAGTTAGGCGGTCCAACGGGTGATGGGTCATTCTCACAACACAATCAAAAGGCAATGAGAAAATGATTTATGCGTGATCACATGACCCTCATGGCGACCAGTAACACTGGTCATGATCTCGCAGCTCCCATTGGCCGTTTCTTTAAGAGCTTTGCACTGAAGGGGGACGGAGAAGAATAATTATGGGAAGTTTCGTTGAGTTTACCGAACCAATTTTATCGAACTATTCGTTTACATTTTATATATTTTAAAATGTATTTTCATAGTGGTCATCTCCAAGTCTTGTAAATTAATATTAATCAGTGGTGGTGTAATTAAAATGAAAACTCACATAAATAGGCTTTAGCGTTTTAGATATAAATGATCAGTCAGCCTCAAGAACTTGATAAAATATCGAGTACATTTTGCAAACATGTAATGCTTTCATTAAGGGATAAAAACCAACACCAAAGTCACATCATACAGAATACAACAAACGCAGTTTTGCAAAGGTTATTGGGATTGGCACATCTACTAAGCAGTTCTATAAAAGAGTTCACTTTTTTCATTTTTTTACAATCTAAGACCTGTAGGGGACAGTGGGGTGAGTTGTGCCAGTTTTTACTTAATGTGACTTTAAAGCGAGGCCATTGCCGTAATACTTCCAACTAAAATATGTACATATATTTCAGGTTGTGGTGCATCTCTGTGAACAATCACTTTGGATCTAAAATGCAGTATTTAAGAAATATAGCTTTCTGAAAAAAGTGGTTTCCTGGCACAAGTTGTGCCTTTGGAGAGAATACATTGGGGTAAATCGTGCCATTGATTATTTAAGTACAACAGTATATTTTGATCTCAGAAACTGTAATTCTATATAAAAGCTAGACGAATTCAAAACAAAATTGCTCATTTAAGGATTTTAAAGTTATATTACAACATCAAAGGTCAATTTTCTACAAGCCTATTGTGCCACATGGGCACATGTTCAGAACAAAACGAAATCCAAATGAAGATCAGGTTGACTGGAGTTCTCTCCACAGATCTGGCCGCCTACATGACATTCCACTTGTTGAAGCTACAGGAGAATATAAATTTCTACTCCCTTCTGGCTATACCACCAAGTTTTTGTGATGTCGGTAGTTTCTTATGCACATCTTCTCTAGGGATGACTCCTTCATCATTTCCTTTGAAGGTGAAGATGAGCTTTCCATCCACAGACCTCTTACTACTTCTCCTTCTCCATCCCTTTTACTACTCTGTCCATGTCGTCTGCCTGCCTGTCTTCCAGAACTCTGTGGCATGATGGTTTAATTCTATTTTTGGTATAAAGTTAAAAATGCCACATAGTTTTAGTGATAAAAGTAGGGGTGAGTTATGCCACTGGCACAACTTAACCTAGGCCCTTTGGCACAAACCACCCCAACACCATCCTTTTGGAAAAAATGCACCATCCAGCAGTTTTGAGCTAACATCATGCTAGCTGTATAGACTCATAGTGTAGCTTACCAAAGCACTAAAACATGTGTGAAATGTTTTCAGACTTGTCTATAACTGCTAGCTCAGACACAACAATCAAAAAACCATGAACATAGAAATTTTACTTTGAAAGGTAAAAAAAGTTTTTTTTAACTTAATTGTGCTTACCTCTCATGCAATTAGGCTCTCTTCTTTGCAGTATGAGTAAAATGGCTGACTGTCACATGACCAATTTCTTCTATGTTTCCCTAGAAATAGGGGGTGGCACAACTTCCCCCCTGGCACAAATCACCCCACTCTCCCCTACCTGTATCATGTGTGGATCTACAAAGTTCGATTCTTTCACATTTGAATACCGGTTCAACCGATTCATTGAAGAGAACACTAAAAAGAATGATTCCTTTACGAATCAGATATCACTAGTGAAGAATCGCCTTTGGACCACAGCATGTTATATCTGTGTGTAACATTTAAAAACTAAGAGCGATGGAAAACACAGCAAACTAGACGCTGCCATAGAGTTAACGAGGGAGAAGAGTTAACGAGAGAGAGGCAGACGGGCTGTTCGCACTTAAGGTGTGATATTCGTTTGGAATTGTCTCAGATCGCTACAGGTACATAAACTCGCTTTGCAGGTGCAACCATAATTGTTCATGTGATTCGGTCCAAGATGATGCATTGCTGTATCGTAATCAGGGAGCAATTATGAAACACTTCCTTTCTGAAACAGCACTCAGAAGATCGCCCAGGCGTTTAATTATGAATTTACTTTGTTTGCATAAACAATGTTTCCGGAGGATTATATGTGTTGATGAATTTCAAAGATACGTGGGCATCACATTGTCACTTGATGCAGTGAAAGCCCGGAGTCCGGCGCTGGAATTGCTGAAATGACACGTGTGCTGTCTGTATGCCAGTGTCTCATATTCGGTACATGACAAGCAAGGCGAAAGATACTCTATAACCTGAAATTGAGATAATCGCAGTGACCTTCCTTCTCCATGTACAAGTTACACCAAGGAGAGCATTTATGTTACTATGGCGATTGTACGTGTATAGCCCTAACTCTACCAGTACCACAGCTGCCCTCAAGGGGTGTCGTCCGGTCACTCAACAGTATAGCCCCGAGTATTTTATCCTCGATTCAAATTATCCTCCTTCAAAAAAAATATCAAGCCCCACGTAAACTTGACTTAGCCACTGATATTAATTTTCAATAGCAAGAAACTCCCCGGCCTAGTTGCCCTGCTTTAAGTCTGTGATAAGTGTTAACCTGGCCATTTTCTGTAAATTGCACAAGGTCGTATTACAATGAAATTGCGCTGTATTATTTGGCTTGTGACATTCAGATCCATCAGTCAGGATGTAAATCATCAAATCTCAGCCCATTTGGGTTGACAAGATGTAACAGGATTGCGAGGCAGAGCTGGAAATGTAAGCATTTTAAAACCAGCAAGTTCCCATACGCTAATCCAGGATCTTGTTACCCAGCTCCAGTCCTACAATTAACCTATAGGCTATAAACAGATCTAGGGTCTGCAAAGACTAGTGAACACTCAACCAATCCGAAAAGCCAAAACATGGATGCTTAATTTAAAATTTACTGGCACATCCAGTCATATTTGTGCAATAGGATTGAATTGATTGGCGTAAATTCCAGAGTGTGGCACATGCTTGATCACATCGTTAATTTAAACCTATACTTAATATAGCTTTAAATTGACTGAACTGGTATGGTAAAATGGTCTTATGTGAACCCAGTCCTATCCTCAAATATCCATACCTTCGTATAAGTCTCCCACCGTGCATATATGCCTCACAGTTAGGTGTCTGACCTCCATGTGTTTCCATATTACGTTTATTTGGATATACAGTGGTACCTTGGCTCTCAAACTTAATCCATTCTGGACTCCGGATCAAATCCTAAAAAGTTCTAGTTCTGATCGAATTTTTCCCATAAGAAATAATGGAAAACCAATTAATTGGTTCCCGGCCCCCCAACATTACACCTAAATATGTTTTTTTAAGCATTTAAACACAGAATGAACAGGATAAAACAAGAAGAGCATTTTTTTCTTAATGGCTTCCAAAACGATAAAGATCTTATCCCAACATCACCCCTGTTCTGCCCCAATCGTGTGCTCCTTCCGGATGCCACGCCCCCTCGTTAACTGTTGTGGGATCCCCATGTGCTCAGCTGTTTCTGGTAGTTGTCATTAGTCCTCTTTATTAAGTCCACGTTTCAATTTGTTTCCCCAGTCCGGTCATTGGGCGCGTTCGACTTGCTTGCAACGCATCCTGATCCTGACGCAATGCATTACGGTTAGATGCATTGCGACCTCCACCAGGCTGCACAGACGGGAACCGCCTCCGTGACGACACACCTTTGCCCTTATTGGCTGATGAATTTAGTTACACGCATGACGTTTGTATCCCAGGCAGTTCTGATGCATAATCTGCTATTTCTCCCGAATATCACGTAAAACATTGGAAACTAGTTTTCAGTTAATTTACCTGGTAAAATAAAGTTTAAATAAATTTATATAGGGAAACCGAATTGCCCGGAACACCGGGAAGATGTTCGTTCCTAGCCACGATCTCAGCAGTGATTATTTTAATTTCATGCAGTATGTCTTCACTGTGCCTAAATATACTTTAAATGTATAAGTCAAGAAGGAAAACTACCTGTAAATAAAATTATAGTGCTGTAGGAAGCGGCTCCTGCAAACTTTAATAGTTTTATAAGCAATACATCGTGCCCTTAAAAGCAATATAAAACGCATATAAATGCTAATGCCACTGCTGCTGTCTGCTCTCTGTTTATTATATCTTAATAAGCGCTATATCGTTCCTTTATAAATGTGTGGACTTGTATCTTATAAATCACGCGCTGCTTCAGCGCGTACAGCCTCCCGACAACTCAATGGCGCTATAAAAACCTCGTTACTGCCTGGGGAGTGCGGCTGTTGTACTTTTTTAAAACAGCGTTTTCCTTAAATATATTATCTCAGCTATCTCACTGTGAAATCGGGAAATGTCTATTGAACTTGTTTTTTTTTGGTCAAAACGTAACAGTATGAATAATACGGATAATTCTTATCTGACATCTTTACAAAATTGTAATTAAAATAAGATGTGTATATCACAGACAAACAGCTTCCTAGTTTGATCATTTGTGGATTCTAGAGTTTTAACAGAAAGTGTGTGTGTGTATGGGGGGGCCGACTTTACAAAGTTAACTTAAAGATCTCAGCAGGAGGTGGAGGAGAAATTTCTTCACCGGAAAATCAATAAACTGTTAAATAGCTGCCTGCTTCTTCGAGCTGCACCTTGACTTCAGTGTCTCAGGTTTACATCACTGTCGCTCTTATCTGGTGGGAAATGAATGGCGCCACTATAATCTTCCTGCAAACTGCAAAGTAATAATATTCAGAAGCAGAGCAGTCGCAAAAGCTCCAGTCCGCGGTGAGAATGACAGGCGGTTGCTGGTATTAATATTCATTAACACATAGGGCACTATGCAACAAACACATGTGTCGCTAATCTGGAAATATAGGAGAAAAGGCGCTAATGTCTTTTTTAATGCACTGCATCGCAGGAGGCAGTGGCGATGCCGCCTGTCCACGCGGGACGATCAAAATGAGATTTTCATTGATTTATTGCACCAGGCAGCTCGGCTAAATCTTCATATAGCCAACCGCCTCACTCTTCCGCGACCTTTTCATGTATATATTTTTAAAAGATCTACAGTAGGCTGTCAGTCAGTGCCTGGTGTACACGCAGGGAAAGCGTAATCGAGCCAAAGAGAAGACGACTCAAAGTGAGCAGCTTGTTCCCCTAAGCGCAGTGTTTGTATCCCTACATATGGTTAGGTTGAGGTGGGAAACATTCAGAACATCACAGGAATACACCCCCTAGTCATGTAGCATGTCTTGTATCATATGTGCAGCTGCTGTATGAGAAAATATGAGTTAAATCAAAGTACAGATGGTGGCATTGTGGCACAATTGTTTGTACTGTTGTCTCCCATCTCTGTTCTTCCCATGTTGTTGTGGGCTTTTCTCTGAGTACTGTAGTTTCCCCCCACAGTCCAAAAAACATTCCGAGGTTAACTGGAGTTACCAAATTTGCCTGTAAGTGTGCATGTGTGAGTGAGTGTGCACTGTAATGGGCTGGCACCTCATCTTGGGTCATTTCCTACTTTGCACCTATAGGCTCTGGACCCCATGTGACAAGGGAAGGATTAAATTATAAATATTGAACTTGAGGTGAAACAGATTGTTATTGATGGGGCCTCACTCAAAAAGTCACTTTGGGCTCCCCAGTGTAATGGGGCCAACAGACCCCAAATCTTGGGGGACCCATTCAAATGCAGGATTTGTGTGATGGTGAACATTGTCACTGGTAATTGGGATTGGCAGACAGTTGTCACTCAAAAGAAGACCAATAGAGACACTTAGATGTGTGATTCAGGGATTATAGTAGAACAACACAGATTTGCCATAAGATTTCTTGCGTGAGCGTGACCGTCAGGAAGTGTGAGCGTCACACCAGATGCGTGAGAGCCAGCAGCCTTGTACATTAGTCGTGCTGACGTGACTCGTCGTCGGAGGAACGCGTCCTACTATGGAGTTTTGGAAAGTCCTCTGCTGTTCGCGGGGGATGCTGAGAGCACGCCCCGGGTGTCTGTATTTGCTGTTTTCCTCTGTTCTCTGTCTTCCTCCGGGGCTGCCCTGATGGAGCTGCTATAACGGTCCTCAAGCAGGGCTGTTAATGGTCAGTCTTATAGCAGCCGCCCCTCCTGTTTTCTCCCCTAATTCAGTCACTTAGGGACAGTTTTTGCTTTAATACCCAGACTAAGGCCGTCGTTCCTCCTGCAGAGTTTGGGCCACAATTACACCTGCCCTCTCGTAATCATTATTCCTGCGCGTAATTAAGCGTGCCGTCCGCATAGGAAGCCAAGCTCGTTAAGCCCCTAAACTCTTTAGAATTTCTTTTAATTAATGGCAAGGCGGCGGATGGTGCGCGCTGCATGCAGAACATCATCGCAGGGTCCTGGTGAAAAACATCCCCATAAATCACACGCTGGGCACATTTTAGGCATATTTCTAGGACACAACTTTTTGGCCCAAGATGCATAAAACACGGAACGATGCTTTTTCGGTTAATGTAGAATTATGGCCATTATGCTAGGGCATTTGGATAACGATTAGATTGCTGTTAACGGCCTGTTTAACGGCCAGCCGCTATGATTAGCTAGTCTGTGAGCAGCCCAGGCCCCCGCAACTGACCCTCCCCACCAAGTGGGGGTGCTCTCCCATTAACTGTCGCAGTGGAACTGCCCCTAATCCCAAGCTATCAATTGCGATTTCCATTAACAGACCAATCGGAAAAGCCCCGGCCTATTTAACGGCTGAGAGTAAGGGGGGGGGGGGGGTTGATTGATGGACAGTTACCTCCACCACACATTAACATCAGGAAATAAATTGGTTTTAAGAACGTCCCCTTAAACTCCAACCGGGTATTCAGTCACGGAAGGGGGGGGG
>JABFEA020000001.1:16297563-16309684 GCA_019775915.2 Cyphomyrus plagiostoma | reverse complement strand
CCCCCTCCCCACCCCCCTCCCCTCCTCATTGCGTCGGTGTGGGGGGGGGGGGGGTCCGCCCAGATTGATGTCCAGTTCCCTCCTCCTCACATTCACTTCTCTCTATAAATTGGTTTTCAGAACTTCCCAGTAAACTCCTACCGGTGATTCAGTCACTGAAGGGGGGCGGAGCCGGGCCCTCTTTGAATGGTCCTGCTCATTGGACGCCTTGAACCCAATCGTCTTGCTACTTTGAAGGACAGGGAATATGGGCAGGTTAGGCTGCCCAATTAGCAGGCCCTCCACCTTCGAGGTGCTTTGAGCTCGTCAGGTGTCTCCATCTCCGCAGAGATTAACCGGGAGACAGCCAGCTGAATCCCGGGGTAACTTCAGGGATGAAGATGCTACTAAATTATGTTTCCCTGCTAAAATTTCACCCGGCAGAATAGTGCCCCGGGGTTTTGAAGCTGCTGCGCAGCTCCTCTGTCCTGCTTGGAGGACTGCAGATTAAGGTCTGTACAGATGCCTGCGGTGAGGACCTGAGCACCATGACATGCAAAAACTTCTGATTACATCTCTGCTAACAAGAATTTCCTCTTATTTAAGAAACCCAAGTCCCCGTATTGGTTTAAGAAGAAAAAAAGGGGGGCTTCCCGGGACGTCATGCCTTTAACCGAGGAGAGAAGAGCGGTTGAAATGGAAAGTTCAGGGACTCGGAGATGGTCGAGGTCTCTCCCGTTGATTCCCATGTCGACGTTAATGACAGCCTTAATGCAGCGGTTTAATATCCACAGCTTGGAGGCTGGAGGCTCCCACTGACAGAATCACTTCTCCGGATCCAGTAACTCTGCCCACCAGCGTCATTAAAAATTCATCTTAAATGCCCCTCTGTCCGATCAGCATTCCGGCAAAATCCCATAATGGCTCATCCTTGGGTGGTGGATGCGGTGCCCCCCCCTCCGTTTTTCACAGTGGCATGTAAGGAACAGTATTAATGGCTATAATTGTGCCTTGCACCGTGAGGGCGTGAGGCCTAAGCTCTTAGCCAGTTCTTCTGGGGAGGGGAGAGAGACTCTGCTTTCGGTCCCGTTTTTAAAAATTTAGTGCCCAGTTATTTATTGGGGTTTTTGCTTCTGGGACTCGAGCTGAGACAGGTCAGGGATATACCGTATGGGGGGGGGGGAGCCGTAAACAATCCAGATACACCTAAATGATGAATGAAGTTACTGTAATTATTATTTTACACCTAATTCACAAAACATTGGCGTTATTTGTCCTCTTCGTGCATGAAACACAAATGTTCATCAAATGAGTGAAGTGTCATTTTGCCTAACCCTAACCCTAACCCTAACCCTTCTCTGAACACGTGCGCTAAATAAATACTTTATGTCATACAAAATGTAGCCTTGTCATAGACCATTTTGATGGTTTCCTCGCTGTGAGCTTTTCTCTGGTGTAAATGCTCAGATAAGGCACCGCCCCCCCCCTCCTGTGATGTGGGGGGATATAGATTCAGGGGAGACTTTAAGCCAGCACAGGAACCTACTGAGGGTCACCAGTTAACCAGGTAACGAGTGATGTTCCTCTCCTGTAGACTTTGCTCACTTTTTTGCATTTTCACAGCAAACGCAGAATGAGATGTAATATGTGAGCTCTGCTGTTTTGGCCACACCAAACCCAGGGAGCTCGGAATGGATGAGGTCACGCTTCATCTTCTGGGCCGGATCATCTTTGAACGTGCCAAAGTCCTCCGTAAGGGCTGGACTGAAAAGCACATTGAAGCTATCAAGTGGGACCTCGCTGGATCGCTGTGCTGGTTCGCCTGCCAGAAGCTGGTGCCAGTCATCACTGGGGATGGCTATTTTCTGGGTTTTAAGTTCTTTTTTGGACGAACTTGAACAAACTTTCACTCAGAGGTGCGACTCATCCGTTCGATTAATTGAAAGGTTGAAATCGGCAGCGACAAAGAGAGCATGATGGGAAATTTGCCAGAGGGTGACAGGGTATCAACACACCGCAGCTCAGGACACTGCTGTGGGGAGTCAGAGCCACTAAAGCTGCCCCCCCCCCCATTTGTTAAGCTACAGAAGCACCTCAGTACAGGTCATTTTCTTGCTCTCTTTCCTATATTTACTTCTAGTGTGATCACAACACATGTATATTCACCCAGTTACAGACCCTGACATGTTTCTTAGAATTCTGGGATGTGGTTTGCTGTGTAGTGAATGTGAGCAGTGTGAGTGTTACCCTACCTTAACAGCCTCTGATTTTCCATAGAAGGAAGTAAGAAGTTTGGACACAGTGCTGTAATGAATGAAGATGAAGTGCCTTCTTAACCCTCTCTTATTAATCCTCTCTTTAAATGAATCAATTCGGAAATGAACAAGAACATCAATGAACTGTCAAAAGGTCTGGGGTGAGCAGCCCCCCCCCCCCGAAAGTTACAGATGAAAGTGGCCCCCGTCTGGCAGCAGAAGCAGCCTCTTAATTTCCAGTATTCATTCACTTCGTCAGAGGCATGAACCACACGCTCGTTCACGCCCCCTGCTGCCACGTTTGTGATGTCACTTAGGGTTTTGGGTTCTTCATTTAACATTTTAAACATATTTATCTGGCAGATTTTTGGTGCCTTTCAGGTCAGAGTGGATGATAAACAGCAGAGAAGCGACGCTGAAACACATTATCATGTTGTTTGTGGGCTGCCGCTGCTTGTCTGCAAAACTAAAATAATTATCTATCATTTGGGAGTGGAAAACACAGTACGGAATACAGCCCGCTAGTCAAAATACATGTAATATATTATTTTACATATATTTCCTAAATAATAACAGAAGATTTTGCGGTATATAATTTTTTGACATAATGCTTTCAGTTTATAATTCATCTTAACCTCAGACGGTTATGAGCGAAATGCGGTCCACTAGTCTGCAGCTACGGGGCGTGTGGTCAGAATGGTAATCTTGGCTCCTGCAGGAACTCTGACAAATGGGACGTTTGTCCACCGGGTTTAATTGCATGAGATAAATGGAAAGCGGTATTTTGGCTCCAAAGGCTCGAAGGCGGAAAGGAAATTACAACATTTATTATCTGTCGGTAAAAAGTCCGGAGAGAGATGCCCAGGAGGGAAGGCGCACAGTACACAAACGAGGATTCGGAAAGAGCAGCATTTCCAGGGTGAAAGATTAAACCTTTTATCCTGTCAGTTCGTGTTTTTGTGCATAAACATCAGCAGGACACATTTCTGACCCGGTGAAAGGCGTTTTTCCGAGCGCCGCCCGTGTTATCTGATCTCATTACGTGCCGGATAACAAGCGTGGAATAGCGATGAGCGCAAAACGGCTCCGCGTTTCCACGCTCCGGCTGTGACCGGTGATCATTACAGCGATTCGTTCAAACTCACACAACCGGGTTTGATTCACTTTTACTCGGCTTGTTTGCATCAGAAAAAAAAACTATTTATAGCAGTACAAAGTACTACGGTTATGGGAAGCAGTGCATCATGGGAATCTATATTACCATCGCTTGCATACTTCCTATCTGCACCATTATTTTATTGTTTTATTTGAACTTCTTCGTTGCTGCTGCTGTAAGGCTGTGCACATAAGTGTTTCACTCACCTGTACTTATAAAATGTCCGGTGATGTGACAAATAATGTGATTTGGTTTGACCCCGCACGGGGACCGTGGCACTAATGAAGGCCCACAGTCTGTTCCCAGTTCTTCCGGGTTTTTTAAGCCTTCAATTCAGTTTAATCTGAACCCTTGTCAGCCTTCGTCCTTTCCTTTCCGTCTCTGCTTGCGAACCCGAGGCCACATTTGCGGTCTCCGGGCCTCCTGCACACAGTGTCGCACACAGCTCCCCGAATAGCCTCCTTGGGAGGCCAGCTCTTCACTCTCTCTGCTCCTTCTCCCTCCTTTCTCCTTCTCTTACTTCCTTTCTTTCCTTCTTGGTACATTTTGCTTCAGGTCTTGTGCTTAATCACAGAATGACTATGTTTGGCCTCTGAGCATACAGCACATTACCGACATGAAATCATTACCTATTTCTCCCGTGGCCGTTTAACCGACATGATTTGAAATTTATGCATAAGCCATGTGGAATATGAGCGCCATGCAGGAGATTCCCTTTTTACAGGGATATGAACCCTGACACAATTAAAATGGATTATATGATTCAGACTCATTTTGGCCATCGAACCGACACGAGTAAATAACGTTGAGTTACTGATGCGCAGATTCATCAAGGGGACATTATTTGCATAAAGAATTTACGTCTCACAATTAAAATAGCAAGGACTTATTATGCGAGGTTGTCGAGTAGAGTAAATCATTTATATTTTGAAGCGATTTGTTGCAGCCCTTAATTAGAGTTAGCATGCCGTAATGGCAGATCGACGTGCGACGATTTCAGGACTCATTGGATTTGAAAACTATTAAACGAACATGCAGAGCGGAAAGTACTCAGCATTGCTTCCGAGATGAAGTGCGATAGAGCACTACTTGCGCGATATATCAAATTTTTATCTTATATTCGATACATTTCTACATACAAATGGTTTGATAATGTATGGTTATAATCATTCTATTAATTTATTGTAAATGTAGATAATATGGAAAGCCATAAAATAGCAGTAGGAACAGATCGGTCAGTGTCAGAAAAACGCAGTGTACGCACGGGTACTACACCCATGATCAGAGATGCTGCGTATGTGCAAACATGCAAGATACAAATCATGCAGGTGGTATGGATCAGTGACAGACACCCCCACAAAACCAAAAAGAGGCCAGGTAATGAAAAGCAAAGAAAAATACAGCGCGAAAGGAAAGAAATATTGCAAAGACACGTCAAAAAAGAAAAATGTGTGCCTGAAAAAGCAAAATATAAATGAAAAAGAACTATCACAAAAATATTTACATTTAAAAAATTTGGCAAAGAAAAAATCTCTCAATACATCAGTTTTGATCGCAGTATGTACGTAATTCTGTACGTAATTTCACGTCTTTTGCAGTGCTATGTGGCTGCAATTTCACTCCATATATTTAACTTTTGAATAACCTAGTTATTAAATACTTTAAATATATTTTTAACATTTCAGGCACTGAAATTTATTCAATTTGTATTTTTTTTTTATTATAGTTGATTATAGATGTAACGTCCTATTTTGAATATAAGCATTTAACTGAACAATCGAATTGAACAATCCAATCTAATTACATTTCAAGCACTTGGATATTTTGTAATTATGTAATTTTCCTAAGAATTAAGAGCTTTTTTTTGGGATATTGTTATGTTCAGAAGAAATGCACTTTTCATGTTTTCCAGATAGCAAACATCGATGCGAATAAATAAAACCACAATTCCTTCTGACTTTCTGTCCTGACTTTTAAAAAAAAGTATTATAGGGAGATTTTTTAATAATCAATACAGTGACCTAAAATATCATAATATCGTTTTTCAGACATATTGACCAGCCCTATTACACGGTTTGTAACGCGTCTGCATTTCTGTTTACTCTTTACGCTTATCGAGGCCAACGCACAGGATCAGAAGTGCTCAAGTCATCATCGGCCAGGGAAAGGGACAGTCAGCCACATGCTTTTTCTCAATATGCCTCCTTGACCATACTTGTGTTCTTGTTTCATGGCATCTTCCATTGCTGAAAACCAGTTAAATACTCAAGAACAGAAGTATAGAGGACAGTGAAAACCCAGAAGGCCACAAGGACGATCTTTGTGTTCTTTGGTATTGAGAAGCACTCCCTGCTCTCTCAAAAAAATGGATGTTCCTTTGTATAAAAGTCTCTGGTATATAAGTAAAACGTAAGCATGACTGATTCTGCGTGGCGAGGTCAGCTGCCAGGGATTCTGGTGCTGTGGGGCTGTGCAAGTTGTTCATTCACCTGCGTGTACAAAGTGTGAAGTGATGTGACACATTCAATAATGTGGTTTGGTTTGGTTTGACCCTGCATGGCTTTCCGTCACTGTGTCGTGACTCTGCTATGGACTGGTCCGATTCCTTATCAGTCACAAACGGCTGTGGATTACAGAAGCACCCTGCTTACTAGTACAGTTTTGGGAATTCAGTTTTTCCAAATACCCTTTCAAGATGTGCGAGCAGCACTCTGGGGAAACAGAGAAGAGGATGAAGGAGATGACAGACGGAGTCAATTACATTTTCAGGATTGCAGACACCCTGGGCTTCCTGTCCTGCCTGCTTGGAGTTAATGGCTTTGCAAACACTAGGCTGCACATCAAGGAGTATTTTTGCTCTAAGCTGACAATGGCAATTGCATGGCTGGCAATTGTTAATTTACGCCTTTCAAATTACATGTAAAAAATACATGCATGCACACAAAACTCTATATGTCTGTATACAGTACACACACACACATATATACATATCACACAGTGAACGTAGGACTTCATGGTACCGGACCTTTAGTCACACGGCATCAATTTCCCTAAAAACATCATTATGCCATTTTACTTTGTGCTGAAGGTCTTGGTAGGAAAGTTATTCTCAGCCAACTGTATCTGAGCCTGGTCGGGAAATGGTTTGATACGATTCGCGCCCTTGTCAGAGCGCGGGTGATATCACTGGACAAGCAAAAGAGTAAACAGCCGCAAGCCGCACCAAACAGGCTTACCTCACTGGTCCATTACAGAGCTCTGGGGCAATTTGCATAATTCAGTTGATTAGCTTATCATTGGACTAGTCCCAGCTCTTCAACTTTTATACCTGAATGTTATATTTTTAAAAATGATCCTTCTACATTTAGTCATGTGACAATTAATTACATTATTTCTTTATTTAGCTGAAGCCATTGCCAAAGTGATGTAGGAGTGACAATCAGAGAACAAGGTCAGACAGTCCTTGATGTGTCGTGCTCGGGGGCCCAATGGTGGCATCACTCTGCCAGTAATGAGATTTGAACCAGCGACTTTCTGAGTCGTAAGCCGCAGCGCCGCACGTCGTCCTATTTATAGGCCGGAAAAAAACCCACAAATGCGGCTCTAATGTATAGATTTCTGGTCCTGGCCACTGCTCCACTCCACTTTGTCCGCCTGTTGAAAAACACCATCGATTCTCTCGGCTGCCTCGGCTGCAGACTTGCTGACAGCGTGCAGGGCACTTTTCAGCGCTTAATTCCTCCCTGCGCCAAACTATCTTGATGCAACCGTATGAAATCATCCCTTCCCAGAAGATAACAAGCTAATATATTCAAAGGGTTCTGCGCGTAGACAGATTCCTGCAGGAGAGGATAACAAATGGCTTTGCGATCAGCCTTTGCTGTTCCCTAAGGCTGCCTCAGGATGGCGACGACTGTTGGGGGAGCTTGTGAAAATAAACGTCTAAGAACTAACATGAGTGCCAGGGAGGCAAATAACAATTGTCCTGCAAAGTCTTTCTAAAACGAAAGAGACACACTGGCTTCAATGTCACAGACAGGTGCATGTTCTTCTGTGTTCATGTCGAAAACATGAAGTGTATGCCGCTCTTAGTCACAATGCGAAGTTCAAGTGTCTTGAGCACAGATGTTTATTTACAGCACCTAAGCACCGACGTAAACACCGTAGAACTAGAGATACAGGACAAATACAAAGAAAATACATCAATTACATATTAGCTAAAAATAAGATACATACAATGATAAAACTCAACGTACAACATACTACTTTTGCCTGCTTGTAAGCTAAGAGGGAAGGTTGATACTGAAAATCCTTGCTAAATGCTTCCTTTAACTCCTTATGCAGTCCAAAAACTCCAGAGCCGCTTATGCCAACTTATTACTCTCCCGCCGGCATACAGGAAATGACATGTAACATACATATATGGAACAGTTAAAATATAGACAAAAATACTTAAAGGTTCTTGTTCCATTTAGTTCTCTGTTACAAATTTAAAAGGTATTCTTTCCTCCACCTAACTCAGAATTAATTTGCTAGAAACTGAATTCTTTTCCATCTCTTCTGAAGATAAAGGTCTTCCCTTACAAACTGTCCAAGTGGTGGTGCAATAATTGAGGATTTTACCACCAGTAAGTGATTTGGTGTTAAGGGCTCTGGTCCTGTTGGATCATTAAGTTCTGTTGATAATGGTCAGCTGTTCACGATGGCCATCACTTCATACATGAATGTTCTTAGTGAGAAGCTGTCCAGTCTTCTGGCAGACGGGTCTAAGATTGCAGTTAGGATGCTCTGTACAGTCCGGATCTGTCTCTCCCAGACACCACCCATATGACTGGAAGCAGGTGGGTTCATAACAAAGTTGTATCCAAACTCCTTCACACGTTCCGGTTCTATTCCCCTCATCAATTCCAAGAATTCCTTCCTTCCTACGAAATTGGTGCCTTGCTCGCTTTGGAGTTGACTTACATTGAGGCAAATAGCAACAAAGCAGCGAAGCGCATTTATGAAGGCATCAGTACTAAGGTCATCCAATACTTGAGCACATGCAGGTGAATAGTAGCCCATATCTCTTCAGCTCCTTTCTCCCACCCTTAACATAAAATGGCCCAAGGCGGTCCATTCCACTATAAGTGAATGGAGGGGTGGCTTCCATCCTTTCTGGTGGTAGGTCAGCCATTTTTTGTGCTTGATTACCCCTTCTCAACTTCCTGCACCTAATGCATTTATAAATGAGGGACGATACTTCATTGCTGCATCCTAGAACCCAAATCCCATTGGAGTGTACTTCATTAATGGTGATTCCACGATCTTGGTGCTTGGTAGTGTTTTATAAGCAACTGAGACACATGATGTCCTTTTGGAAGGATGGCTGGGTGTTTAACATGAGCATGGAGTGCAGCTTGTGTTAATCCTCCTCCCACCCTCAGGATACCATGGTCACCTACAAATGGGTTTAAATTGTGTAATTTGGTTGATTTATTCAAAGACACTTCCTTCCCCTGCTTTAGAGACTTAATTCCATAACAAGAGCACCGTGAACTTCTCTGGTCACAGCTTGGGGGTATGAACATACCTTCAGACACACCAGCATCAGAAAAATTATGTAGTTCATACTGTTGAACTTCAGTGAATGTGAATGTTGTACATACCACCTTGGTATCTCCTAGAGCCATATCCATGTTGTTGCACCTTCTATGCATTCCTCCCTTGGGATCGTGCCACTTACATCTTTATTGTTGGTGATGAATTTGTGCAAGCGGAGTCTCCCAGTGTTACGGAGATCTCCAGTGTTACGGAGATCTCTCGCTTCTCTCACAAGCTGGATAGCTTCTACCTCAGAGTCCACATTAGTAAAACCATCGTCAACATAAAAATTACGTTGTATAAACTTCATTGTAGCTTGACTAAATTTGTCTTTACCCTGTGCAACAAGATGCTTGAGGCCAAAATTTGCACACCCAGGGGTTGAGGCAGCGCCAAACAGGTGTACCTTCATACGAAACACTGACGGTGGTGCTTCCATGTTGCCTTCCTCCTACCACAGGAATCTGAGGTAGTCCTGATCTTGTGGTGCAACATAAAATTGGTGAAACATTCACTCCACATCACACATAATGGCCACCCTCCCCTTCCAGAAACAACAGAAGACCCCTACAAAAGCATTTGTGAGATCTGGTCCAGCCAGCAGATGTTTATTCAGTGATGTATTCTTAAATCTTGCAGAGCAGTCGAAGACAACACGGATCTTGCCTGGCTTCTGGGGGTGGTGAACCCCGTGATGAGGGATGTACCATGCCAGCTGGTTGTTTAACTCCATCTCTAGAACCTTTTCAGCATCACCTTGTACTAAAATATCTTTCCCGAAAGGCACATAGTCCTTGCAGGACTGTTAATCCTTTATCAGATGTTTCTTCAAACACTTTAATCGGTGTTTAGCATGAGCCTTGTTGTTTGGCAGATTTGGCCTCTCTTCCTTAAAGGGCAATGGCATCTCATAATTCCCATCTTGCCTTTCTTTGATCCCTTTGTTCAGCTTTGCTAAAGACTGAATATCTTCTTGTGATATTGAAATCTCACTAGTCCTTTCATTAAAATCTGACTCAATGAGTTTAATTATATCTGTCAGAGCAAACATTTCTTTTATTTCTTTTTATTTCTTTTATTTGGTTTCTAAAGACAAAGCGAACTTGAGCTTGCCGGATGGCATGATGCTCAGCAAAACTTGCTTTGAGATGATACGGTGACCACACCTATTTCATCTTCATAGTCATTGCTGAAATTGTTGCTACCAACGATGCTCCAACCCAACACAGATTTCAGTGCAAATGGCTGGTCTTCTTTGCCATTGTTGACATTTCTGGGAAGTAAGGCTTGGGGACAATTATAACCAATTAACAATCCTACTTCACAGTCAAATTCAGGAGATGTTTCATCCACTAAGTGTTCTAGATGAGACCAAGATCGTGCTGTTTCGCTTGTGGGTATGTGAGATCTATTTACAGGTATGTAATTTCTTGTTTAAGTGGTTGGGAGCTTGACTTTTGTTTCAGATTTAATGCCTCTAACTTGAAGTCCTTTCATTTTTTTGCATGACACAACCTTTGTTTTTGAAGTCATAGTGGAAATTTTAAGATTCAAACATTCTTTCTTGGCATTCAGCATCTCTGATATGTCCTTGAGGATGAATGCAGTGTCGCTCTGGCTATCAAGCAACACGTACACCAGAATTTCCTTGTCTGGTTCAGCCCCTGTTGAAACATAAACTGGAACAATTGGTGAGGTATGGGTGTTGCCCCTTTCTTGAACAACTATGTTGGAGGTTGCTTGCTTAGATTCTTGCTTTGTTATTGGTTCAGATCCCCTTTCTCTAGACTCTTAGTTTGTCTTTGGTTGTTCTTGATCTGTTCTTAGTGTTTGTTCTTTATCCTTCTTCTCACAATCCTGGTGTAGACATGTGAGGTGATGTTTTCCATGTTTTTCACATACACTTATGGATGCGCTGCTTCTGGAGTTATGAAAGACAACCAAAACACAGCTTCTCAATTTGTACAAATTTATCTCTTTCTTCAGCTGGCTTACTCATAATCTGGTGACAATGATGGAGAGTGTGGCCTAGTTTCTTGCAAAAGATCCACATAATATTTGTCCTCTCGGAGGAATTAGTGGTAAGCATTTTGGCACCAAAGTTGCGGGTCCGTGTAGTTGAGTCCTTTCATGATCCGATGACTTCATTGCTTGCAAAGATGTGATAGGGTTGCAAACAATTTGGGCTTCTTTGCTGAGAAATGCTACAAAATATTTCAAAGCAGGGAACCTCATGTGTTCATCCTGGAACTTTGTGACTGTCCTGTTCCAACGTGAACTCAATCAATCTGGCAACTTGGATGCGATGCTTTGTTTTTCATTACAGTCATCTAGAGCTTGTAAACCTTGAACATAGGGCATGGCAGGTTCAACACTGCTCAGAAAATCTACAAATTCACGTAGATCACTGCTGTCTTTGGGGCTAATCTTATGCCATAATTGTATTTTGTCTGAATATGACTTGCCAATTACAAATGGATTGCCAAATCTTTCATCAAGTATGTCCCAAGCAGCATGGTAAGCAGTTTCTTATGGAAGATTATAAGCACAAAAATTTAAATGCCAATTCATTTTGCAATTGGCAATTCAATATTCAATCAGAGCATGCATTTGTCATTTCAATATTTAATCTGAGCATTTAATTTGAAAATACATTTTGCAATCGGCATTTCAATGTGCAAAGTTCTTATGCAATCCTTAATTCATTTAAAAATATTTTGAACAATATCTAGAATAACAAGGCACTGAATTGCCATTTGTATTGCCATTTGTATTGCCATGGGTTTTTTGCCTCTTTATTCAAATGGCAATTCATTTTGCAATGGCGTCCCCAGCAATTGCATTGCATGTTTGGGGGGGAAACTGAATTTGCAATTCTCAACTGTCAGACCGTTCATCAAGGCGGGCCTTCATTAACGACATCACTTCCTTGTTTAGGGCCTCACCAGCATTCAACGGATTTGTTCGGTTAGAGAGTAATGGTGACAGAAGAGCCTGTAGCAAATATTTGTGCCTTAGCAGATGATATGGAAAACAATCGGGTATCAGTAATAGATGCATTTGACAGGTTGCTTTTGCTCTCACAGAGGGTAGAGGAACTTTCCATCTTAACTGGACTTGACACGGGAAGGGTGCAAACTAATCTAAG
>JABFEA020000001.1:16152299-16170067 GCA_019775915.2 Cyphomyrus plagiostoma | reverse complement strand
CCCCGGACCCCCTCCCCCAACACGCATTCCATCGATTACGATTAACGCCTGTCTGCTTATCCTCCCAGTATCACATCTCACCTTCAGAAAATGCTCCCATTTTAACATTTATCTATAATCCAGGTGTATATCAGACAACACTGTCATAACAATGTGTTTATGGGTCCAATTCTATGATTCCAGCCTCCTGCTCTGTTTCTTGGATGTGCGAGAGCCCATTTAACAGAAGCCCCTCCCCTCAGGAAAAGCAGACATCCTGAGAGCCATCGGAATGATTCCTGTTCTTCAGCCAAAGCATCTCTGCCAGCGAGCCTGGCACAGTTTGGAGCGCAGACCTAAGAAGCCCCGGATTACATCATTAGGCCTGATCATCGGCCGGTTCTGGAAGGTTCTGGAGAGATCTGGGTTGCAGATGGCTTAAACTTTAGCTACATGTGCCTCCAGCTTATATTCATTATCAGGGACTGAGCGAAGCGGCCCAGAGAGTATCTACAGGCATGATGGAGATTCTACCCCAGACAAACAGTAACAATAAAATCAGACAGAATGAAGCGCTATTTTTACAGAAGCAGGGCACAGTAATGGCGACAGCCTGGAACCTGAAGGTCCATGAACTCTGCCTGACCCTCAGAGCGAGGGCCCCTCCCATAGACGCCGGCTGGCCCACAGGCCGTGATGAATATGTGGGACGTCCTGCCAGGTTTCAGGCAGCTCTTCCACACGGCCGCCACACGGGACGCACTTAAAGGGGGTCCAGGCTGTGTGGGGTCATGGACCCCAGCGCGGGGCAGTGTTTGGACAGAGAGGTCTGCTGAGCCCATCGCGGCCCCTCACCCGCTGAGCACGGAGCCAGCGCTCCGAGGGGATGTTTACGGATCGCGGGTCCAAACGGACTCGGGAGAGACACAGAGCGACAGCCGGGTCAGCTGGGTTACACCAGACAGCACTGGTGGAAGGAGAGCAATGCAGAACACATCCACCGCGGTCATGGTGGAGAACATTCCAGAAACAGACACGGACGCTCCGGACCGCTCCCGACTCGAAGCACACGGCTAAGGCAGTTGTGAGGCAGCGAATTCCGAAGACAATCGACGTCATCGTCATAGGTGAGACCCCATGCTTGCTGATGCATGTCACTGTGCGCAGCTAAAACACACAGAGTCCCGCCTGGCATCTGGGTACCACACACACGCTCACATTTAGCCAGCGGACGAGTAACGCTGGTGTTTATGTGTCCTGGGGGCAGCGCCTTCCCCAACCTGCCTGGTGTTATTCTTACAGGCTCGCTGCAATGGTTTGGAACAGGGCAGCTTTTACTGCAGGTCAGCCGGAGGGCAGCGCCCCTTCCCCCCTGGGGGGCCCCCAGCCTGGGGCCTGTTTGATCCTCCACCTGCTGGGCGAGGTTCACTTAGACACACTGCCCTGTTGCCAAGCTTCTGCAGATTCATACTCAAACAGCGCCATGCGGGCGGTGCGTTATGGGGGCCTTCCTGAACCCGCTGCCCCCCCCCCCAGCCCAGCCTCTCACAGAGTTTACAAAAATATGTAATAAATTTACAAGAGCGGCACCCCCTGGGGCCTGACTGAGGGTCAGGCAGTGTTTCCACAAAAAAAGGATGAGAATGAAGCCATCTCCCAGCATCTGAGGTCCATAAACCTGAGAAAACCCCCCATCTGTGGTCTGCAGGGCCGCTGGAGGCCTGGGTGGGAGCCTCGAGCCAAGCCGTCAGTCATCACTGAGGTTTCAGCTGTTTGACTTAGTGATGGTGTGTGGCTCTGTGGGTTAAACTTCTGCCTGTAATTAGAAGGTTGCTGGTTCAAATCTTAGGGTCAGCAGAGAGATTTCACTGGTGGGGTCTTGAATAAGACCCGTAACCTCCAACCGCTCTGCGGACTGGCTAACCCTACTCTCTTAAACATCATTTTATATTAAAGTGTCTGTTAAATGTAAAAATGTATGTATGACTTCTACCAAGATGACACCAGTGATCGGATCTGCCTCAGAACCGGCCTGAATTCAGCCAAGGGCCCAGGAGGAATGACAGGAATTCGCATTTAAACATCCCAGTGCTCTGTACCGCTGCTTCTGGGGAAGGCTGCATGAAGAAGAGCTCGGAATTAAGCACATCTGTCTCCCGCTAAGGGGAGCAGACCTCTGCTGCCCCTGTGATCCTGGAAGTGAGCCCGCGATCATTTGTGCCAGAACCCATTGCGCGTGCGGCTCAGTAATAAGCCATTTACTCCACCTGTCCCAGAAAATACAGACGCCTCCATCTTTGTCGAATTCTCACTAAGTTGATGATGATAACTCCGGTCTAAGTAAAAATAGTAAATGCACAGCATGAGCACCTGTTTATACAAATACATACAGCTATTAACACAAGGAACATCCCTCTTAGCTGTTTTAAGGAGGGCGCAGGCAGGAGGTCGCTGTGCCGCTCCTCTCCAGGCCTACAGGCTCAACAACAACTTCAGGCAACTTTGCTGTTTTTCTTACTTTGCCGAAGAGCCTCTGATGGCATGATCCTGCACTACCAGACCAGACAGTCATTTTTAAAGCAAACGTCCACTTTTATGTCTCTTTTTATATCTGTGTTTAAGATATATTTTATGTATCCTTAAGTCAGTAACTGACTTTTTGACATTTTGAAAAGACAGAAATCCCTGCCAAGGATAGACCGTTTCTTTGGGTCCTCAGCCTGAGCCTGTCAGAAAATAACAACTCAGAGTTACATTAGTGTGCGACAACAGTGTGATGTATATGAATGTTTTTTATTATTAAACTAAAGTCCAGGCCATAGCTGAATAAATGTATTTGTGGGGCACTATTTTAACAAAAAGCTCAATATTTTCTCTCTCCGATTTACGTGAGAAGAGGCCGCGTTGGTGTACGCTTGGTTGTACATTTAATGGAAGCCTATAGTGGCACTTGAGTGGCCCAAATGGTCCGTAGATGCATGAATGTGTCGTTATTGTGCTTTTACTAAGGAATGTTCTGGAATGAGAGCAAGGCTCCTTGTCATTAAGGAGGAGCATCAATTTGCAGTGATGTGTAGGTGCAGTGAGGAGCGGAAATGGAAGACATTCCCCTAATGACCACGGAGGGCGAGTATGATTATGGGGGGGCGGATACGTCGGTTACCACAAGCAGCCGGGTCAGCAGAGAGATGTGGATGACGTCAATGCACAGTGCAGGGCGAGATGATTCTTAAACAATAAACTTTATGGTGTGTGCCAAGCACGGTAAGATGTGTGATTTGTGGGCCATGGCGAACGACACTGCTCATTACTGCCAGGCCCGCGGTCATTCTACAGGAGGCACCTCCACAGAGGCGTGGCGTGTGGAGGGCCTCAGCCCAAGCTCAGCCTGTCAGAGCGGGAGGACGCAGCTTGGGGAAGGTCACATCTGCTGTAACAGGAGGGCAGAGAGGAAGGCTAAAGTGGGAGATGTTCATTGATACCAATTGATACTTAATGATACCCACTGATGCCAACTGATACCCACCCCATTAACAATCGATACCCCCGATACTCACCAATACCAACCGATGCCCATTGATACTCACTGATGCCAACCAAGGTAATGGCGAAGACGTCTTCACTAACCTCTCTGGGGGAAGAGGTAATACCATCCAAGAAAACAGGTAAGACCATCAGACAACAATCAGTTGAGGCAGGGAGGGGCTTATATCACTCCTGCCTTATTAAAAAACGATATCCAGGCCATCACAGGGTACACACACCCACTCTGCGACACACTCGCATATATGAGGGGTGGGGTTGATTGGTGTACAGCTATCTGCTTTAGTGGTTATACTTATTTCAAATGTACTGATTGCGTTTCATTTAGAATATTTAGGACACTCTTAGATAGAAAATAATACGAAAAATGAACTGTTAATCCTGACGAGTTGACAGTACTATGCCCCAGAGCCAGTGCTTTACAGATGTATTACAAATAAATATGTAAAATACAAAGATCTACAGTAAAATTATGCTATTGTATAGCACACATTCATTGTTTGTACACTGTATATACACTCACACACAGACACACAGTACTGTACTAGGTACACATGCTTGCTAGTGCAAATAGCCTACTCCTCTCAACAGCCAATCACGCTTCTGTAACCGAATTCATGCAAAATCACACAGACAGGGTCCTTTCGAATGAGCGTTACAACGGCTAAGATGTGTGATCTGAGCGAGTCTGAATGTGGTGTGATTGTTGGTGCCAGACGTGGTGGTTCCAGCATCTCAGAAACAACCACCAAACCGGGATTTTCACACGGCAGTGTCTAGAGTTTACAGTGAATGATGCAATAAATAAAAACAAACATCCAGACAGCGGCATTTCAGCAGCGGAAATCACCCTGTTAATGAGAGAGGTCAGAGGAGAATGGCCAGACTTGTTAAAGCTAACAAAGCTCTAAATAGCGCAGAAATAACAGCTTAGTACTACAGGAGGCGCTGCTGGACACATCTCTATCCTGAAATTCATCCCTTTTATAATACTCTTGGGCAGAGACTGAGGAACCATCCGCAGTACTACATTTTCATTCAGTAATACAAAAACTTTCTTCTGATTTAGCCTTCTGTCCATCTTTTTTTCCCAGAAACGGAGAAAAACCACACCGCCCTCCGACTTATCTTGCTTATCTTGCAGACGCTTATAAACGTCAAAATTTAGTTACACCTACATCAGAGAGCTGTGATTGGTTCCTGCTTAGCTTGTGACCCATTCCTGATTAGCTCTCTTTGTTTCAGTGCCGCGTTTCCTAGTTGGTTATTCTTTGAGGGAACGAGGGATGAGCAACGAGGACATACAGGATTTTAGCTACTTTGCGTATGTTTTGCTTATTTGTGTGCTGCTAAATCGTATTTTGTGTACATTGTATGGTGTTTACAACTATTGTGGAGCTCAAAACAACGTATCTGAGCCTCATTTAAGTGTAGCCCTAGCTTACGATAAATACATCCAGCCATCAAACATCAGAGTGCACTGAATTTGAGGGGGAGGGAGTGAGACGTTTGAGATAAAATTTTTGGATCCCTGTGTTGTTGCTATGATGGTTCGTTTTATGTAGAGCTTTGTGTTTGCGACACTACAGTACTGTGATATTTTGCTTTTGCTAAATAACTTACATGCATGTACTCTAACACATGGTTGTGTGTGAAATTAATCAACTGTCAAGCATTTACAAAAACTGACTACAGTGGTACCTCGGTTCTCGAACTCACTAGAACTCGAATTTCTTGAAATTTGAAAAAACCAGTCTGACCTAGAACTCGATCTGAATATCAAAAGTTGAACCATGAACGCTGACCTAATATAAATTGTACGTACCATTCTACAATGCAATTCTTACTTGAATGCCTTCTTCACAGACTGGATGATTAACCAAAAAAAGCAGCGCAACATTACAGTAACTAACAATAAATAAACCACTAACTTAGGTGTACTATTACAGCATTTATGTCATTTATTTAAACTTTATTTTACAGTAGTTTATGTAGAGCTTAACAGTACATGACAGTAGTGCGGACACAGATCTTTTCCTTCCAAAACTCCCGTAATTTTTTTAAATGTATTAGCGTGGAAGTGGCCTGAATCAACATTACATAGAGGTGCACTATTCTGCTTTGTCATTATTGATACATTTATATTTCACAATCTGCTATGCCTCTCAAATAGCAAACAACAATTTGCATATTCATGTGAAAGCAACAAATTTCTGGCTTTTAACCATCTTATCGGAATGTTGGCACATTGCTCTTCCCAAAACAGATGGAGGAATCAACACCTTCACTTAGAAAAGGTAAAACCACACAGTTGTGGAGACGGCATATAACCCAAAGCAGCTTCAGCCTCATTAAATGTGATGCTGTGATTCAGCAGAGTGCTATGAACTAATTAATTAGGGAGCGTGTCGGCACGTTACATTTTTATTTGTTTAACAGATGCTTTTATCCAAAGCGACATACATTTTTTGAGAAAGCAGGGCCAGACAATCCCTAGAGAACTGTAGCTTAAGGGCCTTGTTCAAGCACCCAATGGTAAAAACAATCTGCCAACTTTGGGATTTGGACCAGCAGCCTTCACACTCATAGCTACAAGGTTCTAAACCACTGAGCGAAACTCCTTTTAGGTTTTTTGTACAGTTTATCTCTCTGGTCGAACAAATGTTCAAAGCAGGTAGGTAGGGGCTTTGACCAGAGGGTACCTTGACTGTCTGGGGGCTCCATGGAGAATGCGACCACCCAGTGGAGTCCCGCCTTGGCGGATGAACCATGGTGATGCAGACGGAGGTCCCACCCTTTGCTGAATGATGTGTGCCAGGTTCGAGGGACCGGGTGCCATTTAGCCAAAGGGTTAGAGCCACCCACATGGGAGTATCTTCAGGGGGAAAAAAAATAAAATAAAATAAAAATATACCTCTGTGTGCAACGATTGCAGAGAGAGAGAAATCGGTGCACCAGCCTGCAGACGACTGGAAACTGCACAACTCATTAGGCAAAGCGCAGAGGCCCGACTCAGCCAAAAGGAATCACTTATCTTTGATGCCATGACAGAAATTTGCCCTGTCAAAACACCCACTGCGTCCAGCTCAGCACACGGAGCCTTAAGCTACGTTACAATAGGCCAGGCCGCCGATCGCTGAACTCGTCTTTTGAAAAGATTGTGACTTTCGAACATCCCGTCAGTGTCTGACAGAACACCTCTCAGCTGGGGGGGGGACGTATCCGTGCCCACGAGCCCAGCGTTTGTAATCCCTTTTTGTTACCAAGGAAGAGTACTGATATAGACATAAAAGGGAGAGACACAGGGGCCCAGCCACCGTCTTGTGACATGTGACATGGGGTGATGCAACGAGGTCCACAAGCCGGCAAATTCCAGGCCCAAAGATAGCAGCCGATCTCTAAGCAGCTCCTCAGAAAATTTGTGTCACATAGCTGGGAGGTATTCGCCCACGGGCCGCTAAATGCACGTCAGAAACGTAGGACCGTTCCATTAACAGATGTAGTTCTGCACAAGCTATTTCAGTGGATAATGTTAATTAAGGCAGTTATACTGTCATACCACTAAAATAAGGCATGGCCCAAGTAAGGCTAATTGAATAGCTTTGGCAAAATAATGTGAGAATCTCTAAACCAGAGTTTATTCCATAAAAAAGCACCATTTCATGGGGTTCACCACAGTGCTATAGCAGAAAATTGATGGGGGAAAACAACAATGAAGGGACAGCATCGATTAGGCCGTGAGGGGGGCCAGATGCCAAATGATACCCCCGACTGCCTCCCCCGCTCCTACAGCGACAGAAGGTGAGAGGGGTGATTAGCTGAAGTAGGATCCCTGATGAACAGATGCCAATAACAAGGTGCGTGTTCTTCATCTGCAGTAGAGAAATGCATTGGAGGGAGAGTCTGTTCCACATTTCCTCCATGGAAGGAGCTGTGAACTCACATAGTTATTAGCTTTTAGCCATTAGCTATTAGCCATTAGCTGTTAGCCATTAGCTGTTAGCTATTAGCTGTTAGCTATCTATTGCACACCGGTGAAACAAGAGGTCGTGACGATAATCGACCCCCGAATATCAAACATTGCCGGTGCCTGTGGGGACAGGGAACCCTGAAATTGTCACAGAGGAATTCTGTTCTGCTCGGGGAGTGTTATGGCAGGTGATTAAGTCTGACGTCTGCATGGAATCGACTTGCAGAAGCGTCAACCTGCACTAAATATGAAATGTTTACCTCACCTCGGGGAGTCACCCATCACTGTAATATATGTTAAAACTGTAATGTGCTGTAAATGTATCCTTCAATATATAAAAATTTACTGTCTACCATGAAACAGCAACAGAAGCAAAACAGAAAATAATAATCTGAAGAGCTACCGTTTACAAAGTTCAAGTGTTTCCTCTTCCAACTGAAATTAATGATGTTGTTTTAGTATCACATGGGTAGTTAGTTCTGTACAGGAAGACCTAGTTACCCTGGGGTAGACAGTGAGGACGCCCCCTCTGCTCTCTCTCCCACCCTGCCCCGCCTCTGTCTGCTGGATTTTCCGCTCTGCTTTCAGACAGGCATGAAAAGCCTGATGTTTAACCCCAAAGCTGTGCACAAGCCCAGGCTGTGTCATCTGTCTCGATTTCCAAAGACCGTCTTTAACTAACTAACTTTCGTCTTTTCCTGAATGGAATAGCGACCGTCAAGCCGTCTGCCCCTGCACACTCTGCCCTCCCTGCCTCAACTCGCATCCGCTTCTCTGCTCCTTTATTAATATTCCCCAGGATCTGTGGAGCTTGACACTGTCACCCACCGGATCTCTGTAATGTCCCTAAATAAACCATGTAGAGATGGCACTCCACTGAGCCAGTTTGAGTCACACCTCTTAGGTAGGCCCTGTCACACCAGCCGACACCACCTCGGGCCTTTTCTTAATAACCTCCTCTCACCGCTCCTCAAATCACTGCTCTGTTGACAAAATGAATCCTTACGTCTCCTTCACCCCTCTGACGCGCTGGATTCTCACCGTCACCTTAGATAACTCAAAAGCGATATTATCAAGAACCACCAAGAACCTCACTGTCGCTCTCTGTGAGAACCTCCCTCCTTCCCAGTCCATAATATCTATGACCCATTCCTCCTGGTTCCGGGGGATCTGCCAATATCATCCCACGATGCTGTCGAGCCAGTTGCTGGACCATGCTGTGTTGTTCTCTCGTTTAGATGAGTCCAGCACCCTGCTGAGTGAATTTCCTGAACATCCAATCAGACCTTTTTTGGCACCTGAGGCCTGTTTTGCATTTGTGGCCCCCATCAAGGAGAGGGCCCCATTTTCACCTTAAACACTTTAACACACCAGAACTGCGTCACGGTCCTCAGCAAGAGGGCACCTCAAGAACTTGACATGAAACCTTGTAGAATCCCTTCTCCCAGCATCATATCTGCAACGGGAAGCTCACAGTTTAATTCCTCGCTTTTGCAAGTTGGGTTTTACAACCATTGAAATGTAAGAAAGCATTTGGAAGGTTCTCAGAGTTTTCAGGCAACTTGATCCTGATCCCGCCAGAATTATGGACAGTCCGTCTTTCTTACCATTGGGACTGATTGCTCATTAGCTGTAGATACTGTTCTACTTCAGAGGCTTTGCGCTTGATGTCGTGGGCGGTATGAATGTGCCCTGGGCTGATTTTTCCAGCCTCCATGGAAAAAATGGAGGCCTTGTGAGCAAATGTAATTGCAGATATTGATAATGATCTTGTGTGAATGACCTGTGTGGGTCGTTTCATGTTCTTATGTCTGCACTTGCATGCAGTGATCTGTGATCTTGATTTCAGTAAAAGGTGCAGCTGTTCCTAGGCACTTCAGCTCTTTCTGCTGTTCCAGGTTTTAGAGTTCATATCATTTCTGCAGTTCTACCATCTCCATGATCTCCTGCGGCCCCTCAGGCTGCCTCAGCTCCACTATATCCTAAAGTTCCTACAGCTTCTGTAGCTACACTATCTCCATCGTGGACAGATGTTAGCTGTAGCCAATGCTTGCTTGACAGCTCCACACTATCTCTCCATTTACGGAATGCCAGACTGGTCTCCCCACCCCACCCCCCCCCCCCACCAGCGGCAAGGTACGGGCTGCGTGATCCTGTTCACCCATGAGCTTGTGGGAATTTCAGGAATGGGCAGAGAGCCTTTTTTCAAAGGGCTAAGCGAGTGATTTTGGGTGGAGGCTGTGATGCATTATTCAGCCCCACATGACGGGATCAGTTTCAGAGTGTGGTGAATTTATGTGGCGAGCCGAGAAATCGCACAAAGACACCAGCTTTCGTACCAGAGGGGTGAATCACTTTATGGTACTGATCCATTGTGCGTCCAAATTCCTATTGCCTGGGAGATGGCTTGAGAATTACTGGAAAATGTACACGGATACAGATGTAACGTAAAGAAGCTTTTGATGTTAAACACACATTACTGTGCAATGGCAACTTTGCTGCGTGAAGGTTGGAAGGTCACCGGTTCAAATCCCAGGATCGGCTGAGTGATGCCGCTGTCAGAACCTTAAGCGAGACCCATCACCTGCAAAGCTCCAGGGACCCTCTGGTCCTGCTTTAACTAAAATATGGGTCACTCTGGATAAAAGCATCTGCAAAATAATTGTAATCCAGTTCACCAAACTGCAGGAACACCCAGTGGAAATACATGCACAGCAGGGGTGGGAACCACAGACTCCAGTTGACTTAGACCAGCACAGCACTGCGACCCCAGACAACACCAGCACTGTGATGCCAGTAGCTCAGATGACCACAGTGTTGTGACTCCAGTTGACTCAGGCAACCACAGTCCCAAGACTACAGCGACTCAGATGACCAAAGTGCTGAGGTTTCAGTGACTTAGACAATCACAGCCCCGAGACTCCAGCTGATTCACACTATCACAGCGCTGTGACTCCAGTCGATTCACACTATCACAGTGCTGTGACTCTAGCTAACTCAGATGATCGCAGCTAGTCAGCGCGACCTAGAGGCAGAAAGGCGAGAGCCAGGTCATGACAGACTCATGGGGGATATTGTTTAGTGCAGAAGCTCATTGTAGGGAACAAGGCCTGTTAATGTAGCGATAATCACAGGGTGACAGGGGACATGGGATAATTGCTGCCCCTTCAACAGCCTCCCGTGTCACTATGGTGGTGGGGGGGGGGGTCACTTCACCCCACAGCACTAAATCCCAAGCCGCCTGATGGCATTTGGGGAGGGGGTCTCTGAGTACTGTGAACATGATCAGGGATGAATACAAGTGTGATATACAACAATTACTGCACATCACATGTTAAACATCAGACTGTCCTCCGCATCGGCTAGTAATGTCTGTTCAGCAACCATGCCAATGAAGTGATCATCTTAACCCAGGCCTAACCTGCTCTTAAAGCTTTCTTAGTACATGCCCCTTTGAAATGATCCCCCTAAAGATTGTAGAAGTGACATGTATTATTGCAGCTGCATGACAATTGTACTGAAGCAAATACTTATAACCGATCATTTTTGTGTGGATGTAACAGGCTAGCTGTAATTTGTGCCTTATCAAACAAAGCTCTTGCCTTTGCATTGAAAGCCTTGCATCGTGTCAAACATCCCCTTTTTAGAATGAAGGCAGGTGCTGGAAGGAGCCAGATAAATAAACATGCCTTGTGAAAGGGTGTCGCACCCTGTCCGAGACATCTGACACGCGCTCCGCTAAAAGCCTTGTAATCATGGCCAGATCAGCGTCCGCCAGCTTTGTGTCAATAATCAAAGCATGACCCAGGGGGTCAAAGCTCTTAATTGAAGCGACACTTCAAAGCAACCCGCCTCATGCTGGAGGCGGGGTGGGGGGTGGCAACCAGCGTGTTCCAGAACAGCCACCAAGTACACAATCCTTTGCCCGATTAATGAGTGCCCAGGTAATGCAGCATTAGGATGCGTCCAAGCCTCCGACCACGGCAGGAAAATCGCCAACTTAATGGGATCATTTCCATCTCCATTGCCAGCAGGGGGCGTCCTCCTCCACACTCACTGTGTCCATCCAGAAATTGATTTAACTGATTAGTTAATCATCAAGTAGTTACCTGGCTTAAACCAATCTGATGGAGAGGAGGAATGCAAGAAGAAAAAAAAAACACAGCATCTTGGGAGTTTTTGTGATTCTCCCCTCTTTGGCATTCATTCGTTCATTCATCCATTCTTTCTTTTGCTTTTCCCTGTTTTATGCATCATTCTGTATAAATGACATAGTATTGGATCACCATATTCTCATAAAGTGCTTTGGGTGACTGTGTAATGAAAGGTGCTATATAAAACTGGATTGAATTGAATTTAATTGAATCTAATTGGATTGAATTGAATTGAATTGAATTGAATTGAATTGAATTGAATTGAATTGAATTGAAGCATCTACGGCAAAAATTGCTGGCAATGAATCTTGACCTCAAAGACTATTCGGCTTTCCAAGTCAAGTCAAGTTGGCTTCATTGTCACGACTTCCATATACTGCTATACCGTGACACCAGGTTACATTTCCCCAGGACCACAGACAGTGAGTTACAGGGGGAGGGTTTTAACAGGACATAATGTTTTATATACTAAAACAACGCAAGGGTTTATATACTTGCAATATTATTGTAAACAATAAGTAATACAGCAGTAGTAAGGAATAAATATAGTGAAACAGAATAAATAGATAAATAATAATTAGTTAAGGTGGGGGTGAGTATTCTAAGGTATAACCATCACAGTGACAGTGAAGTGTGGTTAAATGACCACCCATACTGCTTCAGACACCTGTGAAGTTGTTTTAGGCACCTCAAAATACGCACATAAAGATATAGGTATAAACTCACCATCAATTTCCAGACTAATCTTAAAATGACTCTATGACAGCTTCAAAATGAGAACCTTCCAGAAACAGCAGCTGTATCTGTCTGCAGATCTACTAACAACCGTAAACAGCAGGGCTTTGTCACACATCACCACTTGGACAGGGTGATCTGAGCGTGTTCCCGGGAGAGGTCTATAAGACATTAGCCGTTCCTCTTCCCTCCAAATGGTAACAGCCTGTACCTCTTTCTGTCCCTCCTGCCTTCTTAATCAGCTTTTCAAGCTGGTCCAAACCTGCTCTCAGCAGTAAATGTAACTGGCCTCATTTTGTACTGATGCTATTTCAGCCAATCAGAGTCCATTATGATAATGAAGTCAAACTGCTAGAATCATGGGAAGGAGTTTTTCCTCCTTATCTAAGCCTAGGTGTGGCTATAAAGTCCTTAAACTCAGAGAGCTTATTGTAGCCCATCATGTTTGCCAGAGAACAGCAGGGGGTCCCCTTGTCCCACCCCCCTGTTTCGGGGCTTATCGCGACCCTGCACTGGAACCTCGAGCTTCTCAGCCTCTACAGCTTTTCCACTGGGCTGCCCAAACTCGATATAACAATGTAAATGAACCACTGCCTCTGCAGGTAGTGATAGTGGTCTTCTGCATATGGCCAAAATGTGGCTCTCACCTCAAGTAAAACAGTCGCAAGTTTAAAACCCATTGACGCATCGCTGTCTTGTTTAGCTATGGGCATTCCTCCCTCATTAATTTTACAGGGGTCTCCAGATGGGGAAACAAAATATAAATTTGCTTCAGCCTGGGGCTCACTCCACTGTTAAGGTTCTCTGTAAATCATCCAGCTTTTGGAGAGTGGTGATAGCAGCCCACCACCAGTGCATCTCCAGGCCCGTGGGCGGGCAGCAGGCTCGCTTTGTCATAAGTGTAATTAATTGTACAGCAGGAATGATTAATTTATCAGAAGTGGGGGCACCAGCAGACACTGGCACCGAGCTTCATGGCTCACCTTAACGTCATGGCAACCGCTCTGTGAATTATGCAAATTAATTGGCTCTTTCAATGTTGCATAAAATGCTGCTGCTACGACATTGCATGGTACATTAGTCTGTTCAGCCAATAAAAACCACATTCTTTACCGCCGCATCCTCCAGTCTAGGGGCTCTAGAAAACTATTTATTTTCTGAGCAGATGTGTAAGTTTGCACACTTTTAACCTGCCTTACTGGCCACTGGACGATGCTGACTTTCCCCCAATACGCAAAACAGCCTCACCATGCTTTCACAGGGCTCAGCCAGTCCAAATAGCAGCAGCCGAAGTCCCCCCTCACTCTGTATTAAATTAAATTTTGCCTTCTGTCATGTAATGCTGAGTTATATAAAGCCCGGGGGCTACATCTGGGAGACTCAGAGCATTTACTAGAAGAAAAAAAAAAATTAATAACAGACCCGACTTAAACGGTCCTCAGAAACAGCTCTCAACGGCAGCGTCCACGGCGATCCGTGGCAACATCTGTACTTAATTCAATGATGTATTAATCATTCCCAAATACTAAAATATAAGCATGAGGTTAGGAAGCTCAAAGACAATGTGTGTAAGATCTGAAGAGAATCACTAAGAAAGTCTCTTTAATCTGAAGAAAACGACCCTAATATTTCAGGAAACCATACAGCTTAATAGAATTTTTGAAGGTGCCCATACTGTCATTTAAGAGTGAATATGCACATTCTTAAGTTTGAGCATATGTTCTTTTGTAGCATTAATATTTGTGAATATTCCTCGTGTTTAGTGGAGTGAAACTCTTCTGGCGTCACATCGCAATATGCAGCAAAAATCCAATCACACTAAGCGCGCCTCTCGTGAGCACATAGCAGTAAACATTTCCTCTCCCACCGCGTTTTACTGGCCTTTGTTTTTGTGAGGGATGCTTAGATCTGAAGAACAAGGCCAACAACAAACTGTACATACCGTCTGCAACTGGAGGAAAGAGAGACGATAAAATTCCTGTCGTTTCAGGACAGAGCGTTTCTGCAATCAGGTGTTGCCCTCTCTTCTGGATGGTTCCATCCATCCATCCAACCTCCTCAACCTGGTCAGGCAGGTGGGAGGCAGGCCTACGTCAATGTTTTTCAATATCTGCCTTTTTAATTGAGGTGTAAAAATCATGATCTTTTAATGGAATTTAAATTCCAAGCATGACTCTTTGATTCACAAATGTTTATGCTTCAGATCAAGCGCCGTAATGACACACTTACTGTGATGCCTCGTCTTCCACGTTCTTCCCAGTTATTGCATGATGAGAGTAATAATGTTCTCCCTGTATCTTTGACAGCATGCTAACAAATCATGTTCGCCTCAAGGATGCTATCAGCCAATCATTCAAGCACCCTCCATTTTTCTTGGTACTTAGTGAAAACAGACACGATGGTAAGGGTAGTAACCAAACAGCCACCAGGCACCACTAACTAAGTACCAGGTTAACTGGCCTGCTTTTGTCCCTTGGATCTGGGGGGCAGGTGATGGGTTTATTTCTGTCTCTTCATCGCATTGTCCCTGTGTGGTAAATCCCTCTAGCCCTCCAAACTCTCGTCACTTGTGGATTAAGGGGGTTATAACCAAGTGGACCTCCTGTTAACACAGATCCCAAGCCAGATTTCCTGTCAGATCAGTGTGAAATGCAGCACCTCCCCACCAAATAAGACCTAACCCCACCCCCACTCCACCCCAACCTGCCAACACACACACAAGCCCACACGCGAACACACACACACGCGCGCGCACACACACACACTCCTCTTCAATTTTCACGTGTCACGGCAAAGTGACAAATAGCGCACATTAATTAGGCACTAGACTTGGCGAGATTGCTGTTATTAACGGGGAAAGGGTTGGATTTAATTGCCTGTGACATCAAAGTCAAGTGACTGATATTTCAAGCATCATTTAAAATGTTTGATATTGAAGTCATTGTCGTCGCATAAAGACTGTCGAAAAAATATAGGAGAGACTGATGAAGAGGAAACTCACCATCTCGGATCGCGCCCGCATCTCCGAAGAGCGATCTAATATCTTTTTGCCGCTGACAAATCATCTACATCCTGATGTAAAATGTATTATGTTTTCCGCACACTATCACTCTCCACTCTGCCTTATCTCCGCACCGAGTTGCGAGTTTATTTCTTTATTTCTGCAGACGATATGTATTTTAACGTCACACGTGCCCGGCTTCAACGGAGCGGCGAGCAAATTTGCTTGCTTTGCCGGGAATGTATTTCGTTTAATGGCATCGACATTACGGAGCGAATGAAACAGAAAGGGGGCAGATGAGGCAACGCGGAGCTCACCTGGACGGCACTCTGAGGAGGGCGGCTTTGGGTAACCGCGGAGGGGAGGTACGAAGAAGTATGAGGAGGTACGAGGAGCCCAACCCCTGTTAGCTGCTCCTGACTCAAAGCTGCCTCTGTTCTGAGTAGCGGTGGTGAAAGAAATGGATTTCAAAGGGTGCTGATGTTGTAACATCGACCCAGTAGGAGTTTTGGTTGTATATGGAGATACCCTCCAAGCTGCATAAAAGAATAGAATATCATTATTAAACCGCACGTGTACAATATGTCCGACACGGTTGCCATCCCTCACGCATCTGGTGTGACACTCATGCTTTCAGATTCTCACGTTCGTGCAAGAAATATGTATCACTCCATTATAAACCTAATATTAGTTACATCCAAAACATTGGGGTAGCTTGCAAACTCTACAAACTATTTGCAAGGTACTGAACTGAACATACATATAGATCCGTGTGCAAACTTGTCTCGAATTGAAAATCTCACTCCAGCCAGCTGGCCGAAGTTGGCAACCACGCAACTCTTTGTGCCATGTTCACCAATGCTACAGGTTATATAAAATAATAATAATAATCGATATATCTCTACAGGAGTAGTGAACTAAAGTGCAGTATGTTTAGGTAACGTCACAAGAAAACTAATGGTTAAAATTCAAATACAAATCAAAGGTCTGTTGTTTTGTTTATTTTTGGGATTCACATAATCCTGCAAGAATAGTTCTGGTGAGATCTGGGTCAGTGACATGCGGACGTAGACATGTTTTCCATAAGTTTCCATAGGTCGTGTTTATATCGATCCCTGGCATTTAAAGTCATAAAACATCATTTAAAATCATATAAACACAAGACCAGACGGAAGTCATTCAGTTTGCGCAAATAAAATCTGCATAGTCCTGAATTATTTAAAAGATAATGGTTTGGTTTTATTTACATACAGAAATGATCTTTGCATAATATGTTGACATAATATAGTTAAAATCAGAAGAATATCAAATTAAGGCGGTAATTTCAATGCGCCTTCAGCTGGGTGAGTTGGAAATCAGACGGATGGGTGAACGACATAATTCTAACGCTGCCTAAACAATAAATTACCCCTTTAGAGAGAAAAATAAAGACAGAATGGCTGGTTTACCCCAGCTGTAGCCAGGGCAGGAACAGGGAGAGGGGGTGGGGGCTGGGGTCAGGAGCAGGTGGCAGTGAAGTTGAAGTAGGTAGAGTGGCACCTCCACACTCCTCTGCGTGACCCAGCACGATGGACAGCACCGTGGTAATGGCAGCCTAGCAGCGGGGGGGGGGGGGGGGGGGTTGGACTTGGGCCGTGGACTGCAGGTTCCCCCGGCCTGATCCCCAGCATCACCATGGCGACAGTGTGCTCGCATATGGCGACACCCCTGCCCTAAAATTAGTGCGGAGGTGCCAGTCTAGGAGGTGACGCCTGGCACCGCTCACAAAGATGCCCCTCCTTTGGCTCGGCTGGCCGGCACGCCCCCCACTGGACAGCTTGGGCCCATCGTGGGCCTTGGCAGCCGCCCCCTCGGCGGGCACAACACTGCGCGGGGTTACGATTCGAATGAGAAGGAGCAGCACCCACTGCCTCGCCCTGTATGCCAGGCCCTGCCTCGCCCACCATGCTACTAACATCTGCCACCGACAGATGCTGACCTCTGCGTGGGCCACCAGGTGGCGCCACAAGACGCGTGCCGCCGCCTCTTCGTCCGCATTGCCACGGCGACCATTCTTCCAAGACTTCACGGTGATGGCCTCCCCGCCCGCTCCAGAATGCCGGCACCGGGATGGAAAACCAACGTGATTAATCATTCCCCGTCCTTCTCGCCATTGCAGGAGGGCTTGTCTCGCGGATAAAAGCGCAAATTCATTTCCTGGTTTGTTAATTCCAGTGTCGTGCCAAACCCTGGGAGATATCCCCTCTTTTTCAGGCACAGGTAATCCAAAGTCATTTCCAGCTCGCTGTTCACACTGCCTCGTTCACACATGCTATTACGAAAATGATCCAATCGGCCTCCATCGCCGAAACGTGCTCCATGACACCCACGCGACTGACAGGGGGCG
>JABFEA020000001.1:16142019-16152199 GCA_019775915.2 Cyphomyrus plagiostoma | reverse complement strand
TAAAACAATTTCTTTTCAAAATTTTACCCACCGGCCCCCCCCCCCCCACCCGGCCCCCAGCCCCCCCCGGCGGGTGGGGGGGGGGGGGGGGGGGGGGGGGGGGGGGGGCACTCCTCTTTGTCGGCTGGAGATACACTGAGTGCTGCCCAAAACCTGAACATCACACATGTGGCACAAGTTCCCTGAAATCCCATCATCGCCGAATTTTGGGGTATTTGTCAGGGACCAGAGATAAAACCTTTAAATGAACTCAGACATAAAAAACGGGTAATTTTCTCAGATCACGCTGGTGATAATCAGATGAGGCTGCCCTGTGTTACTAAAAGAGATGTGAAGTAGAGATGAAATGCAGCGTCTGTGGGGATCCTTTGATATATAACTAAGCTTATTTTAAAAAGATGCCTCCTTATTTCCACAACCCAACATATCTCAGCCATTTCAATGGTTAATTAAACAGAAAAAATGACAATATAATACTGAACAGCAAGTAGCATGAGAAACCCAATCACTGTGGTTCTGAGATGACGGACTTACATGCAGGGAGGTTCTTACCTCCGTCCACCAATCGGACGGCCTGTCGAACCCGGATCAGCTTGAGGGGTACATCTCCCCTTACGCTCAAGCCATTTTGGCCCGAAGCGCACTCAAGCTTCCTGTGTTCGCCTTTAATGCTCGTTAAAAGTCTCCTAAATGAATCCTCGCAACAGCACCTCCGAGGTGGTACAAACGTATAGTGTGATGTCACTGCCTCGTAGCCACAAAGGAGTGGGATTGAAACCCAACCCTAAATATTGGCCTGCGCTTCCTGTGACATTTACATGGGTTTGTGAGCCATCGTGAGTGGGTAAGATCAGCATCTAATGACCGCTTGCCCGACCCTCACCCACGTTCGCCCTATCGATAGCATGCCACCAGTACCAGACAACGCCCATTTGGCAGCCTATACAATCCTTACCGCCGGTACCCACCATCCGTGCGACATAAACCGCCACCTATGTCACCTAATGGTATGACCCGCACTGCTCAGGACCTTAAATTCTTCTTCTTACTGCATTGCAGCTGACAGCAACTTCCCACACACACGGACTGACGTTGGTCATTTTCAATGAGGAAACCACAGTTTATGGTAGGAAAACTGCCCCCCTATAGGCACAGCTGGCGTTTACAGCAAAACCTTCACTTATGTGGTACCTGGGTCACTTGTGGGGGCAGCGGAACAGAGCGGGAAGCAGCTCGGGGCCGACGCAGCAGTCGCAGTGAGCCGCCAGTGCGCGGAAAGAAATGCCTAATGATTAGTCGTCACGGCGACACCCCTGGGCTGCTCACCCCAAACGCAGTGTGGGCTACACCATAATGACCGAGATTATTACCCCCCCACCCCCACCTCCCAGCACACTACGGGAACCCAGACTTCCCCACCAGAATTGTGGACCTGGAATGGGCTCTGCTGGAAAGCCAGGAGGGAGGTATCTAGGAGGGAGGGGGCATGCTGATTTTAATTAAGGGCATCTGAGTGGGGGGGGTCACATTATTATGTTTCTCTTATTTGCTTTTATTTTCTTCCCTCTTCCATCATCCCCCTTATTTGTGTAGGCTGAGTTGAGCCTTTGCTGACTCCCCTCTCAGTAACCACGCCTATTGCACCCCGCATGCGACAATATGAGCTGTGCACATCTGCGTTGTTTGACTGAAAATCCTCCTTTTCTGTTATTGTCTAAATCCTTCCGAGGTTCAGCAAGGGGTCTCGCAGTAGTTCCTTCCCGATGGGTTCCCAGAGGGCCATCCAGCCAGGATTATGTGAACGAGGTCCGAAAAAATTAAAGTGCATCTATCGGGAACGCAGTTACGGAAAAGCAAGGCGCCAGGGACGCCGGTCAGGGTGTGGCCCTCGGAAGCCAAGCCCACCGAGGCTCAAATGCTTTAAATGTCTGTCGAATTCAAACCAATTGGGTCAATAGTCATGGTGATGATGGAGGACGTCGCCAGCCAATCAGAGAGGTTGTAGAACGTGGACATAGAGCTTGGATATCGTGTCATTAACCGTCCGGTGCCACGTGCATAAAACCACACAGGAGAATGAGTAACACTAGCCAGCTAATAACGCTGGAGCAAACTCAAAAGAGATCCTCCACCTAGATCTTTAAGAAGTCACATGACCTGTGTGTGATCCGAACTGCTTCTTTCTACTGCAGAATAAGCAACCCGTAGCTTTGATTCCGGCTTGCTTGAGGTAGGGGGGTGACCCACGCTACCTTCTGATGCAGAGATGCTAATTATCATCATGTATCATGTTTTTAAATTATACTCTAATCACCCAGTGACGTCCAAGGCCATCTCCTAGTCCTTTCCAACTGACCTGCAGAGATCTGGACCGAGGCCACCTTATGGAAATTAAAAATGCAATTGTGTGATTCATCTTTGCAATTACCTGCAGCATCCGCAGTGGCCGGGAACTGAAGCGAAGCCCTCACAAAGGAGACAGCATGATGAACAACTCAGCGCTGTCATTTTGCCTTCATATTAAAACAATTCATAGTAGGTATATGATGAGTGCGGTCAGATTAGAGATCTCCTTCACAGGAAGTACCGGCCAACTAAATTTAGTACGCAAATTAACCTAAAGTTAAGTGAGATGCAAAATTAAACAAAGAAAGCTCATGTTTGGGTGCTGTGCTGTATGTCTGTCAACACAGAATTGATGTCAGACTGTTTGAGATGTCCTCAGCGTGGAGCATGGAGATTACAAGGATCGGGGTGAAAAGATACTTTTTTCAGGAAATTTCACCTTTGTTAAGAATGTTCACTGAACATTACAATATTCTACAATTCTCCACAAGCGGCTTCAGGGAAGCCCCTTGCTCTACACTTAAAAAAAGATGCACACTTATATAGTGTGTTAATCCGCAGACAGGGTCTCCTTTCCACTTTTTTGAAGCTTAAACTCGTCACCGAATCTGGTTGTTACTGGCCTTGAAACCTGGCGAAATGACAGCACGCTGAACCGTATGACTGCATCCTCCACCGTCTCCCCGCCCGCGCACCGCGCACTCATTAACCGCGCCTGGGGTGGGGCTACTCAAACGTAGTGCTGGTGCCACCTGCTGGCAGGAGCCATCGGTAGCTGATTTTCCGTCACATCTGAAGTGCGATTTCCCCACAGCCGAGCCAGTGAGGAGAATAAGACTCCCTTTCATGCGATCATCTCTCCGCTCTTCTTTCTTTCTGACACCTCATAAATGCTTTCATTTCTCATTTAGTAAAGTTTAGTAATTTTAGTACGTTGTGCGCAAAAGAAATGTAGGGAATGCGACATTTCTCGGTCTCACCGTGAAGCTGCTTAGGCAAATAAATAAATAAATAAATAAGGGCAGTGATAGATGACGTGACTGAGCACCTCTGGACGCTGCGGATGGCTCCGCGAACTGCGCCGCGTTCAAAGGCTGCAGTAAAACGGGCTCTCAGATCAGACATTGGCATCACCCAACCACATACACAGGCAGACATCTGTCGGCACCCCAGGTTGCTAAGTAGTCAGAGGCGAGCACGGGGGGGCGGCATCACTGCACTACCTAATAAAGGCCCCAATGGGGCCCTCATCACAGACATGACCCTAATGAGTTTAATTTAAATAGCATCTGCATACCTCTTAGAACTAGCACGCAGTGTTTCCTGGTGTTAAGTTGCATTTTTCTGAAATCAAGTTTGGCCTTTGGGTTATCTGTTTATTTACTGCGCATCAAATTCATGGCGAATTATACGTCGTTTATTTACATTATTGTAATGATCCAAGCAGTCAGAAACGACTGTGAAGGCAGTTCTATGAATAAACAGTTCTTAACGGCTTTGCACTTTCAAAAGTGTTTTCACAGATACGTAAATAATAAATAACATGTTGAAATAAATTTAGTTATACATTGTGTTAAAACTAAGAAGTCTGGATTTGTTTTCTATATAATATATGTCTACTTTGTGAAACAACAAGCTGCCGTGATTTATAAACGACCCTAATGTCAAACAAGGGACACAAATGAAACGGGGACGCTTTGTCAAACAGCTATGGTTAACAAATGAGAGAGAAAAAAAACATGTTTATTTTATTTGTGTGTTTTATTTTTTCAACAAAATGAATCACGCTAACATAATTTTCTGTGCATGCATTTACCCTCGCTCCTGGGAGAAACTGAATTTAAATAAGTCCAGACAGCGGGTGGGAGGATTATACGCAATAAAGACCGAGAGCACAAAGATTGGAAACTTCACTCCTATGATATTTAGTTGAGTGGGTTTGGTCCCGTGCCCTTGAAACACGCATGAAAGGCGCTCGCTTGCCCCTCATTGTACCGGGCGGACCGAGAGCGACACGCTGAGACATCCTCTATTCTCAAGTTAATTAAACTTAACTTAATTAAACACGTATTTTTTTCTAAGAGAAGCTAGGCATTTGTAAATCAAACTGACGCAAAATGTGTATTATGTATTTCGTAAATTACAATATTTCTTAAATTTTAAAACAAATTCGATTCTATACGAAGATGATCACTATTATTATTCTTATTAGTAGTAGTAGTATCATCATCAACATCGATAATAATAATAATAATAATATTAATAATAAAGTATTATTACTGTTGTTATTGTTGTTATTATTATTATAAATAACTAAAACAACTTTTTTAGAACATGCAGGCCTACTTCTTCTGTTACAGTTAATTACTCCGGTTGCTATTCTTGTTGCACCAGTAGCCTATAACAGGTAAACACGTAGCCTATTAGAAGCTGATATTTATGCGGGCAAACAAATAAAGCCCAGGCCACGTTTCCATGAGGTTATAATTACCGATTTATTTTTTTTTAAATGAAATGCACAAAACATTTGGGTAGTTCCCAAACGTTAATTTAGAAGTAAAATGTTGTCATATAAAATTGAGTGTGTATTCTTTTCAGTCATTCTGTGTGTGAAAGTGTGCATTTAAGTATATTCTAATGGGAGTATATGGATGTTAATTGTGCCGTTTTGAAATAATAAACACCAACATAAATCAAACCAATGTGTAACAATATTACGCAAGTATTCCCGTGTCCTTAAAGTGGTCGAAAATAACTCGCCAAGACAATAAATCATGACGACATTCCCAGGAGTTTTCAACACTACGGCAGTCCTTAGCCACAATTTCCAGCCACAGTTAAAAGTTAAAAGACGGTTCATACTCATTTCGGAAAGGCAAACGCTTTTGGCAAAAAGGAAAAGTGCTATTTAAATAATTCAATTCAATATAATGTAGATTATATAATCGTTTGACAAAAAGTAGGTCTGTATTTCTAAGTTTAACAGACATGCACATAGCAGAATGACTAGTAATCGCCGACCTGACAACAATAACAATCACAAGTAATGCTTGTTTTAATGCAAATCTCGATTACTTAAAAATCTAGCGATATTCAAAAGTATTTAAATCCGAAGGTCTTCAGCTGTTTAAAGAATGAATGTGTATTTTTCGTTTAATTTGCAGGCTTTGACAAGAAGTCTAAATATTGACACACATAAAGGATGTGCGGACACTGATGAGAGCCATTCATGACGAAGGTGACGATAACCCATCGGGAGGCGACTTTCAACATCATTAAGTCAATGTCAACATGCCATTAAACGGTAACGTCACCAAGAAACACGCCGCGCTTACTTTCCAAGTAACAGGTTCTAAAAAATGAGAAAGGTTTAAAATTATATATCAGTGACAATAATATATATATATTTAATTAATTCGATATTTGTGTTTTGTTTGTTGAATTGGATTCTTTCTTTATTAGCTGTTGCGCAAGTGGGGTAACTTAGATCGACAGCAAAATAGCCCATTTTACATTGAAATTAAACGCCTATTTACACTAATTTCTGTACAGAACGGCTGGTATTATTCGATATTATAAATTAATTGGGAGTTCAGTCTATTTTTCCAACCGAACAAAATTTAGCGGGACTTTTTTGTACTAGGTTATGAACTTATTTCACGGGATGACTTGAACACGCTGTGGATGATGAACACGCTGGAGATAACGAAGATGTTGCGAAATGTACGTAAAATATTTTGAAGATTGTAAAAATGTAACAAGTTCTCCGATCGCTGTATTTTAAATTGACTATTGCTACATAAAGCAAGATGCGTGAATATTCGAATATTGTACAGCTTGTTTAATGAGATTCCATCTGGAAATGCCATTTAAATCTGCCTGACCCGTTTGAATTCAATTGGAAATCATTGCATGGGACGCACTTTAATTTTAAAACATTTACTAAGGAAATATGTAAATTAATGGATAAATTTAATTATGTCAATTATGTAAATTATTTATGGATCTTTTATTGTGAGAATATTACGTATCCTTTAAAAAAGTTGTTACGTCTCATCCCATTACTATGTCTACACAAAATTGTGTGTTCTACAGTGGAAGGATTAGGAAAACGTATGCGTCTAATTCTGGAAGAACGGAAGATGGAAGTAAAATACGGAGGCGGCTGAATAATGTCATTAATTTATCCGTGACCTGTTGCCCGAAGCGACAGCTCTATAGCCCTGCTCTCACGGATTCTCGTACTGTACGTAAACGCTAACAGCGCCTTTTATTTCTGCGGTCCCTTAGATACCAGCACTGAATACAACAAACTTAAAAAAAGATTTTTTAAAAAAAATCTATTGCTAGTAGCATCCAGAAGTAATATTTCTCATTTAGATTTGTTAAATTACAATTCATAAACTAAAAAAAAAAAAACCTTATTCTAAAGATAAAGGCAAAGGAAAATCGATACTAGCGGCAATCCCTAAAATCACTGACATGTAGAATCGTGTATATATTTATGTAGGCCTACAACATAACATGTTAATAACGCCAACCGTAGCAACACCAACAACGCAATTATAGTACTAACAACTTGAATAACCTGTCATTATTTTAAGAAGAAAATATACAAATGCTGAATCGTTCTCGCTTCATCTTTTGTACTGAATTAAAAAATATTTTTAACTACGTGTGCTTGTACTTGACCATTATGCATAATGCCATAAGAATAGTCTCTTCATATGAATATGCTATAGCTGATAGTAATCTGTTTAGTTGTCTGTTTAGCGAACGTTTTCCTTGCGCGCGTACGCTAAGCGACAGACGTAAACATGCGAGTAAGGCAGCGACACACTTTACTTTGGAAGTACGAGGTCCCCGACGCCCATTACTCTCGCCCAATATTAAGCACTCGGCACCTCGAGCGACTGAGTTGAGCAGAAGGACCACCTGCTTTCAGGCTCTCACCCCAACACGCTAGGCATATTTCCCAATCAGCGGCTCCCCTTTCTGCCTGCTCCGTGGGGGTACGCTTTCTGAGGTTTTGGGTTAATTAGGTTATTAATTAAGTCTAGGGTGTAACGTAGGATCATTTAAAATAAGTAATGGACGTTTTAAACCAATACTTTGCCCGTTCTGTCTTACAGACAGAAACGTTTCCCCGGTGGACCTGTAGACGGCTTTTCTTGTTCATTAAGGTGCGCGTTCTGATTGTAGATGACGCTAAACTCCGCTGCAGCCCTAAACAAAGGGCTAATGCGCATAGGCTCATTGACCTCGCATGTGAAAACGCGTCATGCGCCTGTCATAATCCTGCCTCCTCTCTTTACGCGTCTCTCTCAGCATGACCGCCTTATTAGACACCTCTCCGTACAGTATACGGCTCAGTAAAATGGAGGCATTTGCATATTTGTTTCGCATCTTATGTCCAATCCCCTAGCCGCATTTGCACCGTTAATGTGAGTTAATTTTCCAAATAATACTTTGGCAAATCGTCCTTCCACACAGATACATCATTTATGTAAGGACTTCTGTGAACTTTGAAAAATTAATGCCTTTAATTTTGGTTGATGGCAACATCAACAAAGCTCTGTAAATTGCACTTTAATGAGATTTTGCTACGGGGGATAATCTGCCACTGACATAAATGCATATCGAAAACATCTGTAGACCTACGATTTTATTCTGTCGGTTAAACCTGATGAAAAGTCAAAATTCCACAGACACGTAGACACACACTTTCGAGAAGTACAGTTTTTGCAACGTGACAATAATAGGCCTATTTATCCGTGGTATGTATGTAATATGTAAAACATACATACTAGATATAGGCCTACCTAAGGGGAAAACTCTCACTCTGCAATATATTTTGTGCGTCCGCAAATAGGCCTAATGTAAAAATGATATATAGTAAAGATGTGAAAAATCGCATTTTTTAGGCTAAGAGCAATCTTTGAAGCCTTATGACAAAACTCCGCAGGCTATTCAGTTATTATTTTGAGTGCTATAGTCACAAATGACAATACATCCAGGGGGAAAGGTAATATAAAACATATTCTGTATACAGTGCCACGTATGTGATGTATGGATGTGTTTAAAACGCATACAGCCTGTCTAATGAAACTATCCCACGGTGTCAGACGCTCGTGAAAGAAGCTGAACGCTTCACTTTAGCTGCACTGGCGCCAGGGGGACAAAAGCCAAGAAGCTTGTAGATCTTGTCCGCCTGAAACCTGAAAAGAAGTGGTTCTGGGGCCGATTATGCGAAGTTTGGCGAGAAACAGTTAGGAATGGAAACAAAGACGGCGTGAAACAAACAAACAAGAATTAAGGGACACAAATTTCACCCTCCAGTGTGTTACAGAGCGTTGGTTTACCATTCATGCTTTCATACGCACATTCTTTAAAAATAAGTATACGATATTTTAACGTTCAAACCTTACTTAGGCTGCCTTGGGGTTCAATAACAATGGAAATTGTATAAGATATTACAAAAAGTATAAATAATAACAATAATACTTAAAAATAAGCGAGTGAATCCGCGCTAGTTCTCCCTGTGACTGGCATTTCCTTTCAGCACCACAGGGCGCAACAGTGCCTTTAATGACGCGCATAAAGATCATTCATGTGCTTTTACTGGGCGGTTTGGGGAGCCCGTGTAGCCGTCATCAGTGCTAATAAATAACACAATATCGAGCCCTACAGTTGTTTGCACACGACCCCCTTACGGACTCTGGAGTAAAATTAGCTTTGCTACATTAAGATCTGTATGTTTTCAGTGCGCAGCGAGAAATACTTTACGGCTGCGATGGTCACTGTCCAGAGAACACTCAGATACTGACTGCCAACTCGCCGCCTGCAGAACGGCGCGAGGCTGAAGAGAGACCGGAAAGGCGCTAGCCATAATGCATCATTTATTTACACCTATTTGTTTGACAAAGATTATCTAACTAGTTAGCTGTTTGGCCAAGGATAATTTGACGCCCAGCTAATTACCATAATCCCCTTGAAGAGTGAAGTGCGAAGTTCTCCCTGGACCTGAGCCCGCCAGATAAGGGGATGGTTACAAGTTGGCAAGCTCCGATCTGTACGTTCTTGTATTTTACATTTTTTGAAGTCCAGGCACGTGTCTGCGTTGTTTCCTGCTTCTCAAAGGAGCATTCAATTACGTCGCTCAAATATTTTGAATCATCTTTATGGTAGACCCGATGTTCGCTGTGCATTTATCATTTATTTATATGTTCAGTAAAAATGCCCCCTGTAATGATCCCAGATTTAGCCGCCCCGTTGGGGGTAGCTTTCAAACAATCAGAAAGAGTTACCCTTTTAAATGTCAAACCGAACCTTAAAGCTAACCTGGCTCACTTCAGATAATTTAGTCCTGTTATGCCGAATTCCTGACATTTATCGATACATTCTTATCCCGTGTTAAAAGGGCAGTTAATGCCTTCCATGTGCAACCCTGTAACCCTTCGGAAAAAGAAGACGTTTTTTGGGCGGCTGTATGGTGAGAATTTGTCCGTTATGAAAAGCATTCCTGCTCCGAATGAGCCCTTCCGCCCGGGACTGACTCCCGCTCGGACTCCTGGCTGCCGCATTTACTTAAAGACACGGGGGCCGTTATTGGCCCCCATGGTTTGTTTGTCTGGCCAGACTCGCACGCATTTAAGTGAATTATCATGTATAAAAGTGGGGTGGTGTGACTGAAAATGAATTAATTATTGTGTGACAGGGACCGAGCAGCAGAGAGCTGTCCGCTGGCACACTGCTGCCCTGCCTGCCCTGGTCTTGTCCCTGCCTCAGTCCTTGCATCCCTGCTGTGTGCTGAGTGTCGGCTTGACTCCCTGGC
>JABFEA020000001.1:16124854-16141919 GCA_019775915.2 Cyphomyrus plagiostoma | reverse complement strand
CCCCCCCCCCCCCCCCCCCCCCCCCCCCCCCCCCGCGCCCGCCCCCCCCCCCCCCCCCCGCGCCCTCCGGCGGGGGGATCGGACACCTCCCGTCTGGCGATGGCATCGTGCGCCGTGGGGACGGCAGCGTATGTCACAGGGAAGCGAGGCGTGTCAGCCGCCCGCAGGGACCCGAAGAGCCCCAGCCAGAGAGCAGTGCAGGAACCATCACCGGGGCCCACCCCCATGCTCCGGGCTGCTCTGAGACGGGCATCCCCCCCACAAAGAAATGGTGACCGCGATTGCCCATCTCACCAAATACTGCCCCCAGAGTCGGGAACTTTCTGCAGAAATACGACAGTTTCTTACTTTTGCTGCATACGTGATGAGCTTGCGGTTTATTAAGTCTTTAGGGGCCCTGGCAAGGGGACTCCCGTGTCAGAGCGACTACATCTTTATTTAATTGGTGTGAGAGAGCGGGAGCGAGCCGGGCCATCGCTACCGCCTCCCATACAAAAAGGCCGTTCCCAGTGGTGAGGGAAGCTGCCCGTTGTTTGGCTGCTGGATCCACAGCACACGAGATCAGGACCATCTTGAAGGTTTCGCTGGCGTCTGTGTGACAAGCCAGGCAGTAACCTCATCCACACTGGTCCCCGTTAAGCTTTACAGACGCGTTCATTCTTTGTCCCGTTGGTGGACGTAGACAGTGTCGGGGGCTGGTCCCGGGGACTCGTTAGGCTGCCTGGGGCCGTTTGAAAGAGCATCCAGAAGGGAGGCAGTGGGGTGATGGAGAGGGCTGGGGGGGGGCATGGGTGCCACTGAATGAGTGGGTAAGAGGGGTGTAAAGCTCATCTAATTTTTAAAGAGCTTCTTAACCAGGAAACACAACCAAACATGATCAGGTTACACTACTAGCAAAAAACAGCTTAGATCATTTTCATCATCATTGTGTTTCTTGCGTTTGTTAGTCTTCTCTAGTATTACCTTAATTACCTTAATTAGCTGCCGCGCTTTAACTGGCACAATTTGCTGGCATTTATTTCTTCACTGACTTTCGTTTTGTTTATTAAAAATTGGTTGAAACATATGAAAACTTTTTTTTTTTTTGGAAATGTTTTGAGTTGGGAGTGTGTTGCATTAGATGGGCATCGCAGGCGTGACGATGTTGACTGGGAATGCAGATCTGAGGCTGCATCACCGAAGCCCAACAGAGTCGGAAGCTGAGCTTCATGAGTTACTCCATGTAAGGGGTTTTTGGGTCCTACCAAAAGAACGTCTGGTGGATGCTTTCGTTCACAGGAGCAGCAAGATCTGCTAATTAGCTCAGTATAACTCTTCACCCTGTTGGGAAAACACAATTGCTGCAATATCTGTCTGTAGGCCTTGTCTGTCATGGCTGTTTACAGGGGAGGAGAGCTGGTCATGTGACGCTCGACGATGTGCCAGTTAAAGGGAGTGCAGCCCTGTCTGGCGGATCAATGAGTTTACAATGCACGGCCAAACACCTGCACACCGTATGACCCCCTGCCTTTAACACAATTGGCTGGACATTAAGGAGCATAATCCGACTACAGAGTCATGCGTAAAGAGCTGCTGGGGACCTGGCCGGCTGAGGTCTATGGTTTATGGTCGCATGCATCTTAACACGCGTGTGTGGGCGTGCCGCGACTAAAACTAACAGAGAAACGCCCCTGTGTTTTTGTCACCGTGTGAATTTAAAGATTCCCTTTTGTGCGGGAATGATTACCTCCCACAGCACATCTTCGTGGTTTTGACGCATAAGTGATTTACTCTGCGCCTTTAATTACTCCAGTGTTTATTATTCTGTCCATAAAGACACCTTCAGCTCCATATTTCCTCCATACGCCCGGAACATGCCGCAATTATAACTACAGCTATCTGTTTCCTTGATGAATTTGGTTTCCCCCACATAGTTTGATAAATATAGACATAAGACCAACCTGACTTTTTATGTGGTAATTAAAGTGAAAAATATAGTCACGGGCCAAATCCTTAATTGGACTCCAAGAGAGATATTTGGAATTTCTCCTTAATAATAGCATATGACGGGATAGGGAAATAAAAGCATGCTGAATTGTGGCTTCAGATGCTCAATTAATCACAAAAAAGAAAACAGCCAATTTAGCATAGTGCATTCTGGGAATCTCATGGCCCAGGTAATGTTATCTTAATCATTTTGCCACAATATTAACCTTCCTATATCAGGAAGAGATGACACCTTCTCTGTGTGCAATCATCTGCAGGTCTTCTTGCTTCGTAATGCTTTATTGAGATAATCTGAATCACCACTCTTTTCCAGAAGTCTGTGCGGAGGAACAGGATTCGCTACTCAGCCCATTCCATCAGCGTTCATCCTTAATTATTAGCTTTGCCTCTTGCTGAAAAGGGGAGGGGTTATGAACGGCTTGTGAAGCACCAAATCATCCCAGTGTGTCCATGGCGATTCATGCTCCTTCATTTTGACCTCTTGTTCAGACTGTGAACCACCATTGATGCTCCTGCATCATTTTAACCTGCCACAACCTCTAGATGATGGACACCAGGGCAGCCTGGTAGGCAAAGGGTCTGTTATATGGTTATGTTATATGTCCCTCTCTCACACTCTGTCCTTATCACTTATCCACCACCTTTATTAATTACATGAGAAAAATATGCAGCATTAAAGGCTGCTGTTATTACCGTCTGGTCACGCCGCCCCCTGGAGGGCGGGTTGCGCCGCCGCGCTCTTCAGGAGGCAGACGGATCTGCTGCTTAGGAGGCTTCAGCCAGCTCCTGCTGAGTCCCTCTGAAACCAGAGACGCTTGAAGTGAAGTGAATTGGGCAGCATCTCCCAAACGCCTCTCAGCTACACCATTCTTGAGGTCTCCCGCAGCATAAAGACATTTCGGACAGTTTGGTCAGACAGCCCTACAGACCACCCTCCAGCCCCCCCCCCGCTCCCAGGACCACCCTGGGTTACCCAGCAGCCTCTCACACACACCTGCCGTAAAACTTAAAAGCAGTGGCAGCATCTAGCCCTTTGAAGTGTTCAAAGTGTGACCCTGCGACCTTGATACCCCCATAGCCTCGACACATGTTTAGCGCCTTTTGCGTAAACCCCCCCCCGCCCCCCCCCCCCCCATGTTTACCTACACGGTTGGGATGCGGCACTGCATCACCAGCTCTGCCTAATTAACCTCCCTTCAGAGGGAGAGGCAGAGGGAGGGTTGTGCCCCTCGCCCCCCCCCGAAACCGCATGTGTCCTCCACCACGTGCCCCCACCCCAGACACAGCCCCCCTGTTTTTACACATGTTCTTTTTGTAACCTTCAGCCCATGAGAACGAGTAGACAGGAGCTAAAGGCATTATCGGTCTTCCATCCCATATTTACTGTTGCTCGCCACGCAAACAGCACATGAACAACCAGCCAGGCTAATTTGTAGAACACAGCGTCATGATCCTATGAATCATACACATCGCTTGTTCCAGCGTTGCGTGTCCACGCTCCCATTCTGCTGCGTTAACACCCACCGTACCCGCCCTGCCTCTCTATCCACCCCCAACTTTCCTAACGGCTCCCTGACAGGTTTCCACGGTAACCCTAATTAAAGGGTTAAACGCCCCGCCCGGCCCCATTCTTATAAACGCCCCTCGACAAGCGTCCACCTGTGTCGGTCTCGCTCTCCGACTATGCCGAAAAAACTTTAAGTGCGGAAATAAATCTGCCTCGCCGAGCGGGAAAAAAGGAGAGCACTAAACACGTTAATGAACAATTAACACAGAGACGCAACCATCTGTCCATTAGGCAGAATTAAATACATCTTGTGCTTTTTTACATTATTGCACATTTGCTGCAGGTTCCTCACAGGTCAGGCAGCTCATGCCGGCACGCAGCCAGGTGGGGGGAGGTGTTGATCTCCTCATTGTTTGTCTGTCCTAGGGCCTGTTTGCTCTTCTTATAATAATTCTTTTAATCTTGAGCCGTCCCCTCCCCGTTTGCTCCAGGGCTGGTGAGCAGTGGTGCAGTTTGCTGACTGTTAGGCAGGGAAGAGCCTGATCCGGGAAAGGGGACCTGCTCCTTCCAGGTCCCGGCTGGGCTCCAACGCAAAGGGGAGACAAAACATGGCTCTGGAAGGTGCCTACATTCTGCAGGGTCTGTCGGATCCAAACCACATTTTCTTCACAGAGAAAATATGGCACCAAATGAAAAAAAAAATAAATGTATCGCTAGTCAACAGCCAGGGCAATAGAAGTAGGTTGATCCGCCTTACCTCAGTACAGCTGACTTTACCAGTGCAGGTTATTAAGGCTATTTTTCAGTTAAAATTATAGCCTATGCGACGTAGAATTTGAAAGGATACACAGCAAGGATTCCATAAAGTAACTTCCTGGATTTCTTTGATGTGAAAGCAGCTGACAGTATTAAGAAGGCTGATATTTGTTGAATAGGTATTAAATAGCATTCCAAATAAAAGGCTGGTCCAAAAGGCAAGGCAGCTGGGTTCCAGAGCTGTACCATTACATGGATACAAGTTAGGCTGGAAAACTGGGGGTAGCATGTAATTTTACAAGGTAAACATTTGGTTGGTCCAATGGAATCAGCGGAGTGCCTCAAGGTTCTCTTCTGGGCCCGCTCCCATTTCTGAACCATATGAATGACAGCACCACTGCTGTACATAATTAACATGTTATATTATCAGATGTCACAGAGTTAGCAGGTGTGATTTAGCAGGTGTGAACAGGCAGCAAAATAATCCATGTTAAAGGCTGCAGGAAATGCACTGAGAAATAAACTTAAGCGAGGATAAATGCAAAGTTACCCACTTAGGTGGGAGAAATAAGATTCACCCAGAAGATTTCATCACTATTAGTGCTACATCCAGAGCACAAGGCCACAAATTGAAACTAGACAGGGACCACTTTAGATGAAAGCAAGGAGAGGAATTCCCTTCACACAAAGTAAAGCTTGGAAAACGTTCTTAGCAGTTTAGCTAAGGGTTAGCCCAGAGACTCATGCAAGTCAGCACTAGACAAAATGATGCTATATGATTGCCTTGATTAACTAACTCAGCTGAGAATGTAGGTTAATATCAACTGATTATTCCACAAATGAACATATATTGCATCAGTTAAAAGAATCTTAAACAGACAAATCAGACTTGGCTGTGTGTTTGTTTGCATCTGTTTTAGTTGTCCCTTTGCAAGTGCTGATGTAATGATTACCTTGTGTTTTTATGGGTACAGTAAACATTTTTTCTTGGTTTGTTGGTTTTGGGTGACACGTATATTAATAGGCGATATTATAGCATCACAAAGTTTTTATCCATCTGTTTAGAATTAAGATAAGGTTCACATATATTTCGCAAATCTTTTGAATTAGGTAATCTCAAATCTATACAAATAATTTATAATAAACTACCGTACACTAAAACAAAAGCACTAAAACAGGTTAACTGATGAGAAATGGCTTTCCTTACTATCGATGCGAACTCTATTTTCTAAGTGTATTATTCGACAGCAAAGTTCACATAATACAAACTATGCATTGGTCTGAGAAATGCCGATTGTTTTTTACTGGATGGATTTTTATTACACGTGTCAAATTAATTATTCCGGTTTTTTTTTTCTCACTAAAATGTCCGGTCATTGCACATTCAACTCTTTTCTTTGTTTTCTGTTATAACCGGTGGCCTTCATGCAGTCAACGTTACCTAGTGATTTATATAACTTGAGTTTTAGGGGAAGGAAAACTCCGTAAAGACAAAAAGACTCCTTGGAGTTGCATAACGGTTTGTATTTTACTTCCTTCTGATTGTTTTGCCGTAGAGCGCATTTGCTACTGGCTTTTTATCGCTTTAATTCCTTCTCTGTATTTGGTTGCAAAGCGGTCTATAGCGGCATTGTAATTGCCAGAAAAGGAAAGTTCACCGCGCCCCATTGTCAATGGGGGAACTTAAAAAGGGAGGCTGTGTTACCCACGCATGCAGAACATCCCAATCTGTTTCTGCGCACTGCTTTGGCGGAGGGGGTAGCAGGGAGGTTGCGGTCAGTTTAATTCCTTACAATAGAGGGCCGGGCAGCTGCGCTCTTTTCACAAAAGGTTCATTCCTCTATCTGTCCTGTTTATTTAATGCCTTTTCTTGACTAGATATAACACTTGTATCTTACACGCATGATTATCGGGCAGTTTTAATGAATGTTACAAGTAAACGTTGTTTAATCAGTTTCGACAAGTGAACCGTATGGCAATTAACGTCTTTTTTAAGATGAGCCCAATGACTCGCTCTAACACCCAGTTTGTGCGCGTCTTGCGGTTTCTAGGCACCAGATTACATCAGCATGCTAAGGAAGTTATAAAATTTGAAATACGAAGTTTCCCCCCTTGTTTTAAGTTTTGCGAGAGACCCGTGTCAGCTAAATGAAAACTTCAGGACAGTATTTGAAGTATTTTCCCCACACAGATGTGTAACAGGAGCTGCTCCGTCTTCACACAGACACTGAAACACACAACAGACAAATATCTTGCTTTCTAGCTTGAATCTGTTACGCCATTACGAGCCCTTAATGATTTTTGCACAAGTATTCGCCGCCAAACTGTGCTTTATTTGTCTTGGTGTATTATTACATGTATACCGTCTAATAGTTAATTTTGTCCGCCTCGCAGAAGTCCCTGACATATTGATATCGTTATAAACGCAATAGGCTTTGTGCTGCAATGCGAGATCTTGCCAAGTACTTAAAAGTCAGCGTCGTCTATCTCTGAATGGTGGACGCATCCACGCTTGCGGGAGCGCTGCCTTTGATCCCTTTGATTTTTTTTTAAGCAGATCTGTTGTGCACGAAATTCCATAGTTTTCCATAGAAACATGTCGCTTCCATCGGAATATTGATGTTTTCTTCGTCGTAGGGGATATGATATGGTGAATCAAAATTTGAAAAGCCCGGACAATGGCGGTATTCATGGTCGGTTTTTGGCGCTTTGTTCGGTGTGTCTTGTTTTTCAAACCCCCTCATTTCTCAAATGAATCAAATATTGTTTATTCTGCTGCTGTCGCGGCTTTGGTCACTTCAGCTCCCTCTTAACTTGAACTGTTTGTTCATCAGCAGGTTGTCCTACCATGCCGATCTACTGTATAGCTCTAACCTTGGAGACAATGAATTTTGGGATGTGAAAGACGCCTTTACAAGAGACGCCGCTCCCCCTTCTGCTTTTGTCTCCCGCTCTCTAATTCAAATACAAAATATTTTTTGGCATGAATTCCATTTGTCTGCGACTTGCCACAGGTGATGTGTTATTAATACATCAATAGGCAAACAAGCGCAAAAATCAACTCCCGCTCGCTCTCTCTTCCTCTCTCCGTGCGCCCTGCCCCACTCTCTCTCCTCCTATCCTTGCCCAGCTGACATTTCCGATGGAGCATGTTTTTCTCGCTGCATTGTTATCTTGTCATTACAACAATGTACATCTTCGCATTGCAATATTTAGAAGCCTTTGATCTGTAAAATGAAAAGGCCAAAGTTATGGTGAAGCCACTTTAGCATATAATATGCTTTCAGATTTTCTCAAATATTCTTTAAAACTGTGAAAAGGAGATAATTGGTAATTAATATAACTCTTTTGGAGAAAGACCAAACACATTGTAAAGCAGTGTAATACTAACATTTTATAAAATTCGTTTTTGTCGCTCGGAAATAAAACTTATTGCGGTTTATCATCATTCCACCAGTCATTGGTTAATTTTATATTGTTTTCCGCTATATTGTAGCATCACATTCATAAAAAGAAACGTTAGTTAATGTGGGATCAATTGAACTAGCATAAATATTTTACTACACCCGTTAACGCTGTTGCATTGGTTTTATTGCTAACGTGTCCTCCTTAAAATAAAAACACGAAAGTTTACAGATACATTTTAGGCGTTTTTTTTTTTTTGCTAGAAAGGCGTTAAACCCTGTGTTAAATAAAATGCTGAAAAACTGATAGATGAAATATTGTTGTTTTTTGCTACATTTTATTATTTCACCAGTTTAAATATTACATTTGTTATCTGTCTGTATCGTCCCTCCGATATTTGGACTATGCAATTCTCACCCTATATTTGCATTTTGACGTATACAAATACAGAAGCACGTGCTCCGTATATTCATTTCAATAAATATATTTGTCTTACTTTTTATGCAGATATTATAACCGAATATGTCTTTTACATAATTTATAGAGACCGAGGTGAACTAAATTTCAGGCTCCGTGGTAATTATTTTTTCCAGAATGAAAATGATTATCAAACCGTGTGACCAATAGCTATAACCGCATCTTACATAGATTTATTTTAATGACTTACAAGTGGATATAACAACAACAACAACAATAATAATAATAATAATAATAATAATAATAATAATAATAATAATAAACAACTTTTAGGCTTTCTTTATTCTGAAAAAAAAACATACTGAGACAGGTGGAAGCAAAATATAGAGTAAAACTGAATGTCTGATTTATGTAGCACATGCTGGAGTCTTTGAATATAGCCTGTCGTGGACATATATTCCAAAGCCGAGTCCTTCCATACGGGGCGCATCAAGCGTGAAAAATGCACGCGCGCCAAAGTCCGGCGTTGCTCAAGTGAGTGACCCGTGCGGTTAGTCATGCTAAGGATAACTTAATAGTTTCGACTGTAACAATGCGCTTACAGTCTACACCGGATCATTCTCGAGTTTCGGGTTTCCAAGAAATCCGGTAGACATGTTTAGGTTTATAGGTTACTACGCAAACTTGCATAAATATAGTCTATATCTGTGGAAATTTACCTAATTATAAAATAAGGTTTACGTTTAAGTCAAAGCATGCGTATTTTATTTTCTCTTTTGTGCATATAAGCACATCCTGCATAATTAAACAAAAAAAAATCATCGAATTATTTAAAGGAAGAAAAGCAAAAAGTGAAGTCACAGCAATGGCAACAAAGTTCAGACCGTCACATTTTTATTACTTTGGTTATAGTTGATCAAATCACAAACAGCATTTTCAACTTCATGCGTGAATTAGTAACGTCCGTCCACTGGTTCCTCACTGAAATGAAACAACGTAAATATATTTATATATCCACACTGAAAATAGCGGGAAAATGTTATTAGACTGAACCGACCGTTAAAATAAAACGAGGAACGCGACCAGCCACATAAACATTTACAAATACCTATAACCCATTCACATGCTTAGTATTATGTGTGACTGCAAACATCTATCTGCTGAAAAGGAAGTGTCACACCATTACATGTCTTTTATAAAGGCCGATTGTAGTTTAGACAAACATCGGACTAAACATAAAGGCAAAGGTCAAGTCCTTTTCAGTTCGAGTATGCACTGATTCACCTAGGAACCGACGCGACAGCACTTTATTATCTTCGGTTGCGATAGGGGCCGGACGGGGCTGAAGACAGCGCGCAGCCCTATCCGAATCTGACTTCACTCAACGGAAATGAAAACATGGAAAACGCGTATTTTGCAGAAACCCTGCAATATGTCGCGGGACAAATCGTCATTCCTAACACTATTCTTCTTTCAATCTTCATTCCTTTAGGAGAATTCAATAACAAACACAAAAGCCGAATCATGTTCGGTTTTATATGTTGTACACAAACTCAAATGCATATTTTGCAAATGCGTACTTGACAATATCTTAAACGAGTCTGTGTATTCTGAAATGTGGCAATTCAAGAATAAAAAATAGAAATAAACTGTCAAACAGCTGGGCAATAGTTATGTTCAAACGGAGTAGAGGATGGGAGACCATCGTTATTTTATCTATGGCATAGTTGCCCCTTTGTCTCACAAATCAATTATTTTCCGAACAGACGGATTAAAAGAACAAGTAACATTAATTGCCCGGCAGGTCTAACAAGCTAACTAATCTTGCTTCCGTATCTTTCTATTGGGTTTTTGTTGTCTTAATGAATGACAGGTAGCGCCGTTTCCTGCTTTCACACGTGCAAAAATAGACCTTTCACCGCTTGCAGCCTTGGACCCTGACTGAGCAGAGAAACAATTGATTTTAACCATATTGTTAATTATGTTTTGAAATGAGTCATCCTTTACTGCAACGACAGCGAGACCACGACACTGGGCCGGTGAAAACCCTTCCACACACAAGTGTGCATATACTCATGAATACCTCTTTATTTCAGTCCATCGATGCAAACTAATAAATCGGGATAGGATACCACTTACCTAGATATATTTTACGTAAGACATTTTATACTTTTTGGCAAAATGGGGTTAATAAAATAGATGTGTAGAACATATACGAATATTATACACAATCAAATTCACACAGAATTAGAACAGATTTAATAAACGTTAAATCTCAGGCGATTCTGTGTTTCTCGTCAGTGAAGTTTCCTCAGTTGCACAAAAGAGTATTATGAAAAATAGTCTAAGCCCAAAGAATGTCGCAGTGGTCGGTTTATTATTTTGCCTTTCTTTATAAAAAGAAAAAAAAACGCATCTGATAGAAATTTTATGGTGAATGGAGTCGAGGACAACGGGATATGTTTGGCAGAAATAATTTCTTTTCCATAGATGATCCGCGAACTATAAATGGGCCTACGAAGGAACAATGAGCAAATTTAATTTAAAGCTGCAAACTAAAAGTACACTTGGCGTGATTTTACATTTTTGTATTAGCGGACAATGTCAAGTACACGTAGAAATCCAAATAATACTACATAGTGACTCGAGATTAATCGGTTTATTTAAAACAAAGCTACCTCTTTCTATTTGCGCCCAATAATGGTGATCACATCTAAAATCTGTGGGGTTTGTCAGTCTTAAAGATTCTACATTAATGTTTGTGTGTTATAGTAACAGAGATCCTGGAACGCGATTGCCTCTCATTGTTTTACACAGAAAGGACACTCGGCCTATAAGCAATGCTGGGGAAAACCCATGCATTCGATAAAATTGTGGGTGCATTTCGAATTCATTTATTTAATGGTTTGAATATTACGTTTCGGACCAAAAGTGTGAATCTGTAATGTTGTTTTGATTTGTCACACATACTTTCATAACACCGCTACTTTCATGCGTTACAGACATTAGAAAGCTGTTTTTTCCGAATAATAAACTCTCACACAGGAAAAACTACCAAAGTCCAATTTGTATCCAGTATTATTATATGTGATTTGATAAGATGAATACTGTATTTAAAATTTATACTAACAAGTGTCCCATCAGCTGTTGTTAAAATTATTTACTCAGTATCAAGTGAAACTAACTTTGGCTCCTGAGCTGCACGTGTCTAGTCCGCAAGAAAAGAAAAGAAAAGAAAACTAACAATAAAAAAGTTTACAGAGACCGATATATGAACCGCGTTTAACGACCTTTACATTCTGTGATTAATAATTCACCGGTCCTCCGAGCCGTCCTCTCTCTGCCCCTAATGACAAACAGGAGGATGTCTGACATTCCGCTCATACCCTCCTTTCCAAAAGTTTCCACAAACGACGTCCATGCCCGCACGACTGTGTATAAAATGAAAAACATCAAAATATGAATTCAGCCAATTTGAACAAGGCTGCTTTATATGCTTTGACTGCGAAACCACAACCACCCAGAGTGTGTAAATACTTATTACTGTCGTTTAAGATGTTTTAGCAACAAAATACGGAACACACACCCCGCGACTCTGACTAGGAAGATAGAGATAATATAGGTCTGCAAAAGACGATACCTGGAGCAGGTGATTTGGATAAGGGCATAACTTGGAGCACAGTATGATGAAATACATACATCTAGACAAAGATGCGCCTAAAACCACAAAATACTGCACTGTTCTTGGCGTGATCTCGATCGTCAAACATTTCATTAATTTACAATTTATGATTGTTTGACAAATATTGAAGCGCATGTAAATATGAGGAGCGTAATGTCTTTTCTGCGGGAGGCCGAGAAATGACCCAGAGTGTTTGTTGCTGCTAGAGTGAGCATACGAATTATATCTTTTATCAAACTGTGCTTTTATATTGATGACCGTTTCCCTTCTTGACACGCGAAACACTTCAGTGGGTCGCAGCTTTACTTTGGTGGAATTTTGTTCGCAGTTCTGAGCGTTTCATGTTTATTGATAAACTGTTGGACGTGTGAAAGACAAGATTATTTTCTACGGGCACCGTCATAAAGTTGCTTTCTTATACAGCTTCGCATACACCTCGATTACAGAAAATGTCTTGACACAGAAACATAGCTAGTAATAAGAATATATGTACCTGTTTTAACCTTTCTATCAGTGTTAATGGAATGGTATGCACTATAATTATTAATATAAATAAACACGCGTGTAAAGGTATAACACTAATTTTCAATCTTTCTTCGGGTCGTGCCTGCTTCACTTTTCAAAAAGCACCCCCCCCCCCCCCAGGCATAACCACCCATCCCACTCAAACACCTTTTAAATCCGATAGCGCCAGTACCAGCGTGATCATATGACCGCCTAACTTTTCCAAATCGTTTTCTCGCCCCAGTTACCAGACATATTAAATGTGATACATCGAATACGTGACAGACAATCCTGTTATCAGTTATCAGACAACGACTTTTTCTAGTCAGTTAAAGGTTTTTTTTGACATTGGACAAATTTTATGGAAGTATTCAGTTAAAATGTTTACTTACATTTGTTAATTAATGTGAATAACAGACTGTGTGGGGTTCGTTGCTTTCATGAGGATATTTTGCTTCAATCGGGATTTTAGTATAATTGTTTACGTTTAAATATTGCGACATTTAAGCGAATTTGGGCATTAGCTAAGAGCATAAGTGTTTTTCAAGTCTCGCCACGTTATCGATGGTTGTTGTTGCTGCTGCTGTGGGGAACCTTAGTTTAGTCATATTTTTTATTAAGAAGTATTTGTTCGAGTTTCCAACATCACTTCAACAAAATATACATGTGGCAGTAGCTAAGGGAGTCCAAGCAAAATCACGTGACTCTCTGACCAGTAATAAATGAGTTTTTGGGTTTGCAGAAAGTTTTTGAGGTCAAATGTGAAATGCAAAAAGCGCGGGATCCGAATGACTCTAAGCAGCGGGTGTCTGAACCCTTTAACAGCTCGTTCTTTGTGAACACGTATACTATTACACCTCGTGCTGGATGTAACGCTACCCATTAAGCAGACTTCTTGTTGGTGTCTAACCGGAAACTACAACCATAAATGATATGCATATGCTTTGCGGGAAACGTCCTGTTTCTTAAATTAAGACTTGATTAAAAACCTGTCTATGTATTCCGCAGATTTTCTCAAGAGCAGCAACCTCGCAGATCCCTCAGGAATATTAACAATCAATGTGATTTCAAAGGACACGGAAAAAAATAAAACCGATAATATATATAATTTAAGAACACGTATTACAAGGTCGGAGATGGATTGGCATCTAATACTTAAAAATTATCTATGGATTAATTTCATTTTGGTGAGACGTGACACACATAAAATGAAAATCTGACATTTCAGTTCTTACCAGTACTCTACGTAAATGTACACAATGTTTTCTATTTACTTTCAAACATGATGGAAGGACCCTTTGAAAAAGTTTAGCAAGTAAGATTTGAAAAGATGTGCAGGCGTTATTAAACCAGAAACGCAATCTTTATAACTATATCACAATTACACTTTTTTTATTAGATTTATTAGACATCCTTCCGAGTTAGGTAGATAAAAACACATTTATGTAATGTTTCATTCACAAACGATGTGTTTTCCAAAACTGTCACCCACAATGATTCCATGAGCAGGTACGGCGATTTCGCGCATACTGGGTATGACTGTAAATTGGCAAAAAAGTAATACTGAGAAAAATATTGGCGCCGCGAACTTCAAATTGCGGGTTTCTGTTGGAAAGAAACCGCATTACCTCTACGCTACTCTCTATGCATTTTGACGGTTTTTATACACAGCGTACCGTATGGGAACCTGCATATGTTATAGTTCCCACGGGATCAATATCAGAAATTCAAATATGGCAACAATAAAGAATATGAGCTACCAAGTATATTAAAGAAGCTAAAACAATACTTGAATACTTGAAATTTTCATTTAGTTGAATCACCACTGAAAGTTATGATGAAACACTCATTGCCTCTCTAACACGCGCGTGTAATCTTTACAAGTCCGCGCCTTTTGCCACTGGGAACACCCGTTGCTTTAACAGTTTCGTGTAGGAGGCTATTTAAAGGCGCTGAGATGGTTTAGAAAGCAAAGAGAAACCTGGCCCAAAAGAACTGAAAATGCGTAAACACGTTATATAAAACTATCGAGCAGCATGAGAAAAATTCTTTTAAATGTGCAGCTGTAGTACTCTGGTACATTTTGTACCAGCAGCCTACATTTAGTACAATTAGGCCTTGACTTCAGCCTCACAAACCTGTATGAGTTACGGCGCTGTGTTTGTTAAAATTATAATTATAAACAGACCGGGAACTGTTAATACGGAATATATTTTATTACATGTAATAATTATACCTGTGTTACTTCAAAGTCTTCAGTGAGCCATGCAATGAGCGGTTGGCTTTAATAGTAATAGAGTTTTCTCACGTTTAATTAACGCGACTTTGCGCTTAGAGGAGATCAAGACTGCTGTGGATGGAAAGTAATACGTATTATCGCTCGATTTTTCTCATAACAATTTTTTGGCCAAGATTTACCTGTTTAGCATTAGAAAATAATGTATTCCCCCCAAAAGAAATACATTTAAAATGCAAATAAACCATGTACATCTAACATGAAAGGATACATTTTAGAGAGTGACAGCAACTTCGCTGAAATTTTAAAGTTATGCACTCAACTGTCGCAATTTATATAAGCTTATCGGTTCAACTGCAGAACATACAAGACAAATTCAGTGAACGATTGCTGACTACATTTAGTGTGGTCATATAAAAGATTAAAGTAGCTTATGTTGGCATACTGTAACTGCAATCACGTATAGTTACAGGTAATCAAATGGGAATGCGTTTTTTTTTTTTTTTTTTTTTGCTAATGTGGAAGGTGTTGAAGAATAATGCGGACGTGCATTTAAGATTCCAAATATATTTCCAAATATATCTCCTGGGGGAAAAAACGTGACACCTAATGGGAGGATACAGTTCCCAGTTATTCTTTTCTATACCTGATTATTGACGAAGTATAAATAACAAAAATATATATTCCCTCTCCCCGCAGCGCACTCTGGTGAGGGACCCCTTTCTTTACACCTGACCGAGAAGGTGAGTATTGCAGCGCCCCATTCTTCCAAAAAGGACGTGCATTATTCGTAAAGCTAATCTGCTCATCTGGCTTTTATATTTTTATGTGAATACTCTATCATATGTAATACACCTCAAGTCAAGTCAGAAGTAAAATTCAACATGATTTTCACGAGCAACTTTAGTCGTAACCGCAATAGCCTACCACAATTTTTAAAGTGGTCCCGTGAAGCATTAGCCTACAGCCGCAGTGTTGTATGAAAAAGCAACAGTTTAGGCTTATGTCACGTGGCCTTCAAATGAAACATAGTGCCAGTCAAGAGAGGCCCCTAAGGCTTGGGAAACGCTTTTTCCTCCTAATGGACTATTTTCCTTTTCTTTTTCGCTATAGCGCCAATAGCTAATTAATGTATTTATTTGTTTGGAATAGCACCTGTCCGGTGATTTTTGCATACGGATTCTAGGAACTTCATGTCTTGTAATTATGACATAAAAAAAACTTTGAATACCCCGTAGAAATGCCATTCTCTGGATCTGCTAATCCCCTATTAAAAGGGTCTTGTTAAATAATGCAAGACAGTTTCCGGAAGTGGGATTACTGCCTCCATTATTTTACGTTGAAATGATATTTCACACTCAAATGAGTCTTAGTATCCCATATTAAGGCTGAAATCGCTGCATTGTGTTTTTAGGAACTAAAAACGTGAAATGGATGCATTTCCATTTACAGCATAACTGCAATAATCCCCTTAAATCAATCTGCAATTAATACGTGAAGGACATGAATTTTTAATTCCTTGTTCACATTGCAAAAGCGTTTTACAAAATATCCGCAACACTTTGATATGCCTAAATGTCTAACTTAGAAAATTAATGAATTTTAAGATTTTTTTTTTTGTGTTTTAATACTCACTGGTCGTAGACTATAGGTGCTTACGGTAATAAGACGTAATGTTCTGTTGGACCTCCTAACCTTGCTGTCTTTGTGGGCCTATACTTTTATGAGACCTGTATTCAGCAAGTTGACATTCCAGTAAGTTTTAAGTGAAGTACAAAAGTTATTACCGTCAACAACAATTTGCGCACTACTTATATGCAATATAACGGTTTTGTTTACAGGTCTGTACCCAGTTTACAGCATTTTTAAAGCACACTGTGGCTCAAAGGATACGTTTAAAATGATCATCTTTATTCATGTAAAATTTATTTAAATTCCTGATAGTGGTTAACGTGAAGGCCAGAGGGCTTATCAACGTTGCCTGATGCCATATAGTAGCTGCGGCGTAGTCGATGATAAGCAGCAACAGGGCATGAATCGCCCCAAAAATGCTTTGTCAAAGATGAACAAGTAAAGCCTACGTCGATAAAAGAGTCACTAATGACGGCCACACGTCTCTCACCATGTTGTCCAGCTGGGCCCTTCCCACTGATGTTGACTATAGTTCACCGTGATATCCTCATCGAGCATAAGTAACGCCAAGGCATGGTATGTGTGAGCATGTCTATTTTAGCGCGATGTGCGAGTCTACGGTGCGATACCGTTGCGGAGCCCAGGTTATTCCACCATATGTGCGCGCGTGTGTGTGTGTCTGAAAGCACCAGTTACCCTCTGCTCACTTCGAGTGGAACGCTGTTTGCGCGCACGTAGAAAAGTTACGCAATGAGTGAGTATTTACCTGGGCTGATATAGTCACATATGATCTGTGACAAGCTACGTTTTTCATTATTTAATATTACTTTATTTTTTTCCTGTGTAATAAAATGTATTAACTATGTCTTGTATGAGTGTTTTGGTTGCAATAAAGTGTTGAGATTAATTAAAATTAAGAATTATGCTGACTTTTCTGACT
>JABFEA020000001.1:16099924-16124798 GCA_019775915.2 Cyphomyrus plagiostoma | reverse complement strand
GAGAGAGAGAGAGAGAGAGAGAGAGAGAGAGAAACGGCGTTTAACAGTCATTATATAAATTCACATTTGAAAATACTATGTTAGACATCTATCTGGTTGCTTATTTATTTTCCTGTTTTTCGATCCGCTTTCATCCTTTTTGTAACGGCAGCAGAGGACATCTCAACAAAGAGGATGAGAACAAATCGGTAACAAAGCCCGCTTTCCGTGTCATCAGCGTCGTTTAGACAACACGCAAGAATCCCTTAGACAGAGGCCTCCCCTTCAAAGGCGCCTCACTTCAATTGAGACCGAGGTATCCATTTCATTCGTGCACAAGGACCAGCACTGAAGAGGAATCAGCTGGTTGGTTATTTTTGCGTTGTTTATTTTTTTCCTATTCATTAGGACACTTGGACAGAGTAAACAACAAGGCAATTACATAAAGACAAACTCAAAACGCATCAGAGCCCAAGGCAGCCATCCACAGGCGCCGGGACGTATCAATCCCCTTTGTCTCTCAAAATAAAGAATACGAAGTGTCTCGTTCAACAATGATTAAAAATATAAATCATGAATTACAATTAAATGTTTAATTATAAAAAAATATTCATGTATGCGAATAGAAGATGGACAGGCATTCTTATGGTAATCGAGGCTGAATCAGTCTAGATTTAATATATTCCTGAAAGTACTTACCAGAATAACGCCCAGCTACACAATACTCATACGTATATGTACAGAGATTTTTATACACAGTGTTTTCTTGCCCCACATGGCACATTGGGACTGTAGAATTAACTATGTCGTCTCACCTGTTTTTTTTCCAGTTGAATTGTATTATGTTAATTTAAACACAGAGGCCAAACAAATCTAACAGGCCTTTGTAAGATTCACGCCGTACTTTTTATCACCTCGACAGAACTTATTTATTTATAGTGACGTAGAAATATATCGGTCAGAATTTTCAACAAAAAAAACACATATCTGCATGGAAGTAACATAAGATATTTCTTTGAGAACGCGTCGCTGTTTTCAGGCTCAATCGCTTATTATTTGAGTTTGACTCGCCTATTGCTATTGAAATCTTAACGCACCATGAAGATTCACCGATGTGGGGAAAATAGTTCTTTGTATAAAATAATCTTTGAAGTCTACATGAGAATATTTAAGCCTTTTATCCGTCTCTGCACAGATTACCTTGAGAGAATGTGGGAAGTTCTCTGAAAAGAAACGGGGCCTTTTAAAAACCCATTTTACACATGTGCATATGTAAAAACTGGAAATATATAAAGAGAACGCAATCTTAGTCTAATTAATTCAGCTGATTCTGAAAAAAAAGGATAATATTAGTTTACGGGGCTTATTCATTGTTGCAAATTTCTCTTGAGAATATGAGCGCAACCTTATGAGCGCAAACTAACGCATTGTATATCTCTTTCTGAAGTTTTTAAGAACAGATTTCGTTGTTACATTGTTTCACGTGTTATCTATATGCAATTATTAAACTGCAACTAAAAAGGTTAAAAAATGACTTGGATGGATATAATTGATATTAACATGAGAAGTCTTGCTTTTTAGTTGTAAAACGATATGATTAGGTCGTTTCGATTACTGCCAGCAGGATTTTTTTCATTAAGACAGTTTTTTTTTGTTTAAACGATACAATCATACACGGTTTATTCAAAATACGGACAAAATACAAGGCAGTTCGGTACACATTCCAATGATTCTCTTAAGTAATCTAAATGCCCATGGTAAAATGTATTATAAACAAATGACTTACAATATCACAAATTCCACACCAACTGTGATAACAGAGAATGTATTCACACTACGAACTATACCACTGACAAAAATGGAGGTCTTTCCAATTGACAGATTTTTATGAAACTTTCATTTCGAATGTTTTACTATGAATATACAAACCGGTAGCAAACCATAAAAATATTTTCTCCAAATACTAAATCGAACAACCTTCTATCAACACCTGCACGTGAAAACATTACCTTTTTACAAATATACAGCATTCTGAATTTCAACACTTTGGTTTAATAATACAAAATGTTCATATCAAGTTTATAAATAAATAAAGGTGATACCGAAAAACAATGTACATAAAATTCAGAAACATGCTTATTCAGAGCAAAATTATAAGGCATATTATACAATATGTCTTGATTAAGGCATACTATTTTATTTTCGGCCAAGTAATAAACAACAGTTCCACAATTCTGTAGGTGTGCATTGTTTGTTTACGTACCGGTGCAGTGTGTTACATACGTAGGCTACCTTGAAACCTTAGCGATTCATTGATATTTCTTTCAGTGAAATATTGAGCGATTTCCCAGGGACTACAACGCTTCACTTGGCTCGGGATTTCCGTAAGGATGGCCATCATCTGGGTCTGGCGACGACGAGTTGCTGGGAGGGGTCTGGGTACCGCTCGCTCCCGAACTGTGACAAACATACCACTCACTTAAATTGGCCGCTTGTGAAGAAGATAGAGGTTCAGAGACAGTGGAGGAGCCTGGTTCTCTACCGAAGTCCGACGAGGGAGAAACTAGCGAAGTAGTCGAAGATTCGTAGCCCGAACTTGGAGGTGGAGACTTGCAGTGCACTTTCATGTGTTTTCTCAGGGAGCTTGGGTGCGTGTAGGATTTGTCACAGCCCCTCACTTTACAGTTGTAGGGTTTATCGCTGGTGTGCACGTGCGAGTGCTTCTTTCGGTCACTGCTGTTAGCAAAACGTCTATCGCATCCATCGAACTCGCATTTAAAAGGCTTCTCACCTAAAACAAGAATACACAATACACGTAAATATTATTTTTATGAGAATGTGAACAGATCAAAAAGATTTACACTAACTAATTAATATGCTCAACAAGGACACGGGAATATTCCGATTTAAATAAAGAAACAGCGGTTACGTAATTATATGAATAACTTCTACATACTTATTCCGTGACTTGTTTCTTTTCCTTCCCTTAAATTTTAGTCCCCAGTTACCATTCTATACATTTTTCACCCTGATAATTAAACACACTATTTTCTACGCCAGGTGGAAGGATGGAATTATCCAAATATAATTATGGAGCCGTGATGCGATTGTAAAGAAGTGTACACAAAATGGGTTATCTTCAATTAATGAAAGTATAATTAACTTTTGCATGTTACACTTACGTCTCATTTGCGTATTTAAGTGTTTTATGTATGGTCTTCTGCATTGTTAATACAAATATAGCATGTATTTCATAAGGCTTATGGACATGTTAAAACGCCACAAGTCTTCTTGATAACTGCAAATCGAAGCACAGCTTGGCCTTGGGGTTCTGGCTGTAGGCGCCCAATGATATGAATGTACAATGAGCTGCCGTTGGTTCCACGGAGCCACAGGAAAAGCCCACAAAACGAAAATTTTACCCGGTCTCCAGTGTACTAACGTCGAACACGAAGAGTTCGCTCACTTCCTGTACGCTGCATTCAAGTTATATTAAATATATATATTATTTCCCCAAACATTGTATAAAGTGACATGTCCATTTTTTCAAGCCAGGCTTTATAAAGCCGAAATTGGATTTATAATGCGGCTATTACGACGGGAAGTGCGATTTGATCGCATCTCCTTCATTATTTTTTACATGCGAAAAAAAATGTTACACTGCAGATAGAAGCGAGACGCCAGGTAGAGCCCCCACCTTTCAGAGCTCCCCCTATCTGTGGTATGCCTGTGTCGACTTGTTGCGTGACATCCCATTTTTACACAAAAGTTCGGCGTCATTACTATTATAGCTCCGCAGTTTGAACAAAAAAGTTTTAAAAGCAATAACAATACTATTATGTACGTGAAGCTGTAAAGTAATGTAAAGTAAAGTACAGGTAGTACAATGACAGTAATGCAAACAAAAACAAAACAGCTATTAAGGAGAACAGTATAAAGAGTAGAATCGTTTTGCACATGCATCTTAAATACATGCGGTATCGTATCTACTCTTTAAAAAAGTCCTGGTCACATCTTGAAACACTTCCTAGCTCTACAAGCTGTTACTACATTTTCTTGTGGAAAACTCATATGTATGCCTCGTCCACATCTTTGTAAAAAGGGAAGAATGTCTTAATGCATCTAGCTAGTAATTATTCACTTGGAATTAAACGGTGGCTAAAAATATTCGTTCGTTATATTCCATCATCGTATCCGAAGAAAGCAAATCGCTGACACAATAATCTTCCCTTAATTGTTTCTCAGTCAGCTTCATAGGCCCACTTTTCTCATATGAGTATAAGAAACAAACTGCACGCAGATCAAATCAAAAGAACACGGTTACACCGGCAGCATTTTAGGCAGCTGATTTTATATCTTTTATACCTCTGTACGTTTCAAAAATTAAATTCATATGCACAGGCATGAATGCGTCAACAAAATAATCTAGTAATACTGGGTGGTTATTTAGCGATAGATGCAAAACTAAAGTATCAGGTGACAGGTCTGGCAAACAGACGAAAATATGTGCAGCGACGTAATGCCGATTTTAATGTAGAGACACTGGTAAAGTATATTAATGTCAGAGTTGGCCCTGAAACATTTGCTGTTTTTTAGGCCTTTCTGTATTTCCTATGGCCTTCCCTATTAAATACGTAGAGTCATCTTAGACTACACGAAGTTATAATTCAGTGGAACACCAACACGGACCTTGTACTGTATTACTCTTAAACAGATCGACATTTTTTAAATAAAAGTCAAAATGCCTATAACAGTTATGCAAGTACATTATTTATACAATGCGAAAAAAATCACTAACCTGTGTGTGTCCTTTTGTGGATCTTAAGATTTTCAGACCTTGCAAATACTTTGCCGCAACCCGGGAATGGGCATGGAAAGGGCTTCTCGCCGGTGTGTACCCTGATATGGTTCACAAGTTTGTATTTGGCTTTAAAAGATTTCCCTTCGCGGGGACACTCTTCCCAAAAGCAGATATGATTCGCTTGCTCCGGTCCACCAACGTGCTCCACCGTAACGTGCGTTACCAGCTCGTGCATGGTGCTGTACGTTTTAGAGCAAAGTTTTTTTGCAGCGTGCTCCGGCTCCGTCCACTTGCAGATTAGTTCTTGTTTGATCGGCTGCCTCATGTAACGGAAGAAGGCACCAGGTCCGTGGTGTGCGCTCACGTTCATGTTGAGATTTATACCGCTGTAACTATGCAACGGTGAAGTAGCAAACGGATCAGCCCTTGAAACTGCCACTTGACTTGCGACTGCCAAGTGACCAGACCTAACGTACATTTCTCCAGGTATTCCTAACCTTAATTGTCCATTGAGTGTCTGGCCACCTGGTGCCCCGTTAGGTGCTTGTTCGTGATGGAGTCCGGCGAACAGTGTATGAGTTGCGGCGTCGGGGTGATGACCATAGTGCCCAGGATAGCTACCTGTTGTTGAAACAAACATTCCGTGGTGAGAAGCTGCACCGGTCGTGTGGTCGGCGACACCCGGAATGCCTTGCGCTTTCAGATCTCTCCCAAATAGGAAGTCCCTACCTGCCGACAGCACGTGGGTCGTACAGGACTTTGAGTATGGGAGTGCCGCAGGCTGCGCCGGACCGAAGGCTCCCGTTTGACTGGAGACCACTTCGCTGTGGCCTGCCATATGATGATTGTAGTGGTGATGGTGGTGGGGATAATGATGGGCTGGGCTGATTTTGAGGGCCGCGGTGTACCCCATGTGTTCTGGCCCGAATGGACTCGGCCCCAGGCAGGGTTCTGTAGTAATCTCCCCAGGGTGCGTGTGAGCCATTGAGTGTGCATAGCTGTTGAGCCCCGGGAAGCCTGTCACGCACTGAGGGGTATGGTGGTGATGATGGTGATGGTGGTGAGCCCCTGCCAAGTCAACTAATCTCAGCGCCGTGTTCCGTTTGGAAAACGCGGGGTCCATCATTGGGCATCCCGGAGCATCCACGCTCATTACGCCTAATTTTAAAATAACTTGACAGCGGGCAAAATAATAATGATGATGACAAATGTATTTTAATCGTAATAAAAAATGTAACAAAAAATAAAACTTTGTGAAGTTTTGATTTTATCTCGGTGCCTGCATGTAATCCCATTCGGCTGAGAGGAGGCAGCGGGACGCTTTGGTACACTGAAAAGAGATTCGTGGTAGGCGCTGCAGCCCGTGGAGCTAAACAATCGCCAAGCGTTTTAATTGGTCGGGGCACAATGATTGACGTCACTTGTGACAGTTTCCAGTGTGAAGGGAAACGTTTTGGTGACAGCGACATCCAAAGCGCCTGCGCCGAACCTCGTTCAACTGACGGCAAAAATGACTTTCCGCTGTTGTTGTGCGTAGGTTTCCTGCTCAAAAGTTTTATTTCTCATCGAAAGAGCCCCAGCGAAAAACTTTTTGAACGCAAAGTATGTTCTCTTTTCAATATCAGATGGAAAAACTGTCTTACGTACCTGTGTCACTATAATAACTGTGCCGGATAAACAAATTTTAAGAAAATTATATAAAATGACTTCGCTTTTCCACTGTTCAGACAAATAATTATGAAATGGTGTGATTGTCACGAGAAATCGGGTTTTGTAAGACCTCCCCCAAAAACTGCCCTTCCCATACCATCCCACCCCGTTCCCTCCTCTTCCTAACTTCTGTGTTGTTTTTTAAAACTTCGAGATGGGTTTTATTTCTCTGTATTTATTAAGAGCGCTAAGAGGGGGTACCCCTCTTAGAAGAAGAAATGTAAAGGTCACGCACTTAAGACTAGAGGTGAATCTGTTTCCGAGTTTTGTAGTGATCTGGGGCCGGGTTGGATTGGATCAAAGGTGCAAGAGGAAGTGGCTAATCAAAGAGTAAGTGAACAGGGAAATCGCATGTCGAAATTACCGAATAGAATGATAAACATTGACCAACTATTCTGATATTAACACAGCATTTGGGCAAAATAAGGGGTTAATTTAGAGGTATATTCATTACTGACAAATGTATAATTAGTCACAGATTTACAAAACAAATGTTAACAAACAAGATCTCCACGTCATAAAGTTTAAACTTCGACGGCGCATCTGATCCGTTTTTCTATTCCATTCGCATTTTGACATTATGTCCTTCTAAACACCTATTTGTATCATTTAAAAGCAGCAAATATATGATTAAAAACAAATCACTTAAAATAATTAGAAAAATAGTTATAGTTATCCTCGGATAACAAAATAAGCATTCAGCACGCGAATGCAGGCGATAACACAAATGTTTACACTGTTTTTTTTTTTTTTTTTAATAATGCTTGTTGGATTTACTACAACAATTTCTGAAGGATTAATGTCAATTACAGTGGTTAACCTAGGTTAACGTCGTATCTCGATCCAAATTGCTTCATCATTAAAGATTAAACATCGATATATAATCCAAATATAAATCGGTATGTGACATTAATTTCGAAGTGAAGACATATTAACAGTCTCTATTCAAAGAGATGAGTATTTTGCGATGTATGGACATCTCTTCAGTATGTAATTACTCACCGACATTCCACGTATCTTGCCTAATTCCGTGAACACTCCGCATTCCGTTAATCATGTTACCGCTATTATCAGAATGTGAGTGATGTCCCTGCTATTATCAGAATCCTCTAAATAAACAGACCTATACATGAAACACATCACAAATTCATCAGAAATCGTGTGAACTACTGAAAATGTGATGAATATCTTTGGGATATTAATAAAATGGCCTTACCGTTTCTCCAGTGTCATCAAAATTTAATTCTAATTGCCTGGAGACAGACAAGAACGGCTGTGTTAAGTAAACCAATGAGAAACCGTTCATTCAAAGGTCATAAAGTGAAATTGTCAGAGTTTGATCATATGTAGGGCAGAGAAAGGTAATCCCCATTGACAAATTTTTTAAAAATCAGGCAGTTATTTGACTTCCTGACGCTCTTTATTTCTTTATTACTTTACAGAAGTGCTATGTCATCGTATGTATTTTGGATCATAAACGCTTCATTTGAAAATAGTGTATCGATTTGCCGGCAGTTTACAAGATATATGTTCGAATTTCTCAAGTTATTTAATTGTAAGCTTTCAATTATAACCTTTTAAATTCAAATGAAGCATTACCACGTCTCGTATTCTGTGTGGAATTTTATAACAGTTGCTTAAGCAAATTTTATGTTGATTAAACTACAGTTCTGTAAAGTTCTGCAGCATGTCTGAAGAGTTAAAACTTCGTGGTAGTGTGTGTGTGTGTGTGTGTGTGTGTGTCGGGGGTCATGTATAATATTACATTGTGGGGACCAAATGACCCCACGATGTGATTAAAAACCTGTCATTTAGACGTTGTGGGGACCACCTTTTAGATCCCCACAAGGGAAACAAAGTCTTATATATAAAAACTGTAACTGCAATTTAAAGACTAAAAATGCCAAAAGTCTTGTATTTTTCTTGGTTACATATGATTAAGGTCAGGGATGGGTAGAAGTTAAAGTTGTCAGTGTTGGTATTAGGGCTTTTCCCATATAAATGAATGCAGAGTCCCCACAAAGATATGAATAAAACGTGTGTGTGTGTGTGTGCACGCGCGTGTGTGAGTGAGTGATTAACGTGGCAGATTATCTAAAACATACGAAATGGAAAATAAACCCAGGCAGGTAATCTGATCAATCTGAGTTCATTCTGCGGCAAGTACCTTAGAGTTACTAACAAACTCTCAAACAAAATAGCAGATTTATGTTCAAAACTCAAAATCCCATTACCCTGGACTAAATACAATACATTGTACATTGTACAACTTAAATATCTCGTGTGCAACACACTGAATAAATATTTTCTGCATAAAAGTAAGACTTCCCTATAGTGTTTTACTTCGGCTAAACAAGCATCGAAATGTCTTTTTTTCAGCTGAACTCCCTGTCATACGGCTTTGGTGACAATGCCGCGTGAACACACCGGTAAGTGACTGCTGACTGAAATGTGCGTTAACCTTGTAGGCAACTGCACAGAAAGTCTTCTATGGGCTTCCAGTGAACCATAAAGCGTTGTTTTAGTGCAATTGAAAAAGAATTTGCACCTATTACATTTGCTTAAAAAAAAAAAAAAAACACACACCACACAACTTGACATAGCAGTGGTAATACAATTTTCGGACTCCAAAAATATTTAAAACTTTGTGCATAAAAAATTATGCAAAAATAATGAAAATGCATCGATGAATTCGGGCAAATATTTGATTCATTCGAAAATATGTGACGTATATGTCCCTATTCAATGGCAACGCGCTACTGTAGTCAGAAGCCCTGAAAGGCAAATTTTTAATCTAGCCACTTTTCCTGACCTCCCCAAAACTATTCCCCCTGTTATAACACCCTATTTTTTTCCCCAAAAAGAACGCGAAGGTTCCACAGTCACTGCAACACACGTGTTTGCCTTACCGTTTTACACCTGTTGAAGACGTCTTCCAGATTTTTTCCCACAGGCGTAAACTGGCGTTATAACTATAAAGACAAAAACTACGATCGTCTATTTCTTCACTTCTTTCTGTCTGGGATCAGTTTGAGAATGCACGTGGCAGGCTGGAACAGTCAGGATATTTTAATGGGGTGTACTGCACGTCAGTGCGTGTGGCTTTGAACTCAAGCAGTCTGTTTCCTGAAGGGCGACGCAAATCCCACTTGATAACTTCAACAGCCCACAACTTTTGTACTTGTAATTGCGACGCATTTTAACTCGCTGTAAAAATATACACTAACCACAGACTACGGGTTTAAGCCATGCCTTAAAAAGCAGCGTAAACCTCTAGTCAAACTAGTTTGACATCTATTACGGTAAAGGCTATTGGGGCGTATGAAGCGGAATAAATGCTTTAGACCGTAAATTATTAATCAACATTAAATAATGTATGTGCTAGTCTCACGTTCGTTTTTTTGTTTTGTTTTAACGGGTTTTGTCTGCACAAACAGACCACATCCTGTAAGACAAAACTACTTTTCGTATGTGTAGATTCCTATGCAAATCACATTCACGTGTTTAAGTTAGAGCAACTTATAAAAATAATTTTAAACATCACGTTTTTACTGACGGGCTAATTAAGTAGGTGAAAATGTTTTTGCGGCTTGGGAAGAAAACACGTGGGTCACGTCAATTGTACCGAGCTGCAATAAAAATGAGACTTTCCCTCAGAGTTCCAGGTAAAGACCAACAAGCATTTTGCTATGATGGCGCACAAAGTAGGCTCAAACTCAATTTGAAAAAATAAAGCAATTCGGTAATACAGTTGTTGTTTTGAACATGGTGTTTTCGTATTTAATGATAATCACTATACTAATATTTTATACAATGCACTATGATGCTTACATAGGCCTTGGTAACTTGTATATTAAAATATCTGGATATGTTTTTTGTTTCTGTTTTCTGTTATTATTTTGTTGTAGTAAACATTACGTTAATATTACTCCTTGTACTCAGGTTCAATTTTGGGGTCGTTAAACGATTTGTCATGGGTAGACACTGGGGTTTTCTGCGGTATTGTTTATTGTTTAGTCGTCAAACCGATGATACAATTCCAACTCAACGGTCTTCGGAAGGTGGCCACGCGGAATACAATAGGCAGAAAAACGAGTAAAGAATAGCGGTGGGGCCTAGACTGCGAAAATAAGAAAGTGCACACTGCATAATTACCTATCCGCTTTTCTGCTCAAAATTATCTTCTCTTGGCTAGGATGATTGATTGGAAGAAGGACATTTTCCTGTGGTATTTGCTAAAACAAGAATTTAGCAAAAAAATAAATAAATAATCGACAGAAAAAACCGAGGGCACTGTTTTAGAAGAGTTTTATGCGTATTAACTGCTCACGTTTGTCAACTTTTCTTACCGCTCTGCTCACTATAAAGCACAGGCATAGTCAACAAGCGTACAATACCTGAGATTGATGATGGGAATTGACCAATAGGGCCAAAGCCTGAGCCTTGAAAACTGTTATTCGGCGAGCGTGTGTAAGCAGGGGGAGAAGGCGCTCTCGAATGAGCACCCAGGCACGGACTCACGTGATGCCTCCCCTCCTTCCCCATTCATCAAGGGTGGACGGTGTTATCCTTTCAATTCATTTATCTGCAGGAATGATTGCGACTATCAGTCTGGAGCTTACCGCCTGGCTGAGGAGGTGAAAGTTTCGCCACAGGAAGATAAACCGCAAAAGACAATATTGTACATGATTTGCGTTGCAGTTGAGGAGAAGGAGTGGGTAAAATTCCCTTTCCACTAAAAGATACATAGAAAATTTTAGGATTGCCGATAGCAGAACGCAGACTGAGTTAAGCCACGCAGTTTCCCAAGAAAACGCTGTGGTGAGAAAATTTGTGGGGAGTTCTGATTTTTTTTTTAATTCTCGCAGCCGTTTAAGAAACTGAGTGAAGATGCTCTTGGACGCCGGACCACAGTATCCTACGATAGGAGTGACTACCTTCGGTTCTTCCAGACATCACTCAACAAGCGAAGTCACCGACAGAGAAGTGGCTTTGGGGATAAATCCGTTTGCCGAGGGGATGGGTGCTTTCAAGATCAACCACAGTACCCACGATTTAGGGTCTGGACAGACGGCATTCACCTCGCAGGCTTCGGGATATGCGGCTGCCGCTCTGGGACATCACCACCACCCCGCCCATGTCAGCTCGTACTCTACGGCGGCGTTCAACTCCACCCGGGACTTTCTGTTTCGAAATCGGGGCTTCGGGGATGCGGCGAGCGCTCAGCACAGCCTCTTCGCCACCGCTGCAGGGGGTTTCGCGGGGCCGCACGGTCACTCGGATGCCGCGGGACATCTCCTTTTCCCGGGACTTCACGAGCAGGCGGCCACTCACGCGACATCCAACGTCGTGAACAGCCAGATGCGCCTGGGCTTTTCTGGGGAAATGTACGGCAGAGCAGAGCAGTATGGTCACGTAACGAGCCCCAGGTCCGACCACTATGCTTCGACCCAGCTGCACGGCTACGGCCCCATGAACATGAACATGGCTGCACACCACGGAGCTGGGGCCTTCTTTCGATATATGAGACAACCGATAAAACAAGAGCTCATTTGCAAATGGATTGAGCCGGAGCAGCTATCGAATCCAAAAAAGTCTTGCAACAAAACTTTTAGCACGATGCACGAGCTGGTCACCCACCTCACAGTGGAGCATGTTGGTGGGCCGGAGCAGTCGAACCATATCTGCTTTTGGGAAGAATGCGCCCGTGAAGGAAAACCCTTTAAAGCCAAGTACAAACTTGTGAACCATATCAGAGTACACACCGGAGAGAAACCGTTCCCGTGCCCTTTCCCCGGGTGTGGAAAAGTGTTTGCCCGATCGGAAAACCTGAAAATCCACAAAAGGACGCACACGGGTAAGAATCACGCGCGACTTTCTGTAGCACACATTTTTTTCTCTATTAGATGTTTATTACTGTTGTGTACTGCTGCATTGAAAAAGGCACAATTAATTCGATATACTTTTTATGGAAAAATAAGTGTTCCCAAATTATATTTCGTCAGTTATTATATTGTATATTGTAACGTTATTATTTTTATAGTATTTTGTGATATTTTTAAATTAATATTTTTATTTGAAACAGACAAATCGGCTTATTTATAGAATTAAATTTTAAAAATGACAAGCTCTGTATTTTTAAATGAATTTTGAAAAAGCGAAAACGCATGCAATGTGTTGTACACGAAAAACAGATTTTGTGCCGCGAGGTTGAGGATGTTTCCCCGATTTTAAATGTGTTAAGACTGTGTTGTTTATTTCTGCGGCAGGTGAAAAACCATTTAAGTGTGAGTTTGAGGGCTGCGACAGACGGTTTGCAAACAGCAGCGACCGAAAGAAACACATGCACGTGCACACGTCGGACAAACCCTATCTTTGCAAAATGTGCGACAAATCATACACGCATCCCAGCTCCCTCCGAAAACATATGAAGGTAAAATAAAAGCTTTCCTGTCTTTTTATTATATAATAATTGGTTTTTTCCTTCATCTCATTTTATGCCTGGAGTCCTAAAAAATATTAATAAATGGAAAACGCACACAATTACGGTTTTCATACTTTTGGGTGCGCATAACTGAGTTAAATAGAAATGTAATTTGCAGGTCATCTGTTTCATTTTACGTGCATCTGTAATGGGGATAAAAAAGGTTTTAAATTTTGCAGCAGATAACATAGGTTGCAGTACAACTATAAAAGAAATGCTGATGACGGTCTCTGCGCAGGTTCACGAATCCACACACGGATCACAACCGTCGCCAGCGGCCAGCTCAGGGTACGAATCATCCACGCCGCCAACAATTGTGTCTCCATCGACAGAGAACCAGAGCGGCAGCTCCATATCGCCGGCATCATCTACAGTGCATCACGCGACCAGTCACAGCACGCTGTCATCAAATTTTAATGAATGGTACGTGTGAAATACTATATAAAAAGACTTCAGACTAGGACTGTTCCGAAGCAAATTTAAACTAATCAAATACATAAACGTGGATCGAAAATGCAAAAAAAAAAAAGAAGAACCCCAAATCTTTGTAAAATTGCATTAAAGCGAATTATGAGCAGTGCGTGGACGCTGACTGCCAGTTTTGAAAATGGTTTTTTTTAAGAACTGCTCGAAGGATTTCGAAGTGCATGACACACCCCCGGCTCGCGGCCTATTTTGTACATAGAGATTTACTAGATTAAAAATGTAATATTTTATTTTGTAAATACTTATATCACATTTTAAGGGAATGTGTGAAAATGTGGTCCCTAGATTTATGGAAAATTGAACGGTTTTAAAAAAATATGCGAATTTTAGTGTTGGCTGATCAGAATGTTATAGTTAATGTGTACCAAATGTGAATGACTCCGTATTACTACAGTCTACTCGTCGAGCTAACCGACTATTAGTTTTAATGTGCTTTGTATACAGTGCAACCATTTCGTCCCAAGTCAAGTCTGAATAGCCCAGTAAATTGTTGTTATTTAATGTCATGTCGATAAATCGTATAGTGAAAGCCTGGAACTCCGTGTCAATCTGTTTATGTAAACATTGATAAAATAAGTATTTGTTCACTCCCTTGGCTACTGCAAAAAATAATAAATGTATATAACTTAATTTTCCATATTTATCGCATGTAAAGGGCCGGCATCTCATACTAGAAATGATCGGTATTCATGGAAAATTGCGTTCGTATGTAAATTTTAGTTTTCACCAATGTTTGGTTACATTTCGTACAGTATTAAAGACTAAAAAAAAACGGCGTTCAGCATTATTTCCACGAAGGGCTCGGTATGATTTAATCATGTTCGAGATCCTCTGGAGAGTTTCGTGAAGAATTTTGGGACTGGTAAACATCCTGCGGCCTCTGCTGTGGTATGCAAATATCATTAAATAAAGTGTCCACAGAGATACACATTTTACCGAGTTTCGTCGATAAAAGTGTCCGAAGACCGGAATATTTCAAAGCATTTCTTCTGGGAAATAAACAGCATTATTGATTTTCCACCTAGAAACCTCAACGGTGAACGTTTCCGGAGATACCGATGTTATCCGGGGTCTAATTTGTCAATTAAGATAATCGAGTTTTTTCTTCTATGTTTCTACATTTTATTTAATCGCCATTATCCTTGAAAATCTTGCCCAGAAAAGCGTCAGAACAAAGTCAAAACGCGTCGGTGTTTTAAAAATTGAATTGCTGTTATCCAATAACCGGTGACTGTTGTTTCCAGGCAGTAAATTCGATTCCCGTTGTTTGATTTGGTGGGTCTGTGACACTACCAAGACTCAGCTACACAGTTGCAAGAAATGTTAAGCTTTGTTCCCTTGCAGTTAGTTTGACCGACCCATTAGTCAGACACCATTTCAATGGACCACAGCGTTCATGTAAGGCGAATATACGCTGGGGGTACGCGAGGAGCAAAAGAAGTTTACGAGTGAACTTTACAGCTTGCAAGACTGACATAACTTCAGGAATAACAAAAGCACGCATTAAAACGATAAGCAATATAATGTACTGCACGCAGTCTGCCTTTGTTCGGTAGCGTGTGTGTTCTGAAAATCTTATTAAAAATCCTAAAAATGAAGGAAGCAAATGCGCAGTCACATTTAACGATATTATTTTACGATTTTATTCAGATTTAAATACAATGCAAGAAGGAAAATGGGCTGTTTGATGTTTGTTCTTTGAATGTTACTGGACAGATGGCGCCACCTTGCAGTATTAATGAAATTTACAAGAAGTATTAGTTTTGAAGAGATTCGTAATCTCTATGCCTCTCTGTGAAACCAGAAGGGAAACGTCTCAGAAACTGGAATCTATTTTCAGTTGCGTTTCAATTGAACTGCTACATATGTAGGAAATAAGGAACGCAAATTCTCGAAGTCATTATTATTATTATTATTATTATTATTATTATTATTATTATTATTATTATAATACGAGTGCTGTTGTGTCTTGAAATGTGTGAATGACGTTGACAGGGAATTGTTCAGCTCTGTTTAACACATTCATTCGACTGGGGAAACGCACCGTTTGTGGTCATTTATATACACGAAACAATGGAAAGTGTTTATGAACTGATTTGTCGTTTTTGTCTCGGTATTTTCACCATGATCTTTTCTTTAGTTGTGTTGTGTATTAGAAAGTGTACACCGAACTAACAAAGCTTGCTTTGTTTTACGTTCTTGCCAATATGTTTTCTGTAGTTTGGTCATAAGCAAGCGCCTTTGTTTAAACGCTGTTAATAGTTGGCATTTCGCGGATTGTGGATTCCAAGTACGATATGCGTGTTTGCAAGGAAACATTTTTTGCACCGTGTTACGCAATAGCCCACCAGATTTGGACCTCTCACGACGCGAATGTTTTTCAGTTTTTTTTTTTTTAACCAGGGCAGTGGAGACAGGCGATAGAGGCTTTTTGTTTACGCCACTGCATTTGCGCATTCCCTTGACACACTTTGCCAGTTACAGGTGAAGAACTGTTAGCCATGGCCTCTTACGATGTATTTTAAGCAGATGACACGAACGCCATCGTGTAAAGGTGTAAACAATCCAGGATGAAATAGTCTGCTATCTGCGGTTAATCGCTTTAAGCAAGGCTGTACAAAAGATGGAAATATTCACTTGTAATTCATATAAATCTATAACCTTTTCAACGACGCATATGGCGTATTGGATTTCCTTTCTGTAACAGAAAAAGTTAGTCCATTTAAACAGCTATTTACGTGCATTCGTCAGCGAAGAAAACACCTTGAAAGGAAAATCGTTCGCAAGTGCTGTGGCTGTTTGCCTCAGTAAACCAGGCAATTGCCTAAATAAATATGTTGTGTACAAATATATTTTTAAGGTAAGCAAAGTCGGCGTCTTGAAAGGACGACCATTTCTATCTCTCGGAAACTGCAGCTTCCGCAAATAAACACAATGGATTGTTTGCAATGACAAACGTGACAAAGGCCCATTAACCGAAATCCCTCATTTACATGAGATTAAAATATAAACTGGCAAAACACATTGTGTATTGTAGTAATTACTGAAATTGTGAAATACTACAGGGAGCCATCGGCGTTACTTGTAAACAGCTGCTACAATTTTACACTCGCCACATTTCTGCGTATTTCCACACGTGGCTTTTGAATTACGAATGGCCGACAGCACGTCATTATTTTGACGGAAACTGTAACTAATTAGCTGAAACAGATACTACTTGAATACTTACTAAAACTGATGTTGACCATGGTCTTTCACAGGCCTAGTCATCTATTTCATTTTAGCCCCGTATGAAAAGTTAAATTCTGAATTTGATAAAGTTCATGTTGGTGCCTGTCCTCGGATTTCATCCACGTCGATTTCACGCAGGACTCGGTAATTAATAAGACAGTGACTTTTTCATAATCAAATATAAAAATCATTACTGAGTAGAAAAGAAGGTTAATTGTGTATTGCAAATGCGTAAGAAAATCAGATATTTTGCAATGGAGAATAGTATTTTTTTGTACTATGAAGCAGTTAACCATAACTATTAAAGCTCCAGACGGTTTTTTAGCTTGTCAATGTCTAACTTGTCCTTAAGATTTTCCATAATTAAAAGACACATTCACACCGCGTTTCCTAAATATTTGGAAATCCCGAACGATTGAACAGCCATTACGGTTGTAACCAACGGCAGTTTTAATGTTGGGAAAGCCTAATTTTTTATGTCATTAAACGTTTTAAGCCATGTTTAATGGAAACGATTTACGGTCTTCCGTCCACAAGCCAGCGGGTGACATTTCATGCTTTTTCGGAAATATCCGGACGGAATTTTAAAAGTAGCGGTACAGAGGACTTCCTTAAATATAAAGGTAGCTGGCATTTTTTTTCGTGCCTCCACCCCTCTCCGTCAAATATGTTTGACCTTTGGCTGACTTCGAGGCTGCTTGGTAGGGATTTGCTCAGGGGACACTGCAGCCGGCTGTGCAGCAGCATCAGGGGAGGCAGGTAGATATGCCGTCAGCGGAAGACCGTAGCCCGCGGTGGCTGCACTGTTGTCATTTAAAACTAACTTGTTTGTCAGTTTTTTAAAGCCCATTTTATCAACCAATAATAACCGAACTAACAACCCATCCAAAGACTAAGCGGTGATTTTCACAAATTCATTTAAATTATTATTATTATTATTCATAATGTGCACCGTGAGTGAATTTGACGCTTTACTGGGCTGAATTAACAGTAAAAATACCGCCATATATGCTGTTTGAGACACTTGGTCGCAAATACACACTCACAGTATTACCATTGCGTTAGCAGCTTGAATTTGTTTCAAATGCGAATGGTTTCGTTTCTTCGGGTAACATTTCAATACAAACGCTCAATGTTTGAGTCCTCCATCACATTTGATAGCATAAAGACACGTGGGGAAACAGTGAGCCGTTTATTAAGAATATGGTAAGAAGAGATGTATCGATTCGCTTTAAGATTTCCTTCACCCTGATGCAGAAAGACAATGCTCCCATTATTTGCGTGCAGTAAAAATTAAAACTTCACAAATGAATTATGTGAGGTGAGGGCTCGTTTTGGATATTCTCATAATGTGAAGTCCATTTCAGATCATTATGTCAGGTTTACACTACACGCAGAACCTACGGTACCGTCTCGCTAAGGTGGGATCATTCTCGTTACCGGTTCCGTTCTCGTTACATTTTAGTTCCACTCTTTCGCTTTCATGTCTTTTGAGTAGCCAGAGATGAAAAATTAAGACAAACGTTCCACGAACTATGAAGTCAGGAAAATCCTCAACCCAATTCACCAAAAACCGAGAGATTTCCAATGTGATCGTGTCGCTGTTGAGTGTCTTGAAAATGTACTGTTCTGCAGTCGGCTCCTATCGAATGCAGTAATTTTCTTTTATGCGTGTGTTTGATACGAGAAAGGAAAGAAAAAGAAACAAAAGAGATGGAGTATCATAGCCTTGGTGAATTTCGGCGCATTACTCTGGAAAGTGGTATATTTACATTTTATGGAAGTTAGCAGCTTGTGGACATCTGTTCATTTAATTGCCACTCATCTGAATGATATATGTTATCATTTGTCTGGTCCTATAGAAGAAGCTTGGAGCCCTCGCTTAATAAGACTTATTTCTGGGTGTTTCCTTTTAGTTGTTAAAAATATTAAATTAAACCATTATTTATACGATAATTTTTAAAACTGTATTCGTCGTTGTCTCTCCACTTTTACACAGACTGGTCTTTGGTTATGTCTTGGTTTATGTGATATTTAAGTAATAGGCAGAACATTCTGAAATCTAAAAGTATTATTCTCTGGCACACTTGTTTAATGGACACGAGGTTACTTATAATTAAAACTTAAGATTAAAAAGAAAAAACGAAAGGTACATTATCGTATTAGATGATAAATTAACGAATAAAATAACGTTTTTGAAATGGTCCTGGTATTGCACGTGTATTTTAAATTATTTATACTAACTCATTTAAAAATAAATGATAAAAGGCACTAATATGTAGATTATGGTCTAAACACTCACGGAATCCCTTTGCTACAGCCAGAGTAGGTTAAAGCTGTTTGCTGTTCACAGAAATGCTGCATTGTTTCGAAATTTTGACTGCTGTCTTGCATTTTTATAGGTAATATGTGAAATCACCAAACTAATAAAAAACAAATGGGAAATGATTCCTAATTAACATAATTACTTACCTATTTAACATTGTGCATTGAACCAGTAAAAAGGGAGGAAAAGACCCCCCTTTTGGGGGAACTACGCAAAACCCCCCCCCCCCCCCCAAACTCAGCTGTTCAAGGCCAGACCGGCTTTTAGCCTGATATAACATTTGTACACATTTGCTAACAAGTAGGCCTCTAGCTCCAGCTTGCCCAGTACGTTAATGAAATAAACACACGCAGGAAGGATCCCGCCGATGACCACAAAGGCAGACACGCCCACGGCTTTTATAGCCCTCTTGCCGGCCTTTGCCAGACCACCGCGGCTGAACCCCGAGCAGGAAGACTTAGGCCAGCTCAGGGAAGATTGGTGCTTGTCCTGAGTCTGCAGATTATGCCGATTGGGCGGGCGACAGGTTTCTTTCTAGCTGCACGAATCCCATTGGACGCTGCATTTTGCCGTTAGCAGACCACAAAAACATCTCCTGCGCAGTAGCACCTTCCATGTGGATGGATTCGAAGTCACTTCTAGACCTCACCTTCAAACACCTCAGGATATTAATCCCACGATAAAACGCACTCTCTCTGCTGGTGTGTTTCCAGAGGCAATGTCCCTTTAAATGGCTCCCAGCCCACCTTCCTATAACAGGCACACGTGTGCCGTACAGCCTGAGCGGATCTGTCTTGGTGAAAACCGCCCGCTCTCTCCCCGCAGCCTGTTCCAATCACCGGCGGTGCCTGACATTCCAAAAATCACATACGACACTTTCATTCTAGATACACAAAGAGCCGTTTGTCTGGGGGTGATACGGCCCAAACGAAATGGCGAACAGCGCGATTCCCCCACAAAGACGCTACGCCTGGTCGTTCATTAACCGCTGACGAATAATTCGGGTTTTAGGCTCCGTTTGCTTTTATGAGTGGCGCCCCTAAAACCCAGGCACACAGCGTCACAGATATACAGACAGTCGTTTAGCAGTGATGTGCATCTGTGGATACGCTAATTTTGTATTTCATCAATTATTTTCAATATTCGATGAAAATAAGTCTTTATTTGCAGAACTACACTGTATTCCCATCTTGTTCTCTTTCAAGACACACACACACAACTATATATGTATGTTCAGGGCCCAAACACAGGGCAACACCATAAAGCCAGCACACCGAGAGCATTTCAGGGGCAAAAGGCCTAATGGAGAGGAGTCTGTTCTGCCAAGGATTGAACCAAAAACCATCTGATCACAGGGCGAGAGGCTTAACCCACTGAACCACATTCCTCCCTCCGTCATGCGCTTGGGAGTTTGATGCTGTCTTATTGCTACAGACACAACATTTTTTTTATGTTGAAAAAAACATAAGGATGTCCATGTTTCTCAGCAATGCACAATGATATTTAGTCCATACCTTCACAGGAAGTGAGTGGTGTTGACCCACCGAGAAGGAAACAGAGGAAATCATGTCTGTCAACACTGATGTCTGTGTGTGTGTGTGTGTGATCCTTCTATCTGGAACACAATGATGTCCGACCATGATATCATTTCAAGGGCAGTGATTTTCACACGTTACGGTGGTGCCGATTCTCTCCGTGTTCCCATGTTTCGTTACAAGGCACAGATCTGGAGTCAAACCGATTTTGGCCCACCGCTGTCCGTGAAACTGGTTCGTTGTGGAGATGAGGATTTCAGATGTCTGAGCAGCAGATGTAACTAACTAAGCCTTGTATACATTGAGATATCAGGCTGCGTGGCGAATTCCGACGCGGATCTGTTTCGGAGAGCAGGAGACGGAGAAGCTCAAAGCAGAGCATCGCGTCACGGAGATCTTTGGATGTCGTTTCAGGACGACATGACAAAACTCACATTTCAACATCTGGGTGTATTTATACATCTAGAGGCGTCAATGAATGCTCTTCCCGTGCTTCAGGATGTCAGATCTGTGACAATCCATGAATTTATCTTCTGGAGCTTCTATTGCATCAAAGTCACGGTGCCTTTCAGCTGCAGTTTCTCTGCCCTGAAGTAGGAATCATGGATCAGTGGAATGTGAGCTTCCCCTTTATGGATTTGTGTCACAGATCACAAAAAGGCCGTCATCTAGTACCTTGCTGATCTATTAGGGGCGTTAATCAGCAATCGCGGGGCTTATGTATAATTGAGATATCTTACATTTTCATATACATATCTTTAGTAGACACTTTTGTCCAAAGTGACGTAAAACGAGGCAAACAGCACATTACACGCATACATTCTGTCAAACAGTCGCCTAAGCATAAGTGCAGCTAGGCTGGGCGTCTGATGTGTCCCCTGGTACAAATGTAAGCCGTTTCGGAGCGAGAGTTGCACAAAAAGACCAACTATGCAGCGACTTTATGGAAAAAGTAAAAAAAAAATAACACATGTAAAAGCAAAGCTCTAAATAACAAAATCATGGTGACAGGACCATTAATTGAAGATTCTTGCTACACGTTAATATGCAACTTTTGTAATTGTTCTAAATTTGTGATTTAATCAGTGCTATAATTCATGCGAGTCAGCTCTTTGAAGTAAAACACGTGACTGTGATTTGAAGCAGGAAATCTTCATCTGTATATTCCGCCTGCGACCGGCAGTGACGAACATTTCCCAAAAGTAAATAAATAATATTACCTCAGAGGTGTCTGTGGTTTTTCTCTCCTCATTTATGACTGATGGCGCTTTAGCTGAATCTATCAAATGGTCAGTATTTGGTGGTTTTGCGTGAGCCTGTCGAGTCTTGGCGTTTCCCATAAATGCATTTTTAAATAATGGACTGCGTGAGTAAGCAATCGACCTGTGGTGGCTCAGCACAGCCGTGACTCGATATCGTCCCTGTGATTTTACTACATGTGGCTGCAGAGATGAGAAATGAGTAAAAAAAAAAAAGCTGATTGTTTTATAGTGAACGCTGCAGTTTCATAATTATTCATTTGCCTGTTCCATGCGCATTCCATACATGGCGTCCCCAAAGGGAAATGCTGAAATGCAGTCTGACAGGCTTAATGATTACACGGTCAGGGGAACAACTGCAGCCTCTTTCCATCGCATTTAACAGCATGTCGTTGGACTTTTCATCTGTGTGATGCCTCATTTCGATTCAATTAGTTTGCAGATGTTCCTTTATCTAATTATATAAAATGTAGTCCTAATTTAAAATGTAATGCAATCAAATAAGTGACAAACGTGACATAATATTTTACACACTTTATCACTTTCATAGCCTAGCTAGGTCAGACCCACCATAAGTACCACTGCTGCCTGTATTTACGCAGTTAGGAGTAAGTCAGCGCCACAGAGTAATTAATGAGAGCGAGTTCTAACGTATACCACCTTTATTATTGTAATTACTGTGTAAAGTGCTATAAGCGCGTGGGGAGTACATTGTTTTGAGGTGTTGTTCAAAATAGTGGCATCGGTGACCCCTACAGCACGCGAGAAGCTCAATCCCATTCATTCAACAGAAGCACCTAGGTAAACCTAGACCCCTGCCCCATCTGAGAAGAACAGCAGTGCGTCATGCCAGGGAGGAGAGGCGCTTACAAGCCGATGAGCTTAACGTCGATTATCGGGTGCATGGATGCTATTCGGGAAAGTGGCCATGCACTGATGTGAAGGTGCCACACATATATTTTTAATTATTTACATCGACGTCTACGAAACAGGCCTGTGCATAAGGTCGAGGGAGCCATTTACACGAGAGATTGTGTAACTTTAGTTTTGTTAAGTGGAAAGGGCAGGAAAAGACACTTTAAAGCAGCCTGGTAGCATGAATGCATCCTTAAGTCTTAAAGTCATATGTTTACAAAAAACTTTTTACCATGTTTTTACAATTTTGCTGCTCGCCAGCAGGCTGGAATGATAAGGGATGGGATACAGGGGCTTTCCCCCCCACCTATTGTCTGCCAGAGATACTACAGCCCAGTGACTCTGAGGAGAACTCCTGTGACTCAATTCCCTATCCCCTGATAGACCCCAATCATCCTCCCCTCTCCGCCTCCCACCAACACACATGGACACACGGTCTTGCTCAGAGAAACACACACATGCGCACAAAGGCAGGACTGTGATGTGACTGTGACCGGCCCGTTAGCCTGACTGGGACAGCAGCCCCGTGGAGCTCTGACCTGGCATGAAGCCGGCAGCCGGCTCCGACCTGCTTCCCTTATAACTTCCAAAGTTCGCACATATGTTCTGCTCCCGGCATTCACGAACAGCGTTCACTCAGACTGTACATGTTCATTACAACGCAAGCACAGTCATCTTCCCCCCCTGTTCAAGATCTTTTACATTTTAAGATTCTTTATACTTTTTTGTTTATTTGTTGAAATTAATTTAGGTAGCTGATCCCCCAGTCTCTTAATATTCACATGTACCTCAAAGCATGCTGTAGAATCACACACATTGAGTTTTGTTGTAACATGTTACAATGACATTAAAGACATTCTATTGTATTATATTTTCTTCTATTCAGACGGAGGGTACAATGCAGTGAACTACAACACGACACACATTCTTTGGGCTTGTATCATGAAAGCTTGGCACTGCATCCACGTTATGCTCAAAACCGCCTTATCTAAGAATGTAAAACAAGCCAAACCTCCAACGAGGTTTGCCGATAAGCGGAGTGGCCAACTGGCCGCCTTTCCCTGCGGTGACGGTTTCGAACGTCATGCATTTCGAACATCATGCAGCGAGACACCAGGCCTTAACCGAAACAGGCTGCCTCACCATCATCATCATCCTGGTTGCCACCATCAGATCCTCCCACACAAAGCCGGTCCAGCCATCTGGCATACCAGGCATTTTCCCAGTGGGCCAAAGGGGTTGTGGGCCAGCAAGATTTGTCGTGGAGGACACCTCCGTCCCCCCCCTCCAAAAGGCAATTTTTATCATAGGTATGTATGTGAGGTAGGCCTGTATGGGCAAAAGTCCAGGGATGATGTCTCATCCGAGTTCAGCCCAGCCCTGCAGAGACAAGCCCAGGTAACACACTTCATCTGAACGTCCAACACAAGGTTTTTCAGCAGGTTCTGGGTGACGCCACAGCACATACCATCTAACCCTTTATGCATCCTGAAGCTTTTAGATACCTTCAGTTCAAGGGTCATCAGGATCATCTCTAATTCGTTTAAATAAGCATGAAAGTGTACTTGTAAACACGTACATGTAAATATACAGTGGTACCTCGGTTCTCAAACTTAATCCGTTACAGACTCCGGATCGAATCCTAAAAAGTTTGAGTTCTGATCAAATTTTTCCCATAAGAAATAATAGAAAACCAATTAATTGGTTTCCAGCCCCCCCAAATTACACCTAAATATGTTTTTTTAGCATATAAACACAAAATGAACAGGATAAAACAAGAAGAGCATTTATTTTCTTAATGGCATCCAAAATGATAAAGATCTTATTCCAACATTACCCCTGTCCTGCCCCAATCGTCCGCTCCTTCCGTGTGCCACGCCCCCTCGTTAACTTCGTGTGGGATGCCCATGTGATCAGCTGTTTCTGGTTGTTGTCATTATTCCTCTGTATTAATTCCGTGGCTGCACAAACTGGAACCTCCTCCGTGACGACACACCTTTACCCTTATTGGCTGAAGAATTTAGTTACACGCATGACGTTTGTATCCCAGGCGGTTCCGAAGCGTAATCTCCTATTTCTCCCTAATATCACGTAAAGCAGCGAGAACTGGTTTTCAGTTAATTTACCTGGTAAAATAAAGTTTAAATA
>JABFEA020000001.1:16089133-16099824 GCA_019775915.2 Cyphomyrus plagiostoma | reverse complement strand
GTAATGTTGCGCTGCTTTATTTGGTTAATCGTCCAGTCTGTGAAGAAGGCATTCAAGTAGGAATTGCATTGTAGTATATGACTCATTTCCTAGCGAGTACAATTTATATTAGGTCAGCGCTCACGGTTCGACTTTTGATATTCAGTTCGAGTTCTAGGTCAAACTGGTTTGTTCGACTTTCAAGAAATTCGAGTTATACTGACTTCGAGAACCGAGGTACCACTGTATTATAATTTTATTCAAAGCTTAAATTAGAGATCTGAAAACGTGTAATTAGATATTCAAAATTGCTAAGTTACACATTGCTAATATTGCCAGAAAAACGGCAGAATATATTCATTGTCACATTCATACATTATACGCATCACAAGAGTTGCTTAGTCAGTTAGATTTGATTAAAAATATTGATTTTGTTGTAATACAGAATAACACAAAGGCATTAAAACGGCAAACATGTGTGTGTAGAACTTTGAAAATGTCGTTATAGAGGTTGGTTCGCACATGTTTGATGTCTTAAATGTAACGCCAGTACTTTACTCTTTTCATTAAATGCAATGGCGAACATAGCAGACAGGAGGCCTCATACGAGACGTTTAGTTCTACCAGAAGTCAGCGAGAAGCTATCGCAACATCCTTGCTCAGGTGGGCCGGGGCCTTCGCTTTCCACGCTATAGGCTACGTTTTTCCAGGTTGGTTTACGATGTTTGTACGATGGTGCTGCTCACCCTGCGCTACGGGCCGATCGGACCCGACAGTGTAAAATCTGAGAGTATGCTGTGGAGATCTTGGAAATGACCTAAAAAATTTCGCAAAATGACATTAATGTAAAATGCTTATTACTTGGATTCTTTTCATGCACCTGTGACTCAGTTGAATACTTGTTTTTCCATTGTTTTTTTAATTATATATTTACGAAATACTTGAAAAATTGCCCGCTCAGTGATTCGTGATTTTATTCCAGCATTTAATTACGATTTAGATCTTATGTATGGGAACTATTTCTCAGCTTCGCGAGTGAAGGTTGTGCAAACTCCTCTTTCCTGGCAAACCCGCACACTTAGCTGAGGAATAAGGACATTATCATCAGCGAGGGAGAACCCCAGAAACGTCACAGCGACCGCTGGACATGGAGGTAATTGCCATGTCCACTTGGCAGAGCTGAACTTCAGGCAGTGATGCCAGAAATAAATGCCTTCATATTGTGAAATTACCACCTCATAAATAACACGCAAAAGCCACCGTAAAGCACGTTTATGTGTTCAGCTGGACTGGAGCCCAGACTCAACCAAAGGCACCGCAGCCTGTTTAAAAATGTTATTTTATTATAGACGTTTTTTTTTTTTTTTTTGGCTCTTTTTATACTGTCACCCAATATTCATTTAGTAATTAATATTGCAATGTGGGAGGACTTTTCATACCGCGATTAAACGCAGTCCAATTCTATGTGTTCGCTGGTTTTTCAAATGAAGAGTAGTTAGTGTGCTTTTTGTTGAAAGCTGCTTAGAATGATAGAATAAAAAATATACTGATATACTGGTATTACTTGATATGATTTTAACAACGTATTCTTAGAAAAAATGAGTATCGAGCAGAAAAAACGTGCACCTTACTCAGTTACTGTCTCTTTTACAGCCACATTATATTTGTGAAATAAAACCATATTATTATTATTATTATTATTATTATTATTATTATAGTCTTCTTGTTGTAAAAGGACAACCTGAACATATTTGGTCTAAAATAAGAATCAAACATTTACAATCAATCAGTGTCAGAACTGTAGTAACGCGAAATGCCAGCATTGGGTGACATAATCCGCTGTTAAATTTCGATTCCATAAAGCGAATAAAGGCCAAAGTACTGAGTCCCGTTAGAGAGCCAGAGGCCCATCTGAGTGACTTCGCCAGCGTACTATGGGGGTTTTATGCCGTTAAGTGGTACGGGGCGGATTCTGAATTAGCGACCACGCCAAAGGAAGGTCAACGATTGCGCTGCGCCTGAAAATGTGCTGGGGTGACTGTAATAAACGGCACAGGGGTATGAGAGGCGGGTGATCATTTCACATCGGAACAAAGACGTGGAGGCGATGATGCCCTAAAATGACTGTTTAAGAGCAAACCCAAGGGTAAGCACGAAATGCTTTTTCATGTGAATATCCAGGATTTCATAGGCCTATTTCCGCCCTAAGCAGTATCACTGCGCATGCTTGGCAAGGGTAATCCAACAAAATGATAAGGGGTTTTCTATGTACAAGTTGCGGGCTTTTTCAGATTTTTTAAATATAAAACTCATCCAGTTAAATAAGGGTTTGCGATTACCAAAGAATAACTTATGCTGCAGTTTTTACAGGCCTTAGTTATTTATGTTGATGTTTTAAATCAAATACACGGACCTCTCAACATGGTATGATAAATTACATGTGGGTAGGCCTATATTTGTGTCCAGAATATACAGCTAAAAAGATTATGTTTAGCACATCAATTCTGTTAAAGACTGAGCTAGACTGGACACTAACCACAAACTGAGAAATGTACAAATTAGAAAGTTATGACCTGATTTTCCCACGTTCTCTCATCCTTGTCCAGTGTATAAACAGCAAACCATGACACCCCAGCGTGACAGCCATTAAAGAAATCTGTGAAGATAATTTTGATTGGCACAGAAAAACGGTACTTTAATCAGCTTCTAAAAGGGATTACCATTTAGCGCGGGATCACCAATTCCAACTAGATATTTCGGAATAATTACACGTTAGACATTAAAATGATTTACTTAACAAATTGTTAACGTGTATCCAATTGGGTAGCTTTTAGCTCTGTAATAAAAATTCACTTTTATGCTGAGGAACAAATGCTTTGTGTCATCCTTTCACGGCTGATTCCATGGCAAATTTTATTTGATTAGCTAATACCCATTTAGGCTTTAATTTTATTACTATAATTAAAACTTAATGTAATTGATAGTAGCAAGTTATGATTATACCTATGTCAAGGGTATTGTCTTGTAGATTGTCAAGCGAATGTAACACTATATACCTTTGTGTAATGGGAAAAAGATTACAGAACGACTTTAAATGGCAAATAAACACCGGAAACTGTATGAGTAGTACAGCTTTTAAGATGTTCAGTCCGATGTACATGGGGCTCTTTGTGCAGCGTGTAATTTTTCTTCACCTGAGATCATTAGAGCATAGCGGTTTTGCCAAAGTAATAATTAACTGAAAATGCTAATTATGCTCAAGTAATTAATGCACATCTGCAAACATTGAAGCAATTATCTCTAACTCCGCCGTGTTTAGCAATGCGGCTCGATGCCGAACGCTTGTTCTTCAAATCCCACCCCTTTCAACCAACGTTTCTCCATAAACGTTTCTCCTGAGGCTCCTGTTGTTCTCCGACTCAGTTCTTTAAATATTTTGAAAGATGAATTACATATCAAAGGCTGTTAATTATTTGAAATGAACAAGAAAATTAAATCCCTACAAACGTATTCAGAGGAGATCGTCCCTGACAGCGAAGGGGAATTTCCGGGGAGCGCCATGATGAAGAGCGCCTGTTACATCATGTAGGCAGGAAGCCGGTGATGCCTGTTTCCAATTCGGGCTTTACCATGAACACATGCTCCGATTCGGCTGTGGTGCGATCTGCATGCCAGGCCATTCCAGCGCTCTGAGCAGTAACATCACAGCATCGTGTCATAAATGTCCCGCCCGGTTTTCTAACAGCACTCCCCTAATAATGCCATTAAAACTTCATAACTCATATTGGCAAATTATTTCAGCACCTTACCTCACAGACTATCAGGAAACTGCAACAATGGCTAGCTATATGTAGAGATCAGGGGAGTAGAAGAATGTAACATGGAAAGTACCAAACTCCGCCAGAGAGGGGGAGATAATTAATTCACATAAAAAAAAATAGCAGCAGTGAAATATTAGGTGCCGTCAGCTACAGGAACTCTATAATGAGGTGTTTTAAACAGATCTATCTCCATCGAGTAAGCAGGTGAGGACCATCAACCAGACCGATGTTCCAGGCTGATCGTGGCATATCCTCCTGTACAGGCCTGATCCGGATTCTCCAATTACACAGGTCCATTTTACTCTCTGCCATTTGTTTGTAGCCTTATTCTGATTCAGAGAACAAACCCTGCAGTCTGTACCTTTTGGACATTTCCATTACCACCTGTCAGATATCACCTGCATTGGTATGTTTTGCATCGATGCTGATAGATTCTAGCAGTGAGCAAACAGCCATTGTGCTGCGATCCATGTACATAAATCAATTAGTCTTCTAATGAAACCAGTGTGAAAACATCAAATAACCCCCCCTAACGCAGACCAGATCTTTGGGATGTTTGCACAATGGAGATCCGTCTTAATGAACGATTCAGAGATTCAAGGATTTTATTTGGATGTGTGAGGTAAACAGTCTGACTATTACAGTGAAACGCAAGGTGATGTATTTGTCAAACACCCACTATCTCATATGCAAAACGACTATAGTGTGTTTGGTCACTATCATATGTATTTAGGAAATACAGGTATTTACACACACACTGACATATATGAAAACATCGTTGTAACAGTTTATGGAATCTATATTTTTCCTGGCATCAGATCAGGCCGGTTCCTCTGCCTGAATTCAGTGATGGTCACCTCTAATCTCCTGCTATGTGAGTTTCAACACATTTACCTCCATTTTATCATAATCTGCAGTTTAGATGTGGTCAGATGTCACACGTACAGAAAAAAACGACCAATTTGAGTGATGTGAGTGTCTTGCTGGTGCTGGGAATGGGTATGGATCGCTTTCCATGAGAAGAGCAGTCATGTCTTGGGCAGAAATGACGGTTCTTCCGAAGGTATTTCCAAGAGAGCAGATAAACAGTCGTGGGTGAAGCCTTGACAACAGTCGCTGGGAAAAAGTCCATCAGATACACGGGGGATTAAAAGGAGAATCTCACTTTCATCTCCATGTCAGTGCCGTGCCTTGACTGTAGAGATGCGTTGGCTGCAGGAAGCATCGCATATTATTTCCATGCCTGTATTGAACGATGACGCCACCTGCAGGAAACAGGTGGAAGCTCCACACCGGTGGCTCATTTTCTTGTGGTGAACTCATGAAAAATCAAAATGGTCATAGACAATAAAGCCAAAGGATTTAACCACTTATGAGCACTGGCTGCTGCAGTGAAACCTTGCGGTTTTATTCCTGCGAGGAAGCGGCCAGGGCTGGCAAGGCATCACAGAGCTGTCAACTTTGTCTGCCTGCACGTGAGTAACGCGCTGCCACTGCGTCAGGCCTGTGGGGGGCGCTGCACAGCAGGGGGTGGGCTAGCATGTAGCATGTGTAGACCGTGTGTGGAAAACTTCATCCCTGGCTCTGGGAAATAAAACACAAACCTAAGTTTGATTCGATACGGTTTATTTAACTGATCTGAACAATTATCTCACGCAGTCCAATCGACATTCATCCAGGCCAAACATCAGAACCACTATTCAGGTGGAAGGACACAGATCTAACCCATGGAAATGCATCCCTGCCTCGACACATGTGACCCAACGAAGTGGTGAACCGGACAGATGAAGAAAGATGCCAGGAAGTGACATCACAGCACTTCTTTGCAAATGCGGCCGAGCTGTTGCAGAGAACTGACCCATCAGACTCTGCGTGACAGACACACAGATCCATATGCAATACAAATCACGTCCCTGCAAATGAATGGCTCACTCAAATCTGGGGTTTGCTCATGCAAAGCTGGAACAGACAGATGCCACAGGACTGGCTTGCGATTTGTTCATTCCTCTCAGTAATAACATGATCCATGTTGTTATTGTAGCGCTTTTCCTTAGCATTCGCTAACATCGCCCCCGCTCTGTGTGTGCGGTCTGCATGTTCTCCCTGTGTCACGTGGGATTCTTCAAGGCTCTACTGTGTCCTCCCACGATCCAAGGACAGGTGACAGTACGGCTGACAAGAATATCGAAATTGCCCATGGTGTGGGCGTGCGTGTCTGTGTGTGTCTGTATGTGGCTGTATATTTCTGCGTGTCTCTGTATGTTTGTATATGTCCAGGGCTGCCGCTAGGGATTTTGGACCCCATGACAGCATATCATATTGGAACCCCAATTCCGACCAATCCAATTACGTTCCAAATTTCCTCCCCTTTATCCCATTATGGTGCCTGTGTATTTGTCTACAGTGTATGTATATCTGTGTGCCCAGCATAGGGCTGGAATCCGATCCAAGGTGTTCCCTGGTGTCCAATGCTATACAGATTATACTCCAGTAACTCCCTCCATTATGTAAGTAGAGGATGGATGGATTAATGGATGGTTGGATTGTTCCGTTTTGAAGCACTCCAAACGGTTTTAAAGTTATTCTTAAATAAAAAAAAACAGGTTCATTCATTAAGGTAGCAAAAAATAACATTAGGGAGCATCAGAGGGGTAAAAGCAAATTGTGAAAATCACACAGAGATATCAGAGCGTGTATAGTTGTAGGGATGAGGCTGATTTTGACAGAAGACCCCCCTCCCCACACACTACCGGGTCAGACTGCCCCTGTCACGCCAACCTTGCTGTCACAGCCCCTTTGCCGAGTCTGCAGAAGAGTCTCCTGGAAGGCTCCGGAATGATCTGGCCCTGGCGGATGGCACAGGCTGCTTTGCAGTTTAACGGAATGAGGACCGCAAGGGTAGGGGAGATACAGACGGGTGCTCAAGGCAGTAAAACAGAAGATACCAGTTACAAAATCCCATGTGGGGTACTGCCACTGTACCTTTGAGTGTGGTGAGGAACCAGGGCTGATTATAGTGGGCGTATCCTACATACATGCATCATGTCTGTGGTTCCGTGTTTGTGGGTTCACGGTAAACCTGGATCTTTTTAACGGACCCAGTGGATCAGGGTTTCTCCATCCTTTCAGGATCATGTACACATAGGAATGCTAACTAACATTTAGCTAATGCTAACTCGGTTAAATGCTCAGCACTGCCCCCTATGTGGCGCAATGGTTACTGTAAGGTTAACTATGAGGCAGGTGGCATTTGCTGGGAGGGGGGGGTGTGATGTAAAAGCAGCACAGACAATGTCAGTGTCCCTCCGAGGGCTGAGGTCTGTCCCTAGGTGCCTAGGTGCTTGCTCCACCCAGGTGTGCCTCTGCTTTGTATCTTTGGAGGTGTGGGTTACAGGACGTTCTGCACTGGGTCTATGACCCAGATGGGTGGGACCAGGCCTGCAGAGCTACAGGGCTGTAGGTGCCGACTGTAAAGAGGGACAATGATAATACTACAGGGGGCGCTGTGTATCCCTCTCCTGTCTCAGTGCTCTCAGTGCTGGCCTACGATGACATAACGCATCATAATGGGGGGCCTGGAAGGCAGCAGGCCACTGTCATTGTGGAAACCCCCCCCCCCCCACCCGGCTTGGTGTTTGACTGAGGGAAGCTGTCCAACACTGCAGATGAATTGTGATTAAATGTGTGGTGAGAGGTGTGTGTGTGTGTGTGTGTGTGTGGATTAGGTTTATATTACATTGTGGGGACTAAATGTCCCCCAAAGAGTAATAAAAATCTGTTATTTTGACATCGTGGGGACCATTTTTCAGGTGCCCACAAAGGTCTGTGAATGCAATCAAAAAACCAAAAATGACCAGTAATTTCATATTTCGTTTGGTTATTTATGGTTAAGGTTAGGGCTGGGTGGGGGTGAAGGTCGCCATGTTGGGTTAAAGTTTTCCCCATAGGAATGAGTGGAGAGTCTCCGAAAAGTATAGTTTCAAACCTGTGTGTGTGTATGTCTCTCTCTCTCTCTCTCTCTCTCTCTCTCGCTGTGCAGGAGGTGTGTACCCCTCCATTTTCCAGGCATTACCCCCCCCCCCCCTTTCCCTCCCACTGTAGCACTGTCCATGGGAATAGGACGGGACATTCTCCCTAATCCGGAGCAGCCGGACTCAGCCCAGGTCCGCCCAGATGGACCGGAGGGGGCCGTGCCCCCTGACGGGCTGGCACAGCAGGGCTCGCCTTCCCACACATGCCCCAGTCACTTGCTGGCACGTATACAGGGGAACGGCACTGACACGCGTCATGCTAAAACACGCATTTCATTTCAGCTTTATTCTAATCCGCCAGTTTCGAACTTGCACCGTGCAAACTGCATTAGCATAATGAGTCACGGGGATGTAATTTACCTTTCATCTTCCGCCCGCTATTTAACGGGGCCCTTGGTCTGACAAAAACAGATAAACCACGCTGCTTTAGCCACCACGACGCACTTTGTGTGTTCGAGCAGTAATACGACATGGGAGCTGACAAGCCGAGGATGTGTCACCGAAGTCACCTGTGACCCCTCTCCCTACCCACATACATGTCCTCATGTCACATGCCTCACGTCCTTTGAATGGCTGTGAGACTCAAGTTAATCATACTTTAGGCTCCGCTAATATTTTAAAACCTGATTGCTGATGGCGTTAAGGAAGCTACTTGGATTTGTAATTGCACTGTGGATATTGCTTGTCTCTCCGGATTCTTCGATGGGACAAAAGTGTTATATATTTGAGTTCAATTTGTTCTAATACATTGCAATAACATGAGAAGGTTAGAAATAAATGTATTTACATTGTATTTACACTTCTGTTGCTCCCCAACAAATCGTGCCACTTTTTTTTGTATTGACTTAGGAAAACTTAAAGGGAGCGAACAGCCTCTCCCTGGGTTACGATGAGGTTACGTTCCAATGAATCTGTCGTATGGAGAAAATATCCTAAGGCCAAAATGCACTTTAATACAGTACACCTACCTAACAAACATCATAGCCTAGCCTACCTTAAATATTCTTAGAACACTTACATTAGCCTACAGTTCAACAAATATCACAAAGCCTAATTTATATAAAAATAAAAGGTTTCAAGTTATCTCGTGAATTTATTGAACAATTAAATGAAAGTGAAAAGCATTTACCGACCGTAAAATATCCTAACATGGACACTACAGCAGCGTCTGTAATTATAAGAATAGATGTAAATATATCAAAAATAATAGTAGAAGAGCCTCCTATTATCACTGCTGGACAGGTTTTTATAAGAGAAAAGCTACCAAAACATTACTTGTTTTCAGCTTTCTATGCAATAGTAAGAATGGTTTTATAGTGTCAACCATCACTGAAACAACACAACAAACTGTAACACGCTACTGCAATCTCTAAACGCAGCTGACACCTGCTCCCCCACGTAACAAATATCTGTCAAGTTATTTACTTGAATGTTTAGCAAAAATAGTGGTACCAGGAGAATTCAGCTGATTTAATCAAGCGCTCATGCACCCTTGTAAGAAATATCAACACCTGTAATTGGAAGATGTTGAAAAAAACGGACCGGACTGTAAAATTGTCACTCATAGCAAATACAGAAGTGAATCTGGTTATTCAGTTTATGACACCCTATCCACTCACTCGAGAGCCTTCAAAAAATTCCGTAATTGGACAGAGGAGAGCAACGGTACAAGCTGGTAGAGGATCACTGTCCGCCCACACCTGCGGAAAAAAATAAAGGAACGTGCTTTATGACATGGCATTGACGTATCTGCCAGAGAGTGCATGAACAAACAGCGGCACGTGTATTAAACAAGTGAAAGGTCATCGGCAGAAGCACACGGTCGGTAACTGTGGTAAATTCTGTGCAATATTTGCTTCATATGACGTACTAAAAATACAGCCCAGTGTAACACCCTGTGGCCAGAATCACTGTGTGCCAGTTTAAGGAAAAGCAGACCATTAATAAAATTCTTAATAACCATCCACAGGCAAGGCTGGTGATACATTCGGACATGGAAATTCAAGCTGTGTGAAATAAATGAAATGAAATCATACAAATGTTCAAGCACAGATGAGCTTAATCGCATAAAGGAATATGTATTTCCTAGGAGGTGAAATATATGATGCGCATAAATCCAGTGGTCGCATCACATACAACAGTGAAAAGGAAAAGCTGACCTGCTGCCATGTTACTTGTGCAAAGATGCTTCTTATTTTCACACTAATCTGGTCCTGATGAAACCCAGTCTTGTGTTTAGCTAGTAATTCCTGAAAGTCAATTGGTGTGTAAAAACACACACATACACACACACACACAGAGCCCCCTGACACACTTGTACTAATGACGTGAACTTTCCATACAGATGCTGCCTGGTCAGAGATTAGGATGGATCCTGCTGCTGTTTCCTTGAGCTGCTTGACAACTTTGCTCATTTCACAGCTGAATGTTTTGCTGGAGCTTCACCGGAATTCGCTCCAGGAAAAAAAAGAGAAGAGATCCACCTGCATGTGTGAGAAAAATCATCAGTTTCCTTGGATGAAAGACTCAGGAGAGAAAGTAAATCCATTTGGCATTTATTCATGAAGACGACACAAGATTTAATCTGGAAGGGAACGCGGGACTTAATTCTGACAAGGCGTTGCATCCCAGAGGGGACATATGTCTCAATCCCAAGGGGTCAGTCCAGGAGGGGACACTGTCTTACCAATGCATGCCTCTAAAAAGTCAACCATTTTATTTCTTTGTCATTTATTAAAGGGATTTTACCAAACACTTTTGTTGGCTTGGATATTCTGGTTTGTGTTCAACATTTTTCGCATCAACCAAAAACAAAACAATCTTCTAAACCATACTTGGATGCATCGGGGGGGGGGGGGGG